>JADWQK010002119.1:0-352500 GCA_017933935.1 Sesamia nonagrioides
TAAAAATTATAACTAACCCCACGAACCACTCCTTCTATTGGCGTAAACTGTACCTATAAAAATCACAGACAACCAGAAGCGGTAGAGACTTTTGCTAGTGATTGTCTCTGATTTCGATTTTTTATATCTTTGCAGACAAAAACCTACGAGATGCAATATACGATGCCTTGGAGTATATAGACGCATGTTCTAATACATATGCAATGTGGAGCCAGATCCCGCTTAAGTTGAGCTTAATTTTTGATTATTTAAATTTATGCTCTTCATATGTCATAGCCTTACTACAATTTGCATATTAGTTATGTGGCAACAAGCTTAATTGATTAAAAGCACCATTTAGATTGTGTTAATTTAGATGTAGTAATCTATGCATGTCATACAAAACTTGAATGTCTACAATAGAATTAATTTGTCCCGTGATTAGGTCAACATAAACAATGTATTTTGTGAATTTGTTTGTTATATACACATTTATGTATTTTAGAATCATATATTTATTTATATAATTATACTTATGTAATAAAATCCAAAAGTAAATGTCAGTCAAGTCCTGCCAAATAATTAAAACCGCCCCTAACGGTTCCCGGTGCAAAGGTGCCCGCAACGCTTGCCACATTGCCACGCTGGATGGCGATGGCTAACCTTTGCACCAAGAACGAGCCGGAGCGGGAGTCGCCGTTTTGCACGGAGTCTATGCCCTATCTCACTAATGAGCTTCTTGGCCTCAGTACCCCAACTTCCCAAGGTCTCCACGGCAATAGGTACAAAGTGGTACCGGTCCGCCAACGGCGCATACTTCACCCTCTTCCTTTCAGCGGCGTCTTCAGCTGCCGCCGACGGTGAAACAACCGTGCGACCAAGATGGCTAGTGGTCACAGTGTTGACGCAAGTTGCGTCCCATATTAGGCACTTGCCATTTTTCCAGGGCACCAGGGTCAGGCCGTCCGGCCTCTTGTCGTCCGTCCTTATGTAATTAATTTTGGAATAAATGTTTAGGTATATTTATTATTATTACTTTTATACTTATCACGTATTTTTTTCCCCTTGTTCTTACACACTATTGCCTACATTTATGTTTTACATCTCATTTCGCAGATCTGCTGGAAGAAATTCTTTAAAATATAATCAGCAGCTTTGTACTCAGATCGTAATTTTGTCATATGTTTATGTATTTCATTATATGTGGATAAATAATAAAATAAATAAATTTAAAATACAACGAATACTACAAGAATACATCTTGAATTTGATAACAAGTTACATGTATTTACGGCATACAATCAAATGTCACAAAGGGAGTTACCAATTCTTGTCCTGCCTTCAGAGGAAAAATATGAGTCTTAAACTTAACATATTCATGGTTTCAACTTTTGTAATCTTCTGGAGGTCGTTATTTAGAATTAATTAATCCACCAAAGAGCTATCATTTCACTGTTATTGATACCACCTGCTTACCATGAAATAGATTATTATTTTTGAACTGCCATTGTACTTTTATTATAATAATTCATGTCGAGGCTTGGTAGCCTTGGTTTGGAATGCACCAGAATTCCTAAAATAGACATGAATTATACCGTTATATAACGTTGGAACGTTAAATAGCGGTTGTGTATAGGTTACTCGTTGCCCACTATTATTTTTATTAACTTTTTTGTTTCATATTACCTACTTTGGGCTTTACATCTGATTCTGGCTTTTATTAGCAATGTTGTATATGCCTTCATGTAGTATGAATAGAGTTAACTGCAAATAATCTAGGTAAGACACACAGTACCTGGAAGAACTATTGATATGAAATATTTGTGAATACAACATTATTTTTTCGTTATGCGAAAGCCGAAACACGTGTCCAGTATTTTTAAGTAAAGAATCTATACAGGCTGTATCTGACATCGTAACGCAAACTTCGCGAAAAGGCTAGACCTCATGCCACTTACAAAATTATGATAGTCATTTATGTCGTTAATGAACGGTTACAGAATTCACAGTGTTAAAAAAAATGTCGGCTCGGCCTTTGAACGTTGCAAGCGTGCCGCCGTACGGGTTTGGCGGTATAACGTTGATCCCTGATGTGAACTCTATTAAATCAGCTGATAAGATCGTTTTTCGAGTTTTGTTTTCATTGCGCTTTTTTGTGTAATTAGCGAATTAATTAATTTTTACTTTAAAATCTTAATGGGTTATAATAGTATAGCAATTATGAACGGTCTAAAGTGAAAAAAACTACATATATTTTTTTTTAAATCATGAAAAAGCCGACGAAAAACTCCACCACTGGGGGGTTCAGAATCATGTACTGGATCCATGGTACTCGTTTGTGCGTCGATGTCAGATACACCCTTTAAACAAAATTTCAAAAAGATATAATGAAATACCACAAAGTTATGAACTTGCTTCTACTTGGTTGTCCCACCAAAAGTATGGTCCACGCTCCGTTCGGGCGGGCGAGCCGGGTGCTTTGACCCGTGGCGTCAGTTGAGCGGGGGTATGCGCACTCGTAAGCTGAGGGGCGCGCTTAGTAACCACACTGCAACAACTTCTAAATGTATTTGTGAAAAAATATAACATGGTGTAAAAAGGTTTGGAATTGATTCAGTTTCTTATTTTCAACAAACTATATTCAGATTTCGTATAAACAAAAAATAATTTGTATATAGTTACTCGTTTTAGTCGGAATGCGTTGCTCATTTTTTTACTATTTGGGACGCCACTACTGTCGGTGCTTCACGTTCTTCCAAGTTGAGGAGAGTCCTACAGTGGTGTGGAGCAGTCTCTTCATCATCGGACAACATATGCTCATAAATTGTAGCACGTTCTGTACCGTTGAGCGATGTAATAGGTGTACAAATAATTTCCGCCGTTTTATGAACATACGGACGAGCATTATCATGTAGTAGAATAATTTTGTCATATCTGGAGTAGTAATGGACCCGTTTTTCCTCTTCCTTCTATCTTCCTCCAATAATGCTTCCAATCCCGTCTATTCGTATGATTTCGGTATTCCACTAGATTCTTTGTCTTCATAGTTGCGAAACTTTTGAAACTGCTCATGACAACTTCTCTCTCTCTTAAAGCAGCTTCACCATCTATTGCTTGCTTAGCCTTAAACGTGACATTTTTGCACAAAAATAAATATGTGTTACTGATACAGAGTCACTAGCACTCTAAGTGTATGTTATTACCAGATGTCCGAACTTACGATATCACAATTTACATCTAACATTTTCAACGAAACCTCTTAGTGATGACATCTTTTCTTAAACGATGGAAACTTCTTTGTACACCTAATAATATTAAGTGATTTCACTGGTGTGATTTATTCGTAAAATTATAATCTGATTTCAACTACAAATGTTTTTTTTTTTCTCACAATAACCAAATACTAAGTACACCCACATTATTTATAACACTTGCTGATAATGTGATATGAGAACTTTCATTAGATGGTTCATCAGACACTGTATGAACTAACAAAAATGTAATGATTTTGGATAATAAACGTATGTATTTCTCCTGATGTCATAAATTATTCGTAAACTTTGTGTTTCACGCGCACCACCAAGAAATGTCAGCACATCGTGACGGGGTCCACAAAGACTGATGCTTCCTGGGTCAGCGTTGCCGGTTGGTTAAAAAAGAAACCGTGGCCCTGGCGGTCGCATAAGCAAGTGAAGAAACACGGGTGGGTTTTAGTCAGTAAAAGTCTGACACGCACTTCCGCTCCGCCCAGGGCGGGAGAAGTCATTTGATGATTTCCCATACCAAAAAAAGGATATAAAATGTTTGCTCGCATAAGTAAGTATTTACTGCCAAAAATTGTAATAAACTTTTAAGCATACCTTTTCAAATCGTCAAAATTAGTTGGCAAGCAGCCATAGAACCACGATCATTGATCTCATAAAATGAGCTTTTGAGAATGTCATTAGATTGAAGATCAATCCCGTTCATTTTTAAATGACTTGGTACATCCTCAATGTCACACGAAAATGTGTTTGCAAAAATCTTTATTCAGAAACCTTCTCAAAGTCGCCAAATCTGTCACTGAACTGATTATGTAGTTGTATTAAAATATCTTTCATTTTATCATTTTTAGAATTGTAGTTTATTTTACAAAACAGCCGCGGGCCGCGAGTTGCCGACCACTGGCATAGATTCTATACTAATACTAGCTGACCCGGCGAACTTCGTTCCGCCTTAAAGGCAATATCACATGACTACTTTTTAAATTAGGATAATATATTATTAGTATTTGATGAATTTCTTCTTGTGTTTCGTAAATTATCTAGCGCTTGATCTCTGAGGTTTGCTCGACGATTTCGCATTGCCATCCGAGCCATTTCACGGGCTGCCTCCCTTTGCTCTGGTGAGTGAGAAGCACGAAGTCGAGCCATACTAAGGCTGCGCCTTCAAGTGCAATTTCTTGTTCTTCTTAATTTTTTTTTTTTGTTGTGGATGGCAAATCATCAAGTGATCTCTTCCGCTCTGGGCGGAGCGGAAGAGCGTGTCAGACTTTTATTGAGTAAAACCCACCCGTGTTCCTTCACTTGCCTGTGCAACGGCCAGTGCCATGGTTTCTTTTTTAATCAACCCGTAACCCTGTGGACCTGTCTTCATGGACACCGTCAAGGTGTGCTGACATCCTTTGAGGCACGTGTGAAACACAATGGGCCGTCAACCCGGGCCTGGTTCTTCAAGGAGGCGAGCTGCCTATCCCTCGCCGCCCGCAAGCCCGCGCCTACGGCGATTGGGAGTCCGATGTTGCCTCCCGAGCAGGGCGCTTCCTGTGGCGGTTTGAGCCTTGAGTGTAGTGGGATTTCCGCTCCCTCACCCGCTCCACCTCCTGCTTTGCCAGCATCACTGCTTCACAGAAGGAGGTGAAAGCTTGCCATGCACTCTTGCTCCGGACTATGGCCCGGACCAGGGTCGGACGCAAGAGATCGCCGCCGATCGCCGCCACGAGAACACGGTTGTGCTCTATCCAAGCCGGGCAGACCTCCACCTTATGCTCCACCGTGTCCTCAGGGCGATGCACACAGTGGTCACCCTGGCGTTTCCTCCCGCCTTATACGGAACAGGAACCGCCCGAAACAGCCTTGTCCGGTGAGGACCTACGTCAGTCGGAAGGTGAGGACGCCGTGGCGCCTCTCTAGCTACTCCTCAAAGAGAGGACTTACCGCCGCTATTGCGGCGTGCTCAGTGCTGGATTGCGACAATCACACTTTCCATGTCGCCATGAGACTCCGCCGGAGCTCTGTCCGCTGTACTGCGATTTTTCGCGGCAACAGAGTTATGCCTCCTCTCATCACTCCCACATGTGGGCGAGGGATA
Source organism: Sesamia nonagrioides (assembly GCA_017933935.1). Taxonomy (NCBI): domain Eukaryota; kingdom Metazoa; phylum Arthropoda; class Insecta; order Lepidoptera; family Noctuidae; genus Sesamia; species Sesamia nonagrioides. The sequence continues at coordinate 5,329 of JADWQK010002119.1, forward strand.
GTGTTTCATATAAACGTATCTTTTTAATTACTCTATCTATTAAAAGAAACCTTATCAAAATCTGTTTCGCAGTTTTAAAGATTTAATCATACAAAGGAACATAGGGAAAGAGAAAGAAACTTTGTTTTATAGTATGTAGTGAAGTGGTAAATGGCACAGCTATACAATATTAGAAATTTTGAAGTTGAAGTTTGCTCTGGGGCTTTTATTAAAAAAAATTAAACCAGCAGAGAGCATTTATATTCCTTGCTTTAAATAAATGCATCAACATTGAACCGGTAAGACTTTTTTTTAATATGCTGAGTAGTGTAGGAGTGTATTTGTACCATTTTTAACAAATGAACCGCTAACTTATATTTTGACTGAGTTGTTTTGTTATTCCATGTCAGTTGCGTTTTGTTAAACCATGTCTTATGTCACGTCACACGGGAACAACAGGAACCGCGGGAACGGGATAAAAAGTATCCTATGTGATATGTCCTTCTCCCAGTTCTTATCTACCTCCCTACCAATTTTGAGCCATACTGGTTAAGCGGTTCTTGAGTTATAAATATAGTAACTAACACGACTTTCATTTATATACATAGATTTCATTCAAATCGGACCAGCCTAGGAGGAATTCAGTGACGTACACACGTACAGCATATTTAGGATGGAAAGAAGAAACCCATGGAAAGCATTGTCATCTACATTTGTAACAAAGATATCATACCTCTCTCTACCCCTAGGGCTCTTGTTTCTGTCTCTTTAAGTAAAATAAAAAATCTTAAATAATTATTTATTTCTATTTATTTTTTTCTCGTTTAGTTTATAAGTACAAATTTAGTTAAATAAAAAAAAATATCTTTTTTATTTTTTCGCCTTTTAGTTCTTATGTACAATTATATTTTTAAATAACTAAAAAAAATAAAAAAAACTATAAACTTGTCAAAAAACAAAAAAAAAACTTGTGATTGACCGGGTTTGAACCGGGTTTGAACCGAGGAACACCAACCATCGCGAGTAGACCATACCAATATCGACTACGCTACAGCCGCTATGTCAAGCCGCGCGAAATTAGCGCCCATATTATGCGTGAAATATTGCGAAAGAGAAAACTCGAAAATATGCGCTTCCCCAGACATAAGACTGAGTTAGATCGATTTTTGTCCCCGAAAACCACCACATATTAATTTTCAGCGAAATCGTTAGGACCGTTTCCGAGATCACATGCTTCTTCAAGCGATTAGCGCCATCTGCCGGGTTGATTTGTGAATCTAAACGATCCAGGTCGCCACTCAAACGCATACAGAAAAATTCATTAAAATCGGTCAAGCCGTTTAGGAGGAGTTCAATGACATACACACGTACAGCAGAATTATATATATAAAGATATAAAGCTGAAGAGTTTGTTTGAACGCACTAATCTCAGACCGATTTCAAAAATTCTTTTTGCTTTGAATAACCCATTAATCCAGAAAGGCTTTAGTCTATATAACATTACGCTGCAACTAATAGGAGCGGAGCATAACTAACTTCACGCGAACGAAGTCGTTTACGGCCGCTAGTTTTATATAATTATTCGACATGTTATAATTTTTTGCTTTTGTCAATATGACGCTTTTGCCAATGAAATATCATTATCAAAAGCGTCTGAAACTAGATTATTTTTTCATGTACTCATATGATAATTGAGGAGATGGTTCTAGCTTTAAACGAAGCTTGACGTAGAATGACAATATTTTGAGGAATATATTATTCATTTTACAGAATCCTAAATCCTTCAAAAAGATTTAATGATTGATCGCGTGTTATACGTTTTGGCTGCTTAATACTATAACACACTATTACTAACATTTTTGAAGCATATTGCTAATCCATTGCACCGAACATATCGAAAAATGTGTGTACTTAACAACGTTTATAATGCAATAAACGTTGTTGAATTGTCAATATGAAATCCATTGATATTGTGATAAGTGTTGATTTATTTGATTTACTTTTTTACAAAAATCAATCTTTAGTCGATTCTGTAATAATCGATATATTGTGGGTACTTATTTAATAAATAAGTAAACCCCTACTACCTACAATATCTGTCTCTCTCTTGGTCGTTTGCGCTTCTGTATAGACGGACGTATAACCTTCCTAGTAATTTTAAATTGGCTGATAATATACACAGTTAGAAAAAGCCTATAATTCGTTTTATTGAAGTGTTAGAACCAAGATATCCTACAATAAGAAATTACCTTGCTAGTTTATATAATACTAGCTTTCCGCCCGCGGCTTCGCCCGCGTAAATTTCGGTTATATCGCGCTTTTTAGATTTCCCTCGGGAACATCAAATTTTTCCGGGATAAAAGGTAGCCTATGTCCTTTCTCGGGGTCTAAAGATTGTGTACTTTCCGCCCGCGTCTTCGTCCGCGTGGTGTTCGGTTATATCGCGCTTTTTAGATTTCCCTCGGGAATATCAAATTTTTCCGGGATAACAGGTAGCCTATGTTTTTCTCAGGGTCCAAAGATTGTCTGTGCCAAATTTCATGAAAATCGGTTGAGAGGTTTAGGCGGGAAAGCGTAACAGACAGACAGACAGACAGACAGACAGACAGACAGACAGAGTTACTTTCGCATTTATAATATTAGTATGGATAGGTATGGTGATTTTGTAATGTTTTTAATATTCTTTACTGGCCTCGGAACACGTTATTAGAGGCATTGGACTAAATTGACACCATTAAAAACAACTTTTAAATAAAGTAATTGCCCGTACCCTTTCAAGAAGAAATTAGTTCCAAAATCAGTTTCTTTACTTTGTTATCATAATATTGCTTCACTACAATTTCCTAATTAAGGCGGCTCCAGAGGAAAAACACACCGCAAGCCGTTTTTATGTAGTTTTCCGGAGCTATCTACTCTTTATCCAAAAGAAATATCAACTTATTAAAAATACGTAAATTTTCTCCATAATCTTGGCTCCAAAATTGTAGATTTTTTTTATTATTTTACTAAGTATAATGTTTAAATAATTCCTTCACAACGAAACCACTGACAAGAGAAATAATTATCATAAACGTGCATCTCCTCGGAAAGTAAGCATTATTTAGATTGCGTTCTTACACTAATGGATAGGTAATTTCATGACGAACATTATTGTAGAAATATTTTTTTAAAACGACCAAAATCAAAAATTTGTTCAACAATCTGAGCGCATTCGCCATCATTTCTGTTGCCCGGGCTATTGAGATTCAGTATGCCACAAGCTCTCGAAGGGGGAACCCGTGTCGTTCGTCATCACGCGCTCCGCTAGCATAAGCGGGCGGCGCGTGAGCGAGAAAGCATCTGCTTGCTCGCTCACGCACCGCATGTCGCATAGAGTATAATACTATCTTAGAGTAGATCTCTGTTATTGATGTTTATTTTGGTGTTCGTTTTTTTAACCGATTTCAAAAAGGAGGAGGTTGCTCAATTATATGTTTTTTTATGTTCAATTTTTAACCGACTTCAAAAAGGAGGAGGTTACTCAATTCGACCGTATATGCTTTTTTTTATGTTTGTTCGCGCATAACTTCGTCATTTATAAACCGATTTTGATAATTCTTTATCTGTTGGAAAGAAGACGTTCCCAAGGTGGTCCCATGATAAGGATATCAAGGTTTGATGGTGGAAGTCCAGAGAAAACAAGCGGAACTTTCAAAAATTGGGGGGCGACTAGTGCATTTCTTAGCATTTTCATTAAATATTTTAAAGCACTATAATTTAAAAAAGGTCTGGAGTAGATCTGATGATGGAGCTGAGAGACAGTCGAAGGAACTCCTCAACAATTGACAGCAGCTACCTTGTGGTTGGGCTCGATTAATTTGTATTGATAAGAACTTTACACCTAGATGGGTTGCGACTCTCATAAGAGCTCTAATGATGAAGACAGAGGCCAGTTCCGGGAACTCCTCAACGGTTTCCAGTAGCTACTTTGTGGTTGGACTTCATTCATTTATATTAATAAGACCTTTACTCCGATTAGGTTAAAATAATGGTCTACAGTAAATTTAATGATGAAGACCATAGGCAGTTGAGGGAATAGGTACTTACGGGTAAAAATTAAAGTAAACAAAAGTACGTCATTTCCCAACTATATTTGCGTCAGCTTCCAGTCTGACCGGATGCAACTGAATACATAGTACTTTTAACAACTATAAAATGTAAAATATACCAAACGAAAGACACCAACTTCCGAAATTAGTTATTTTTCACTTTGTAGTGGTTTTTGAAGTCGGTTGTTTTTTTGTAAAAAGTTTTTATTTTTATGTTTGTTTGCGGATAACTTCGCCTAAAATTTGGTATTTCGATGAATTTTTTGGTATTTCGACATGGGTGTCGTGATAGGGGTTTTCGGGAGTGCAGATCACGAATATGACGTAATTTTTGAAATCCAAGATGGCCGACACCAATTTTATGATATTTTGACATAGGTGTCGTGAAAGGGGTTTTTGTGGGTGCTAATTACGAAAATGACGTCATTTTGGAAATCCAAGATGGCCGACACCAATTTTATGATATTTTGACATGGGTGTCGTGAAAGGGGTTTTTGTGGGTGCTAATCACGAAAATGACGTCATTTTGGAAATCCAAGATGGCCGACACCAATTTTATGATATTTGGACATGGGTGTCGTGAAAGGGGTTTTTGTGGGTGCTAATCACGAAAATGACGTCATTTTGGAAATCCAAGATGGCCGACACCAATTTTATGATATTTTGACATGGGTGTCGTGAAAGGGGTTTTTGTGGGTGCCAATCACGAAAATGACGTCATTTTGGAAATCCAAGATGGCCGACACCAATTTTATGATATTTTGACATGGGTGTCGTGAAAGGGGTTTTTGTGGATGCTAATAACGAAAATGACGTCATTTTGGAAATCCAAGATGGCCGACACCAATTTTATGATATTTTGACATGGGTGTCGTGAAAGGGTTTTTGTGGGTGCTAATCACGAAAATGACGTCATTTTGGAAATCCAAGATGGCCGACACCAATTTTATGATATTTTGACATGGGTGTCGTGAAAGGGGTTTTCGCGGGTGCTAATCACGAAAATGACGTCATTTTTGAAATCCAAGATGGCTGACACCAATTTTATGATATTTTGACATGGGTGTCGTGACGGAGGTTTTCGGGGGTGCAGATCACGAAAATGACGTCATTATTGAAATCCAAGATGGTTGACACCAATTTTATGATATTTTGACATGGGTGTCGTGACGGGGGTTTTCGGGGGTGCAGATCACGAAAATGACGTCATTTTTGAAATCCAAGGTGGCCGAAATTATATTTTATGATATTTTGACTTGGGTATCGTGACGGGTTTTCGGAGCGCTGATCACGAAAATGACGTCAATTATAAGTTGTGGCATAGCTTCTATTTCTTTATCAAAGTCAAAAATAAAACATCAAATATAGTTTAGTCGCTAAATCGCCACCATTTTTCGCACTCCTTCAATGACGTCACTGGTAAAAAATAAATAAATAAATAAACTACAAAAAAGAAAATACATACTTATACAAATGTATACGTTAATTAGCAAAATAAAAAAAATACTATATCATAAATAACTAATAAAAAATTTCCTACTAACTACATACTGCGGAACTCGGTGTGCACACCTTTGCGATTTACCCCGCAGCTACGCGCAGGATTGCGTTTTTTATCTGCATTTTCATGCACATCTGCAGCCCTGCGCGTGAGCGCAGATTCAATGTATAGTACCATGCGTTTCTCCATACAAAATTTGGTACTAGCGAACATCTATCTTATATATAAAATTCTCGTGTCACAGTTTTCGTTCCTATACCTACTCCTCCGAAACGGCTTGACCGATTCTCATGAAATTTTGTGAGCGTATTGAGTAGGTCTGAGAATCGGCCAACATCTGTTTTTCATCCCCCTAAATGTTAGGGGTAGTCCACCCCTATTTGTTTTTTTTATTTTTACACAACATTTTTAGTTTCTATTTTTTTACAACATACAAAAATACATACAATCCTAAATTTTCACCGTTCTACGATCAATCCTTCAAAACTGATCAATCGTCATTTAATTAGTTTTATTCCCGAGGGAAATCTAAAAACGCGATATAACCCAATTCCACGCGGGCGAAGCCGCGGGCGGAAAGCTAGTACTAATATATAAAGCTGAAGAGTTTGTTTGTTTGAACGCGCTAATTTCAGGCACTACGGGTTCGATTTGAAAAATTCATTTTGCGTTGGATAGCTCATTAATCCAGAAAAGCTTAAGGCTATAAAACATCACGCTGCGACTAATAGGAGCAGAGCATTACTAACTCAACGCGAACGAAGTCGCTGACGGCCGCTAGTATAAAATAGCTTTACCGCGGCAGCCCCGAGTGCCACATGTTTTTGTTTTATTAGAAAGACGATATCTTCAAGGTAGTCTCATGTTTAGGAAATTAGGGTCTGATGATGGAAGACTAGGTAAATCTAGAAGAAATTTAAAAAATCAAAGGGACGTCTAGGGCTTTTCTAAGTTTTTTCATTAAGTGTTTTAACGCACTACAATTTAGTAAAGTTCGGAGTTGATGATGGAGCCGGGAGACAGCCGAGGGAGCTCCTTAACGATTCATATCAGCTGCCTCGTGTTTGTGCTTAATAAATTTGTATTGATAAGAACTTTACACCTAAATGAGTTGTGATCATCATTAAAGCTCTGATGTTGAAGACAAAGGCCAGTTAAAGGAACTCCTTAAAGGTTTACAATAGTTACCTTATGTTTGGACTTATTTCTGTTCATTTATATTGATGAAAACTTTACACCCATATAAGTAGGTTAAAATGAATGTCTGCAATAGATCTGATGATAGAGCCGAGAGAAATTCGAGGGAACTCCCCAACGATTCACAGCAGCTACCTTGTGTAATATCTTGATTAATTTGTATTGATAAGAGCTTTACACCTAGATGGATTGTTATGATCATTAGGAGTCTGATAATGAAGACGAAGGACAGTCTGTTGAGGGAACTCCTCAAAGGTTTACAGTAGCTGCTTTGTGGTTGGACTTAATTCATTCATATTGATGAGAAATTTGCACCCATATGGGTAAAAATTAAAGAAAAAAAAAGAAAAAAGGCCTTTGAGGAGTTCCCTCAACAGACTGTCCTTCCATTTGAAAGAATTTTTCAAATCGGACCCGTAGTGCCTGAGATTAGCGCGTTCAAACAAACAAACTATTCAGCTTTATATATTAGTACTAGCTTTCCGCCCGCGGCTTCGCCCGCGTGGAATTGGGTTATATCGCGTTTTTTAGATTTCCCATGGGAATAAAACTAATTAAATGACGATTGATCAGTTTTGAAGGATTGATCGTAGAAGGGTGAAAATTTAGGATTGTATGTATTTTTGTATGTTGTAAAAAAATAGAAACTAAAAATGTTGTGTAAAAATAAAAAAACAAATAGGGGTGGACTACCCCTAACATTTAGGGGGATGAAAAACAGATGTTAGCCGATTCTCAGACCTACTCAATACGCTCACAAAATTTCATGAGAATCGGTCAAGCCGTTTCGGAGGAGTATAGGAACGAAAACTGTGACACGAGAATTTTATATATAAGATAGATGTTCGCTAGTACCAAATTTTGTATGGAGAAACGCATGGTACATTGAATCTGCGCTCACGCGCAGGGCTGCAGATGTGCATGAAAATGCAGATAAAAAACGCAATCCTGCGCGTGGCTGCGGGGTAAATCGCAAAGGTGTGCACACCGAGTTCCGCAGTATGTAGTTAGTAGGAAATTTTTATTAGTTATTTATGACATAGTATTTTTTTTATTTTGCCAATTAACGTATACATTTGTATAAGTATGTATTTTCTTTTTTGTAGTTTATTTATTTATTTATTTTTTACCAGTGACGTCATTGAAGGAGTGCGAAAAATGGTGGCGATTTAGCGACTAAACTATCTTTGATGTTTTATTTTTGACTTTGATAAAGAAATAGAAGCTATGCCACAGCTTATAATTGACGTCATTTTCGTGATCAGCGCCCCGAAAACCCGTCACGATACCCAAGTCAAAATATCATGAAATATAATTTCGGCCACCTTGGATTTCAAAAAATGACGTCATTTTCGTGATTAGCACCCGCGAAAACCCCTTTCACGACACCCATGTCAAAATATCATAAAATTGGTGTCGGCCATCTTGGATTTCCAAAATGACGTCATTTTCGTGATTAGCACCCACAAAAACCCCTTTCACGACACCCATGTCAAAATATCATAAAATTGGTGTCGGCCATCTTGGATTTCCAAAATGACGTCATTTTCGTGATTAGCACCAACAAAAACCCCTTTCACGACACCCATGTCAAAATATCATAAAATTGGTGTCGGCCATCTTGGAATTCCAAAATGACGTCATTTTCGTGATTAGCACCCACAAAAACCCCTTTCACGACACCCATGTCAAAATATCATAAAATTGGTGTCGGCCATCTTGGATTTCAAAAATTACGTCATATTCGTGATCTGCACTCCCAAAAACCCCTATCACGACACCCATGTCGAAATACCCAAAAATTCATCGAAATACCAAATTTTAGGCGAAGTTATCCGCAAACAAACATAAAAATAAAAACTTTTTACAAAAAAACAACCGACTTCAAAAACCACTACAAAGTGAAAAATAACTAATTTCGGAAGTTAATAATATAATTTCACAGTCTTGCCTGGTCCCAAAAAAACATGAATTTTTTTTTTTTTAAATGTGTCAGTTCTGCAGAAATTTATTTGACCCTGATTTGATTACGTTTTCCCTTAAAATAATAAATAATGATAAATTAAACTTTATTATATTATTTTTCTATCCCTTTGTCCATCTGACTTAGCTAACTTTCAATCTACAAAACTAACTTCCAACCCTGAAGTTACAGTCATAACATATTTAGTTATAAAGGTCTAATCAATACACATTAAATAAGCCCAAACACGTGACAGTTGCTTCCGATGTGGATTCCCTTGATATTCTGTCATCTCCATCATCAGGTCAGGCCCAAATCTTCACGGTTTTATAGTATGATCCGATATAAACACGAGTATCAAGTTGTCACCCGAAGCGTGCCTACAATTTTCGATAATTGGCCTAAATTTCTCAGAATTTCCATTATCGACACTGACGTGGTAACAATGGGATTACATAGGCAGCATATCCCTTCATATAAAAAAAGAATGGTCTAAATAGGTTCATTAACCATAAAGTTATCAGCGACAATAAATCGAACTGAGAACCACCTTTTTCTGAAGTCGGTTAAAAAATAAACACCGCAGAATTTTTATTATGAAGTATCGTCAACATTTGTTTGAGTACATAATAACCAAAAGTATTTGGGCGCACCAATAAACAAAAATAAAAGTGCCATGTCTGTTACTTCTGTGGTCTATGAATTTAACTTGTATTTGTAAGTACTTCGTCCGCCAGACGGCGCTAGTAATATTTTGCGAAGTATTGTAGAGGTGGGGCGCGGTGAAGAGGGAGCATATGCTCGAGGTCATTTGGTGAGGGTACGACCTTAATTTAACTTTGTTAGACATTAATGTTATACTATAAATTTTGGTTTCACTCGAGTTTTCAGGTCAGGTCGTGGTGGGTAAAAATGTAAAAACTTTACATTTAATAAAGATAACATTCGCTAATGGACTAACGGAAATCAGAGCGGTCAGTGAGAATTGTTTAGGGGACTATTTATAATTGACTATACAGCGTTATTCTTTGTATACGAAACTTGAAACACGTGTCCAGTAGTAAAGAATCTACGTGCAAAATTTCAAAAAGATATCATGAAAAACCACAAAGTTATGAGCTTGTTATATTACTTGGTTTTCTCAACAAAAATACGGTCAACGCACCATGCCTGCAGGTGTGCAGCGCGGGGGGCCTGTCTATAGGTGCCTAGTACCACAGTATAAAAATCATACAGTAGGTCGACGCCTTTGATTTCGTGTAAAATGCCGACATCGTCTAGACAGTAACGCATCGACCAGGGTTGTCACAAATAAACAATATTTATGAAATTATTATTTTATTTATTGCAGATCAACATCGATAGCTGTATTATATTTAATTAATTTGCTATTTCCACTAAGGGAACAACTCGAGACAGATTTAAGTTATTTAGATGGCATTTTCGTAACCGATATGAGTGTTAATATACATTTAAATTGGCGTCCGCCATCTTGGATTTTAGAAAGGATAGCTTTTTCGTAACAATCACCACAATTATATTTACTTAAAATTGACACCCATATTAAATTATTAAGTCCGCTGTTTTCATGGTACTGATGAAAACAGCGGAGTTTTCATCAGTACCATGAAAACATTATAATTATAAACTATTGCTTGACTGCAATCCATATTATTGACTCAAAAAAACTTGTGAATAGGAAGGAAGACGGCAGTTGAGCGAGGTGATGCAATGTTAAACCCAACAACACGACCAACGATGCTTGCCAGAGGCAGATTGATCTGGAGACCATCCACGACGAAACTTCCGACACAACCGCATTCGGCGCATACTACCAGGCATACATCGCAACACAACTGCTCAGACCCGTCCTCCGTACGACTTCACCAGACATCATGCCGGAAGACGACGAATCGCTTGGCAGCAAGATTTTGTCTGGTGGATGGTAACTTCTGCCGACTGCCGATATTATGTGGCCTATCACCACCATTTGTTTTTTTTTTCTTCATGTATTGCAACATCTTTTCTTCATAAGATAACAAATTGCCAGTTTTCCACGTCAGATACATATATTGTGTCCCAATTTTCTCGGTGCAGTACGAAAGTTATTAATTTTATGAGTAGGTATGTCAAAGAAAAATATCTTGGAAATAATCGCCTCGCTACAGACTGGCTTCAAGCGCAAAAAAAACGCGTGCTCGCAAGTTTTATTACTGTATCGTAGTGGGTCAAATACCTTAAAAACGAAAGGGTAATCATTTTAGAAGTGATAACGATACCATTGAGGTGTATGGTTCCTCTACTTTCCATTTAATTTTTTCAGAACGTACCTTCGGGTCATACTTACTTATGGCTAGAAGGAGACAAAAGTAATAAGTGGATAACCTGTTTCTACTCATTTACATAAATCGGCTTTGAATCTGAGGAGGTTCAATGTAGGGATGTAACGGAGGTAATTATATGGGAACCGAAACCGGAGTCAGAGTTTTAAATTTGATTAATCGGAGTCAGAATCGGAGTCGGAACCAGAGGCGGAGGCTGGTTCAGAAGTGGTGGTAGGAGAGAGGTTTTTTATTTTTAAACACAAACACATTATTCAGTAATTTTTTATTATACTTAAAATCAAAACATCATGCGACAATTCAAATCATTATTTTTTAGGATACAACCCAATAATCGGAAGTTCCGACTTAACGGAGTCGGAGTCGAAGCTCCGTAACACCCCTAGTTCAAAGCCGATTTGAATGAGTAGGAACATTTTTAAGCCCGATTTAAATTCAATTGAACAAACTTATAATTACGAGAATTGTCCCTCGGCAATTCTCGTAATTATAAGATTGCTAACAATCTGATCTCGGTCTTAATCTGTCAAAAATACCTTTAATTCCACTTTGATGATAAATGTTTATGATTAAATATAGTCTGTTTGTCACTGGCGTTTTTAGCGTTCCGAAGTAAAGTAGGAACCCTTATTGTTTCGCGAAGTCTGTCTGTGTGTCAGTCATAATCTCAGTGATAGTTAACACTAGAAAACTGAAATTTGGTACAGATTTCAATTTCAGGGTGCAGTGGCTGATCGATCGACTGCTGCCCTGTGTGAACAAATATTTGACTGGCATACAGGTAGTTGTTCCGGGTCTGGCTGTTTGTGTATGTGAGTTTAAATGTTTGTAAATGAACCCACGTCACGTCCTCTTACGACACCCACGGGAGGAAATGGGTTGGTACTATTCGAAGCCCGGTACCACACGGCGTACATCCCAAGTGTGGGGCAACGTTCTTTAAAAAAAGAAAGATAAAAGAAACATCTCGGAAACTTTCAGTAGTTATGTTGGAAATATGTAGATATTATATATATTACATGTACATAATATTCAACATAAAACCACGCGTTTGTTCCTTAAAAGTTGTGCAGAGAGGAGAAGAGGGGGAGGTTGGCCATATTGAACTCACCAAAATATGCACGCAGTGTGTAGCTATGACTCCCACGAGAACTGTACCAATACAGCCAGGGATCAGACCGGTGTTTTTGAAGGCAGCTGGCATCGCAAGCAATCCTGACCCTAATGATGATTTGAGCAAGTGGAAAAATGCGCCTAAAGTCCTGTGAACAAAAACCGAAAATGTTATTAATGCATAGCAAAGCAATAAGAGCTTGTTGCGAAATCTGTTGAAACCGGAACATACAAGGATCATCATCTTTTCAGCTGAAAGACGTCCATTGCTAGACATAGGCCTCCCCCAAGGATCTCCACGACGACCGGTACTGCGCCTCCCGCATCCAGCGGTTTTCCTGCGACCTTCACCTGGTCGTCGGTCTACGTTGTCGGGGGCCTACTCACGTTGCGTCTTCTGTTGCGTCGTCGCCACTCGAGAACCCGTCGGCCCCAAAGGGCATCGGTCCTACGGGCAGTGTGCCCGGCCCACTGCCACAAGTGACATAACCTATTAGCGTATATTCCTACAACAGCACGATACTATCCTCAATTCCCTTGTTCGCAAACTAAAGTAAATTTAAATGCAGTGCATCTATTTCGTTCCATGTCATTAAGAAAAGAATAGCAGAGCGAGAGTATAAAGCTATCTCATTCAAAATCCTTGTCATTTCAAATTCTGGAAAAATTATTCTAATCAAAAAAGCCTTAATCATCATCATCATCTCAGCGTTAATCCCAGTCGCATCCGAAGCTTTTTTTTCAGAATTGGAGTCTGGGGTCCGCTTTACCAGTCTAACTGCTGATACGGCTAAACTTCGACATTTTCCGTGAAGCGACTGCCGTCTGACCTCCACAACCCGAAGGCGATATTGAAGCATTGCAGCTAGACCAATTGTTGGACTTTTGAGGGCTCCAACAACCCGTAACGACTGCCATTAGATGTTCGTATGGCAACCGGCAACGGCTTAACGTGCTTTCCGAGGCATGACCAGACCAGTGCAAATATTCATATTCATGCATACAAATATTTGCACTGTGCGGGGATCGAACCCGCGCCTCCTTGCACAGAGGCCGCGTCCGCTACCGCTAGGCCACGGAGGCTGTCAAAAAAGCCTTAATCTCTGAGATATCACATTCTTGAACGATAAAAAATATTCTATTAGATCAGGATATGTTCAATAAATAGCATATTCCGTCAGCAAAAACCCTAAAATTCCACACAGACTATACCCGTAAGGGAATTAATTCTCAAATAACTTTTCTGGTGCACACTTCGGCGTTGCTTATATACAATACATCTACCAAATAAAGCCTCGTTACTGTATATGGGATTAAAGGTTAGCTAAAACTCGGGTGAATCCCGTGCGGTGCTGAGTGATGAAATACATTTGGGCCGATTGTGTTAAACTACATAAATTGTATGAGGGTTTTTTTTTTTGGGACAAAACCCGCCACACATTTCGCACCCACTGCAACTCCTGAAAGCCAGAATCAACAGTGGAGACCGCCAGAAAAACGCCGAGCAATGAAGCTCGACGAATCCCGGAGAAACGATTCAACTGTCTTGGGTCCCGCAACGAAATTAATCAGAAAATAATATCGGAGGAGTAAGAAAAAAGATATTTTTCCACTTCCCTCTATAACAAGCAGGAGACAGAACAGAACTAGGCCAATCGGCACAAAGGGACGTTATTGCAACTGGAAGAAGCCCAGATTGCCAAGCACCACGGAATAAAATTTGATTAAGTTAATGGGTCCTAAGTAGGTATGTGCTGTTACAATTGATTCCAATAATAGGTATGGCAACACCGCCTGAACGCACGGAAATTAGTTCTAGTTTCTACACGGTCCGTATAACTTGTATGTGGGTGTTCAAACTGGCGCGAATAGTCGCGTCACTCATTAAAACAATTAAGAGAGACTCTAGTGGCGTTTTCTCCATACAAACGTATTCCGTTGTTTTCTTCCTGGATAACGCTTTTAGGGCAATGATTTTTTTCTACAATTTCACACCATTATTATACGCGCCCCTACTATTTGATTTTTTCGAAAACTAACTAATAAAAGAAATAAGATGTTTCGAAATTACGAAAAATAACGCATTTTTACGGCGATGTTGAGGCGACTATTACACAAATGTGATAGGTTTTTGACAAAAAAGACAATAATAGAGACATAGGTTACCCATCCTCTAAATTTTGATAAAAAACAATTGAGATCTGTCGTGTTTTGAAAAAGAAAACAGCGGAATACGAAACGCCTTTTGGTCACTGTACGGGGAAAGATTGAAAGCGGTGTGACGGCAATAGTTTCTTCAAATACCTATTTCTCAAATTCCTCGGCACTAGAGTCCATTCTTAACGTGCGTACTCGTGCCCCGGGTTCTGCTTGGGATTCACCTCAGCTTGAGTGAAACTTACTAACAGCCCGTGTAATAATCGACCTAGTGATGACTCAGTGGTAACTGGAATGACTTACGAGTACTGAAGTAACCTACACTGGCATTTACATACAACATTGCCTTTAGTATTTATTTCAAACTAGCTTTCCTCCAGCGGCTTCTCCTGCGTGGAATTCTTTTACATCGCGCTTTTTTATTTCCCTCGGTAATATCAAATAATTCTGGGATAAAAAGTACCTACCCTATTATTTAATCCGGACTTTTAATTTTACATCTGCATAATTTCAAAGCAATCGGTTCAGTAGTTACGGGGTGAAAGCGGAACAAACAAACTCACTTTCCGATTTATAATATTAGTAAGGGAAGAGAGTTGTAGGAAGTTATTCAAATCAAAAAAATCAAAATCAAAGCATTTATTTCAAATAAACCAGTTACAGGCACTTTTGAATTGTCAGAAGGTCGGTCAGTCAATAAGATGAAGCTAGTCACCCATTCCAAAGAGTAGGTACCTATGGAGAAGAACGGGCAAGAAACTCCATGGACACTCTTTTAAATTTTCAAGCTATTGTTACAAATATTTGATTACATCATTCATGTTGAAATCAACCGTGTGAGAACGATGCAGAAATAAATTGTACGCCGAGAGCGTCCATTATGGAAAACACACAAAAATCAATTCAGAAATTAAAATACGCCGTGGCAGCTAAGAGATGACCAGTCCCCTCCGACGGCGTCCGTTCACGAACATGACGAATGGATCAGCATCATTCAGCTCAACCATATTGAAGGGAACCTAATGACCCAACACACACGCCACCATCAGCGAGACATTTGAGTGAGCATGACATACTCTCAACAGCCAGAGCATTATCAAGTCAATAAAAAAGACTAACCCAACAAAAAAAAGCCTTACAGCACATTCGTACATTGTGCTCACACGTTTGCCATGCAATTATACAATACTAAGAAATTGAATCTACACAATGCTAAGATAGTTTTGTCCAAGGTTCAGCAGCTCCAACAGTATTCCCGAATCTGTGGAAAGTTTAGCTCCTTTGTAGCTGTACAAGTGCCGAACACCTCTGTCAGCGATACAATTCCGTAACGTACAATATGCTTGGCTACATAGTGTGTAATACAGGCTTTGAATTAATAACATAAACAATTACATGTTAAAACTACAAGAGGAAAAATCAGAGAACAATCAGTGTATATAATCGGACGCAGCTCAAGCCCAAGCCTTTTTGTCCTCAATATAATCCTTCACACTATAAAATGCTTTCTGACACAACTTACGTTTAATGAAGGATTTGAATTTATTCAGGCTCAGATCTTGAACCACCTCTGGAAGTCCATTGTAAAAATGTATACATTGGCATCTGAAAGAGCCACCTATTTTCTTGAGCCTTGTTGTAGGTACAATAAATTTGTGCCTGTTCCTAGTATTTATATTATGGACATCACTGTATTTTTTAAACAATTTTATATTTTTATGAGCATACAAAAGATTTTCATAAATATATTGAGACGGCACGGTCAGTACATTAATCTCTTTAAATTTTTCTCTGAGAGAGTGTCTCGGACTTAATTTATAAATTGCACGAACAGCTCGTTTCTGCAAAACAAATATTGTTTGAATATCGGCGGCATTTCCCCACAACAGAATGCCGTACGACATTACGCTATGGAAATAGCCAAAGTACACTAAACGGGCCGTCTCAACATCAGTCAAATTACGAATTGTTCTAACTGCGTATGCAGCAGAACTTAGTTTTTTTGACAATTTTTCTATATGTGGACCCCATTGAAGCTTAGCATCCAGAGTTATACCCAAGAATACTGTGCTGTCTTCAGATTTCAATTCTTCCTTTATCAACACTTTAGTTTCCACCTGCCTAACGTGAGGTAGAGTAAACTTAATGCATTTGGTTTTTTTCTCGTTTAAGAGTAAATTATTAACATTAACCCTCCCGCTCGCAGATGTTCACATTGACGTACTCCCTTTCGCTCGCGAACATGGCAGCGGCAGAAATAACCGAAATCGCAATAGTTTGGACTTTTCCCTCCTATTATGTTATGGGGCACTATTTTTCATTGAAACTTTCAGGTTTTGTTGAGGAATAAACAAGGAATGCATTTTTTTTTACTGATTGCGAAATAAATACAATAGCTTACATAAATGGCGTACACAAGATACCAATTATAATTCTCAGCACGAAAGCCCAGTAACAATTTCGAACACATTTTATTTACTTGCCTTTACTTTTACACCATAAATTATATATTTGTATGCTTCTTCTGGTTATAAACTATAATAAAATAACAATACATACCTTTTTATCCTCAAAAATACACCAAAAATACCCAAAAACACAAGAGCACCGAAATTTTGGTTCACACGCTTCCAAGGACAAACTTTGTAGACAGATTTCTTTGTTTTTTTACTGGCTTGAGTACGGGGTCCAGGTACTAAATTCAAGAGCGATATTTTCTCCTTTTCTTTCTCATAGACATCATATGTCAAGAAAAAGACAAAACATTATTATAACCCGATGTTTGACTTGACAGCACACATGCACACGTGCACACATGTGTTCAACACGTGCACACATGTGTTCACGTCCCGAGTGGAAGGTAGTAAAATTAAGCGTGCACACATGTGTTCACATCCGAGTCAGAGGGTTAAACCAATGTACTACTTTGGAGATCGCGCTATTTACATCATCAGTAACCTGCTGCTGACGTTTCAGTTTAAATAAAAGTGAAGTGTCATCTGCAAACAACACTATATCGTGGTTATCCTTTATTAGGTACGGCAGGTCATTGATGTAAATAAGAAACAAAAAAGGACCAAGTATTGACCCCTGTGGGACTCCCATTGTTATCAAAGACCCGGAGGATCTTGTTCCATTAACGTCAACGCTTTGAATCCTACCACTCAAGTAAGATGTAATAAGATCCAGTGCAGAATCCCGGATCCCGCAGTGGCGGAGTTTCCTGATTAACGTATCGTGAAGAACGCAATCGAATGCCTTAGACAAATCACAAAAGATGCCCAAGGCATCGCATTTATCCTCCCATGCATTATAGATATGTCCTAGAAGTTCAACACCGGCATCAGTAGTTGAACGACCCCTTCTAAAACCGAACTGTTTGCTATGTAATAATTTATGTTTATTAAAAAAATCTAGCATTTGGTTTAAAATTAATTTCTCAAAAATTTTACTAAAGGTAGGTAGTACAGAAATAGGTCTATAATTTGTGGGGTCTGATGTACTACCTGATTTAAACAAAGGTATTATTTTACTATTTTTCATGAGATCAGGAAACTCTCCACAGTCAATACAAGCATTAAAGATATCAGCTAGAGTGGGATGATGAATAAATCAATAATCAGCGACAATTATTCCGCATCATACAACATGTAAAGAAAACAACATCCGACTCATAAGGATAATGAAGGTGAGGTAAACACACGACCAAATGAAATATGAAATTTTACATAATCATCATAATAACACGTTAAGCCGTCGTTGGTCCCGGTTGCCATACGAACATATAGTGGCAGTCGTTACGGGTTGTTGGAGACCTGAAAAGTCCGACAATTCGTCTAACGGCAATGCTTCGATATCGCCTTCGGGTTGTGGAGGTAAGACGGCAGTCGCCTCACGGAAAATATCGAAGTTTAGCCAAAATCAGCAGTTACACTGGTAAAGCGAACCCTAGACTCCGAAGCTGAAAAGCTTCGGATGCGACTGGGATTAACGCTGAAATGATGATGATGATATTTAATTATTTATTTCGGCAAACGTAGCGTGGGCCCCCTTGGGCGAGATGGAGCGACGACATCAAAAAGGTGGCTGGTAGTGGCTGGCAGAGAACTGCTCAGGATCGAGCTTGTTGGCGTGCCATGAAGGAGGCCTATGTCCAGCAGTGGACGAGTAGGGGCTGATGATGATGAGGATGATGATGATTTATTTATTTCAGATTAATAGGACAGTTGTAGGGAGTTATTCAAATTATGAATAAATCAATAATCAGCGACAGTTTTTGGCATCCTATATCTACAACCAGGTGAACCGTAAATTAGATCATATCATCCATGCTAATAATATAATTGCGAAAGTATCTTCACGCCAAAACTACTGAACCGACTGTAATGAAATTTGGTACACAGATAGTATAGAGCCTGAGAAAAGACATAGGCTATATAACATCCCGCTATGACCAATAGGACCAGCGCAGTAACAAAAAATGTTGCGGAAACGGGGACGAACGCAGACGTACATATTACTCCCATGACTTTAACAGACGCTTATTTTATATCAACAGAGCTCTTTTTATTTTTTTCGGAATGGACTACGGCTTTGGCAAAAACTACCGAATGGTTTTGAGGAAACCTTGCAGTAATGTAGGCATTTATCTTGGCATTTCTATGGAAACGGGAACTATCGCGCGCTGTAAACTGAAGTCCACGCGAACGGAGTCGCGGGAAACAGCTAGTAACTAATAAAAATACTAAATTCTACTTACGAAGTAGGATGAGCAATATCCCTGTGTTCAAAGGGATTGTATTCGTCCTCCTTTTCATCGTCCTTTCTGTCCAAAGTGATCGTTGATTGTGTTGTCGACGGGACATTTTCTGTACTGTTTCGTAAACTGAAACTAATAAAATTAATTATCATAATAATCTAAACCGGCAAGTTAATTAAACGCTTGTGTAATGTACAGACAACAGTAAATCAAGCTACTACAATATTGTCCGATTTCTTTATCGGAATTTCAACTTTATCTCTAATTCGTTAAGGTACTAGAATTAAAGCTTGACCTGCTGTTGTCCATACCGTACGTTTATTCATCATGAGTCATAAATCCGCCCCGTTAGTATACAGTATGTTAAATAACAGAGGGCGTTCCCTTAAACTCGTTAATATATATCATTAGTAGATTAAAATAAAAATATCAGCATAGAAAAATAAGCATAAAAAAATCCGAATAAAAAAAAATTCTAATTGGAAATAAATTTGAAATCTCCTGTTTTAAATCAAAATAGTAGTCGTCATGTATAAATAAATTGCGACGTTGCCGTCTTTCATGTTCGCGTGTACAGTGTGTTTCTTTTACATGTCAATTTAAAATTTTTATTGAATATTTTCTAATTGGAAAAAATTTTACAACATTTTGTTTTCGAATGGAAATATTTTTTTTAGCATGTATGTATGCTATACTATTTCGGGTTAACGGGAACGCCCTCTGTTAGTTAACATACTGTATAAAGCGAATATTTGACATTCTTTATCATCGATTTGCTTCAGTATTTATATTAGTTTGATATTAGCGGTGCTGAACATTTTCCTTCCTTCAATTACTAGACACATAAATGAAAATGTATCCCATAAAAACAGTTACTTTCGAAATTCCAATACAAACTATTCAATGATACAAAATGTATTCCTTAAACGAATCCTAATAATATTATATTTTTAAATAAAGTTTAAAGTGCTTGACTGCAATCACGCCTGATGGTAAGCAGTGATGCAATCGTTAATGGTATAGCGAGCTAGTTTATTAAGAGCCTATTTTATTCATTCTAGCCTTGAAGACACTTATTGTAGTCTCGATATACGCGGTTTATAAGGCAAATCACAGTGGGTATGGAAGAACAGCTTAAGCCTGTCCACAAATATCAGTACTAGATAAAGTAACAAATAGTGTACAGACAACAAGAACACTTACAGCAACGCTTAAAAATACATCAATGTTATATTGAATCTAAGTATCGCGACACATCTGCGGAACGTACAGTGCCGAAAGTTCGGCTAAATACGCTCGCAGTGTATTTCAAGTACCTACTCTATCTCAAAATCAGACAAAATTATGCCGCATTCGACGTAGGCCCTAATTTTCCTTCGGGCGGTTTTTTCAGCTAAAGCGCATTTAATGTATTTAGCATAGCAAGCGACACATCACGCGATGCGTTGCGCGACCCAAAGTTCTGCGGTAGCTGAACGTTCGGCGTGTGTTGTACCTCGCGTGCGTGGCGGGAACGAAGAGCTGCAAGGCTGCAACGTCTTCTAAGCCCTCAATAATAGCTAATATTCTAATTAAATAAATTTTTGGGCAATTTAGATACGTCACAGTGAACATACAGAAAAGTGTCGACACAGACACACTGACGATGACGTCACGTAACTTTACGTCGCGTAGCGCGCTGAATATGACGCCGCGTTTTGACCGTTTGGTTTGTCATAACAACTGAATATTGCGACTGATACTGCAGCCGCTGAGCTTTCGGCGCCGTACGTTCCGCAGATCTGTCCCCATCCTAAAGTAATTCCTTGAAATACAGTTTCCGTAATATCATCTTGTGGACGTGGCATCATTAATTACAATACGCCCTCAATGCGCTCAATATCTGAAGAGAACGAATTAGAAATAAGAAGAGGGAAACAGAAGAGAACGGATGAGATATAGTGATACACAATTAGGGTGCTTTTTGATACAAATAAGATTGCTATTGTCTTACGCAATTAGGGTGCATTTTGATTCAAATATGATTAACATTGTGTTACGCAATTAGGGTGCTTTTTTATTTAAATAAGATTAATATTGTGATACTCAATTAGGGTGCTTATTGATACAAATAAGATTGCTATTGTCTTACGCAATTAAGGTGCTTTTTGATTCAATTAAGATTGACATTGTGTTACGCAATTAGGGTGCTTTTTGATTTAAATAAGATTAATATTGTGATACGCAATTAGGGACCTTTTTGATACAAATAAGATTGCTATTGTCTTACGCAATTAGGGTGCTTTTTGATTCAAATAAGATTGACATTGTGTTACGCAATTAGGGTACTTTTTTATTCAAATAAGATTGATATTATGATACACAATTAGGATGCTCTTTGAATAAAGAAATTCTTTCTTTTTATTTCACAAATATCAAGTAGGTAGTTGTCTACTTACGTAAGTTATTTGCTTCGCTCGAGATTTCTGGGAAACATATAGTTATTCGTTACCTGTCCTCTTTGAGCAAAATGAATTATTATTTATTGAAGCGTGTTATTAGCGATTTTCAGAGTAAATTTTTATCACGTATTAAAAGAGCCCAATTAAGTATTTCGGATAAATGTTTACGTACCTATATGTACCTATAGTTCAGCCAAATTCGATAAAGAAAAGAGGTAAACACACCGTTGCTAGGCAATGAGTAGTTTACGCCTAAAAGACAGATGTTAACAACCTTTTTTACATAGATGATTTTCATAAAAGTAATAATCCTACTTCCTACTAATCTAAACAGTTTTAGATGTTTAGATATTTATGATTTGCATAGAACGCTTAACCGATTTGAATGAAACATACCACACATGTCAGCTAATTTCCTAATAGGTTAAATTTTTTGATACATATAATTATAATTAGTCCATACTTGAAACTATTACAATGCATGTGTTATGTAGTTGATTTGAAAGTAATTAAAATACGCGAAATTGTAATGACAAATGCCTAAACTATATTCATTGGTTGAATTCCACAAAATGTGTTTAACACCTGGATTTCATCCATCTTTCTTTTTTTTTGTAGGGCTATCACGTAAAATTAAAGTCGACTTTTCAATGTTTTTTCGAAATACCAAGTTATTATGCATGTTATTTTAGTGATTCTATTGAAATATGCTGCAATAGGAATTGTTAATAAATAGCTAGCATGTAAAAGTCGATAATCATGTAAATAACAGGAGATTTGTAAAACGTGAGTTATGATAACCCTAAATTGGTTTGTTTACCTCTATTCTTTATGGAGCTAGGCGCTGGTATAGTTGGTTATACATGTACGGAAGTCATCAGGACAAGCTACCCGAAAGTGTCAAATATTCCCAATCAACCTTGAGCCTCACCTCTTTATTTATAAACGTTGCTTAAGTTAACTAATGATAATGATTAGCGACTGTTCAACCATACATTTTTGACGTTTTAACATCATTTAACTTTAATCATCGTTTATGGTTAATTCATAAGCGAGAGTTAAGTGATCGTCTGCCCGTGACATTTTTTTTAAGCTTAAAAAAAAATGTCACGGGCAGACGATGCGATGCAATGGAACGGCTCACGAGATGTCATGCGCACGAAGTCTCAAAATGTAGCTCCATCATCATCATCATCATCTCAGCGTTTGTCCCGGTCGCATCCGCGGCTTTCGCGTTGGAGCCCGGGGTCCGCTTTCCTGCACATTCTCCTCCATTTCGCACGATCTTTAGCATCCTGTGGTAAGAGCTTGTTGGCACGCATATCATCTCTTACAATATCAAGCCAGCACTTCTTTGGTCTACCTCGCTTGTTCCGGCCCGGCGGAGGCGCCATGGCAAGACATTTGTTACCCACGTAACCTGCCGGTTTATGTAAGACGTGACCGTACCAGCGCAGGCGACTCTCTTGCAGTTTGTCTGCTATGTCACGGACACGGAGACTGCCACGGATGCGGGAGTTTCTAATGCGGTCTTTCCGCGTAACTCCACACATCCACCGTAGCATATTCATCTCCGTGACACGAAGCTCCTGCTTGTGTCGCTCAAGCACAGGCCACGCCTCACTGCCATACAGAAGGACAGGTCTAATGATGGTCTTATAGACCTGTCCCTTAAGCTTAACCGGCATTTTGGGGTCACAAATGACACCTGTCACCTCACGCCATTTTGCCCAAGCTGCGGAAATGCGTGCTTTAACGTCGCAATCAATATGGCCGGACGCGTGGAGCACAGACCCCAAGTATTTAAATTGGTCTGTGCACTCGACCAAGTCTCCGCCTATGCACACAGGCATAGGATCTGTGGTGTTGCTGGCCATGTGCACCGTCTTCGCCACATTGAGTTTAAGACCTCCATTCTCAAGCGAGTTCTTCCACGCATTTACCCGCCGCACCAACCGTTCCCTGTCCGCGTCTGCCAGCGCGATATCATCAGCATACATGAGCAACCAGGGAGGTTGCTCATGTGAATTCTTGATGCTGTCTGACAAGACATCTAATATCACGCTGAACAGGAACGGACTAAGGACGGATCCCTGGTGTACTCCGACGGTGATGGGGAAGGGTTTAGTGTCGCCAACAGAGGTCCTAACAAAGGAATCGGAATTAAGGTATATGTCTCGAATTATGTCAACATAGGCTTCTGGTACCCCTTTGAACCTCAGTGCCCACCAGATCACCCTCCGAGGGACACAGTCGAAGGCCTTCTGCATGTCTAAAAAGAGCATATGCAGAGGCGTGTTCTTCGATCTGTATCTCTCCATGGTGATCCTTAGGACGAAGATAGGGTCCGTGGTTCCGTACCCTGGACGGAACCCATATTGACACGTCGAGACAGCACACTCCTGCCGGATCCGGGAGTCTAAAATCCTCTCAAAGATCTTCATGGTGTGGGACATGGCCTTGATACCGCGATAGTTGCCACACTCCTGTACCGAGCCCTTGCCTTTGAAGACTGGAGTAATAATACTCAGTCTCCATTGGCTCGGGATTTTACCGGTCAGGAGCACGCGGTTCAAAACGCAAGTTAACATGCCCACACCGCGAGGACCCATCGCCTTCCAGGCCTCAATGGGGACCCCATCAGCTCCGACAGCTTTCCGATTCGTCATGCGACGAAGAGCCGTGTGGACTTCCTCAGGCGTTATCGGGGGCACTAATCCAAGGTTCGGAGGGAGTTCCGGTGTCTGCACCTCTTGGTGCTGCTTATTCAGCAGCTCGTGGAAGTACGTGCGCCATCTCTCCTTCACCGCGCGATCCTCGCAAAGCAGGTTGCCAGTAGGGTCTTTTACACAACGGCACTTGGATATATCCAGTGCCGCTTTCACCCTAGAACGTGCCAACTTGTAAATGACCTTCTGCCCCTCAGACGATTCCAACTTCTCGTAGAGCGGTTGCAAGTGGTCTCGTCTGGCTCTGGCTACAGCTCTTTTAGTGGCACGTTTGGCAACCTTGTATGCGTCGCGATCTTCAGGAGATCCGGTCGCCTGCCACGTTTTGAAGAGGGCTTTCTTCACCCTTGTCTCCCTCTGAACTGTGTCGTTCCACCACCAGGTCTCCTTGTCACTTTTGCGACCGCCCTTAGACACGCCGGGCACCACCCGCGCCGCCCTAGTAATAGCTGCCTGGATTCTGTCCCAGTTATCTTGAACAGATTCTCCCTCGGTACCAGCACACTTGTCGCCAATAACCGAAGCGAACTCCTGGTACTTATTTTCATCAAGCAGCCACCACCGGATCTGGTGTCGGCAGTGCTCAACACGTCCACGTTGGGCCTTAACGCAGAGATCCATGACAAGGAGACGGTGTTGTGCAGTAAGACTCTCACCGGGTATGACCTTGCAGTTGGCTACTTTGCCGATGTGGTGTCTCCTAGTTAGTAGGAAGTCGATCTGGGTAGCGCTTCGCCCGCTCCGGTAGTTAACAAGGTGCTTCGGTTTCTTTTTGAAATAGGTGTTCACAATTGCCAGGTCAGCGGCCGCACACGTTCGGAGAATATTGTCCCCTTCCGTGT
Organism: Sesamia nonagrioides; assembly: GCA_017933935.1. Taxonomy (NCBI): domain Eukaryota; kingdom Metazoa; phylum Arthropoda; class Insecta; order Lepidoptera; family Noctuidae; genus Sesamia; species Sesamia nonagrioides. The sequence goes on from JADWQK010002119.1 coordinate 30,440, forward strand.
TGCGGCTACTGTACCCAAAGCCACCGTGAACACGCTCAAACCCGTCACACTTCTCACCCACATGACCGTTCAAATCACCACCCAGAACGATTCCCTGGGATAACGGGATCCCGAGAAGCAATCCTTCGAGCTGGCTCCAAAACAACGTCCTTTCGGCGTCACCGCACCCGGCCTGCGGAGCGTAGGCACTTATCAAGTGGGTTATTACCCCATTGACAAGCACCCGCACCGACATTAGCCGATCACTGATGCTATTCACCTCCAAGACTTCATCCTGGAGCTCGTCAGACAACACCACGGCGACCCCATTTCTCCCACTAGGTGCACCCGTGTAGATCAGCTTGTAGCCATTCCCAATAAGCCGGGATCTGCTGCCTTTCCACCGAGACTCCTGCAGGAATGCCACGGCCACCCCCGCCTGTGGAGAGTTTCGGCCAATTCTCTCGCGCGTCCAGTTAGCGTGCCAACGTTCTACGAAGCGAAACGGAGTTTACTGGTTTGGGTTCGCTTCTTCAGCCGTGTCCGCCACTGACACGGTAGCCCTAGCCCACAGGTCACAGGAGTCGGGCGGGGCTCCTGCGCGCCGTTTTGCGGCGGCACCCTAACTGTAACTCGTGCTTTCCTACTATTCCTATCCATGTTTTGGCAATTTTTGGCTTTTACGAGTGCGACTGCCGTCTGACCACTCAACCCCGAAAGGGAAGCCGGCGTCAGAGCCCCGTCCGTATGTCAGCAGGTGCACCGTCTGGCAGGTGGGGTTGACTTGAGTCCCAAAGATGGTGGTGGGACCCCAATGCACCCAACGTGTCGAACGAAGTCTCAAAATGTAGCTAATGTGATTTATTAGTGGATAACAACAGGGCATTAAGAACTTGTTTCAATTATCTGTAATTGTTTTACAACCTTATTAAAATAATGACAGCACTTAGTTTTTAGAACTTAGGACATGTTGACATTATTTTAGTGATTTATGTAGGTATGTAGTACACAGTTTATGATAATCACTGCCTGGTGATAATAGCCTTAGTAATCCAATTACAATTATACCTAAACTTGAACAAAATGCCGACGAAAGGATAATGTGGATACGCGTTTTTTAACTAACAATTGAATTTAATAATGACGGAATACCTTGTTATACCTACGCCATCTAGTTTCAGGTATTAAAGCGCCGGAATATTCTACCTCTTGTTCATAATTATCAACCTTTTTATCGTCCCACTGCTAAGCACAGGTCGCCTCCCATACAGAGAAGGATTGAGCGTAATCACCACTCTTGCTGAATGCGGGTTGGCAATTTCAGACTTAAAGGCCAGGTTTCCTCAAGAGGTTTTCCTTCACCTTCAGTCATTGGTGTCCAAGAAATATTTAGAAATTACAGTCAAGACCAAAAGTCGAGTTACAATCTCACAAAACTATGGCCAAGCAATACTAGTTGTAGTTACGACCTTCTTCTATAATAAAGTTTGATACACACTCATACACTTTGACAACTTGCTGCCCGCTTATGATTGTTAGGTACTACTTACTAATTTCAACATTCACAGTAATTGTTTAAATAGCCTAGCGGTTCTCGCCTTGATAGGCGTTCAAGGCGGTTCGAGTTCAAATCTAATAACTTACAAAATATTTTTGAAATGTTTATTGGTGAGTTATGAATGCTGACAACAAAAATATGTAAAAATACCGATCCGCAACTTAACGATGATACTTTATTTTAAGATTTTTTCTATATTAGAGTCATTATAAAAAGATGACGGTAGATTTGAAACAAACTGAACAAAAAATATTCCACTACCTGCAATAACTATTATTAACTACAATAACTCAAATAATATTACTTAGCTGTTGTTGGTTGGTGAACATATAGTTACGAGTTCATGTTATTAGTTTTACTTTTTTAATCAATATGCAGGCATATGCAGCAATATATCTCAAATATCATAATATGAAACCGGCTTTTGTGTAAGTTGTTTTTATTATTATTTGGGTAAGATGCAAACCAACCGCTTGTTGCAAGTGTGTAATAAAATTGTTATTGTTTTAGAGAAATACTGTAAGCCATAGTCAAGAGGTTGGAGGACGAAGGTGGCTTATGTGTCGAGATAAGTGGAACGAAACAACAATATTTACCGTTGAATATACCTTTGAAACGTGCGAAGAAGGGAGGTTGCATTTGTGGTTTAAAAATATACTGGCTAAACAAAAAAAAAAAACAATTTATAACAATCACAGTGCAGAAGTGTCCTACAGAGTGTTTTAAATATATAACATTATATATCTTAACTAGCTGACCCGGCGAACTTCGTTCCGCCTTAAAGGCATATCACATGACTACTTTTTAAATTAGGATAATTTTAAATAAATGAATATTATTATTCAATGATTCTTTATTTGGGAGCACAATCCTGGCGATTCTCCGGAAATCTTTAATGTGCTACAATACTCGCAAACAACATCCATTGGCCCAATGCGAACGCCATTGCGCTATATTATAGGTATGTGTATTGAAACGCTGCCCGATTCAAATCAGTATTTGAAGAATTTCTTTTTGTGTTTCGTAAATTATCTAGCGCTTGATCTCTGAAGTTTGCTCGACGATTTCGCATTGCCAACCGAGCCATTTCACGGGCTGCCTCCCTTTGCTCTGGTGAGTGAGAAGCACGAAGTCGAGCCATACTAAGGCTGCGCCTTCAAGTGCAATTTCTTGCTCTTCTTCAGTTCTTTTTTTGTTGTGGATGGGAAATCATCAAGTGATCTCTCCCGCTCTGGACGGAGCGGAAGGGCGTGTCAGACTTTTATTGAGTAAAACCCACCCGTGTTCCTTCACTTGCCTGTGCAACGGCCAGTGCCATGGTTTCTTTTTTAATCAACCCGTAACCCTGTGGACCAGTCCTCGTGGACACCGTCAAGGTGTGCTGACATCTCTTTGAGGCACGTGTGAAACACAATGGGCCGTCAACCCGGGCCTGGTTCTTACAAGGAGGCGAGCTGCCTATCCCTCGCCGCCCGCAAGCCCGCGCCTACGGCGATTGGGAGTCCGATGTTGCCTCCCGACCAGGGCGCTTCCTGCGGCGGTTTGAGCCGTGAGTGTAGTGGGATTTCCGCTCCCTCACCCGTTCCACCTCCTCCTTTGCCAGCATCACTGCTTCACAGAAGGAGGTGAAAGCTTGCCATGCACTCTTGCTCCGGACTATGGCCCGGACCAGGGTCGGACGCGAGAGATCGCCGCCGATCGCCGCCACGAGAACACGGCTGTGCTCTATCCAAGCCGGGCAGACCTCCACCTTATGCTCCGCCGTGTCCTCAGGGCGATGCACACAGTGGTCACCCTGGCGTTTCCTCCCGCCTTATACGGAACAGGAACCTCCCGAAACAGCCGTGTCCGGTGAGGACCTACGTCAGTCGGAAGGTGAGGACGCCGTGGCGCCTCTCTAGCTACTCCTCAAAGAGAGGACTTACCGCCGCTATTGCGGCGTGCTCAGTGCTGGATTGCGAAAATCACACTTTCCATGTCGCCATGAGACCTCGCCGGAGCTCTGTCCGCTGTACTGCGATTTTTCGCGGCAACAGAGTTATGCCTCCTCTCATCACTCCCACATGTGGGCGAGGGATAGTGTTTCTCCACAATTTAATGGATGTTATTATACATATAAACGTTTCTTTTTAATTACTCTATCTATTAAAAGAAACCTCATCAAAATCTGTTTCGCAGTTTTAAAGATTTAATCATACAAAGGAACATAGGGAAAGAGAAAGTAACTTAGTTTTATAGTAAGTGGTAAATGGCACAGCAATAAAATATTAGAAATTTTGAAATTGAAGTTTGCTTTGGGGCTTTTATTAAAAAAATTAAACCGGCAGAGAGCATTTATATTTCTTGCTTTAAATAAATGCATCAACATTCAACCGGTAAGACTTTTTTTTAATATGCTGAGTAGTGTAGGAGTGTGTTTGTACCATTTTTAACAAATGAACCGCTAACTTATATTTTGACTGAGTTGTTTTGTTATTCCATGTCAGTTGCGTTTTGTTAAACCATGTCTTATGTCACGTCACACGGGAACGACAGGAACCGCGGGAACGGGATAAAAAGTATCCTATGTGATATGTCCTTCTCCCAGTTCTTATCTACCTCCCTACCAATTTTGAGCCATACTGGTTAAGCGGTTCTTGAGTTATAAATATAGTAACTAACACGACTTTCATTTATATACATAGACTTCATTCAAATCGGACCAGCCTAGGAGGAATTCAGTGACGTACACACGTACAGCATATTTAGGATGGAAAGAAGAAACCCATGGAAAGCATTGTCATCTACATTTGTAACAAAGATATCATACCTCTCTCTACCCCTAGAGCTCTTGTTTCTGTCTCTTTAAGTAAAATAAAAAATCTTAAATAATTATTAATTTCTATTTATTTTTTTCTCTTTTAGTTCATAAGTACAAATTTAGTTAATTAAAAAAAAAATATCTTTTTTATTTTTTCGCCTTTTAGTTCTTATGTACAATTATATTTTTAAGTAACTAAAAAAATTAAAAAAACTATAAACTTGTCTAAAAACAAAAAAAAAAATTGTGATTGACCGGGTTTGAACCGAGGAACACCAGCCATCGCGAGTAGACCATACCAATATCGACTACGCTACAGCCGCTATGTCAAGCCGCGCGAAATTAGCGCCCATATTATGCGTGAAATATTGCGAAAGAGAAAACTCGAAAATATGCGCTTCCCCAGAGTTAAGACTGAGCTAGATCGATTTTTCGTCCCCGAAAACCACCATATATTAATTTTCAGCGAAATCGTTAGGCCCGTTTCCGAGATCACATGCTTCTTCAAGCGATTAGCGCCATCTGCCGGGTTGATTTGTGAATCTAAACGATCCAGGTCGCCACTCAAACGCATACAGAAAAATTCATTAAAATCGGTCAAGCCGTTTAGGAGGAGTTCAATGACATACACACGTAGAGCAGAATTATATATATAAAGATAACAGAGTCTAAACCAACTCGTAAAGTAATTTAGCTAAGTGACAGTAATATGTTCGGTTGGCTTAATGGCTAACAGATGTCGCCTTTTGCAATTTCAATACGAATTACTTTTGGTAAATTATAAAAACAATAATTTCGGAATTCGATAAGGAATAAGTTCGTTTACTTTTGAACTAAGAAAGCGCTTGAAGATTATAATCTCATGCCATCAAACTCCGAAAAAAGGCACTGCAGGATGGCAGCACTAGTACTATGCTATCTACGCAAAAAAAATTGTAAATGTAATAAGCACTGTTTTGTGTTCTAAGTATAGATTATTTTATGATTGTAATAATATTCGGATTAAGCTTCAACCCTCTTTTCTTTAAGAAAATGAATAATTAAGGTATAACCTCTTTAATAATAAAATATAATACTATAACTTTCATATCTAAAAACCAAAAATGTTTTTTATATTTTTTAACATAATAATATCATAAGTTTGTCAAGGATTACTTTTATATAAAATATTACAATACCTACTGCCATTTCAACGTTTGTTTCATTTATTAGTATAAGTATATCTATACCGAATAATATATAACCTTATAATATATTGCATTAATATGCTTATTGTTTTATTTTTATATATTTTTTATTAAATTCCATCTATAGTAAACTAAAACATATAATAAAAACCTATTTTGGTATAAATATTCAGTAAATTTTCCTATTCCTTTAAATATTATTTGCAAACATTTTTACTTTAAAATACAAAGCAGTTATCATAATTTTACATTATATAAAATAACAAAAAGATTTTTCATTATTAAGGATCGAACCCACAATCACTCGCTTATGATAGACCATTGTTAAGTGCGGCCGCTTACTTAACTTCAAATGAAGTAACGAAATTTTGCATTACTTTAAAGAAAGACGAAGACTGCGATAAAAAAAAAAAAATAATGCGTTAGTGTGCGTGGCCGGTTTAGCGCAGGCGACAGTAGTCTTTAAGGTGGGAATGGACTTCTACAGCTGATAGTACAATATATAACTTTAGAAAAGTTATATTGGTACTTGCCTGACCTGGAATCGAACCCGTGCACTCATACTTGAGAGGCTGGTGTTTTAACCACTAGGACACTACGACCTCTTGTTACGATTAACTAAAGACTTTTTTGAGAAGATTTTTATTTACCTTCTTTTTTTTATAACTTTATAAAAAACCTTCTGGTTGCAGACTTATTAAAGGTGAACAGTGATGAAAGTTGTTTCAGAGCCCAAAACTGCGCAGTACTTTTTCTTTTTTGTTTTCTATGTACAGAATGCTTAGTTGGCGGTTCTTTTTACATTGTGTATTTTTTATTTTTAATCCACAATTTATTTATTTACTCATCCACTTAAACTATAATTACAGGCATTACCCTAATGCGAAAGTTCAAAAATTTTAACATATTTTATACCTTAACATTATTTAATGAAGTATAAATATAAATAAAATAATAAATAAATAAATATATACGGACAAATCACACAGATTGAGCTAGCCCCAAAGTAAGTTCGAGACTTGTGTTATGGGATACTAACTCAACGATACTATATTTTATAATAGATACATATATAGATAAACATCCAAGACCCAGGCCAATCAGTTAAAGATCGTTTCCAATCATAACCTGGCCGGGGATCGAACCCGGGGCCTCCACGTCGCAGGCAGGCGTTTTTACCGCTGCGCCACGGAGGACGACAAACAAAAAATAAAAATAATAAAAATATTATTTAAAAACAAAAAACCCGCCTGCATAAAACACTAACGAACTGAAAAGGTAGAAACAATTGTAGTCCGACGGAAACACCGCCGCGAAACGCTTCGACAGACAGTTACTTTCGCATTTATAATATTAGTATGGATTGCTGATGCACTGTTTGTTCCGTTCCCACAAACAAACCGTGAAAACGGTTTTGCGGGGCATAGCATTTATCCCAATGTATTGTACACGTGGAGATTAAGAAAATAAATAATAATAATAAGAGGCGACTCGAGTGGCGCTTTCTCTATACATATAAACGTATTCGATGTTTTCTTGGATCTGAGGGCACGGGAGTGCCCTCGCCAAGTCGAGCGCGAAGCAAACACTGCCGTACCATCTTTACCCGAACCATTTCGCTGCATTTTCAGGTCCCTAATTAAGAACCTCTGGATAGTACCAGAATGCTGAAATTTTGGTCATCCAGTAAGCTGTATTAACACACTTCAAATCTAAAATTTCAAGTCTGTAGCTCATCCAGTTCTGAAGTTAAGCGAAAGTAAATTTCCGTGTTTTCGACACTCACTCACTCATGATCATCAAAATAGAAGTAGTACTTCCCATAAACTCAGAGAGCTGAAATTTGATACACAGCCAGGGTTTAATGGTCACATAAAGGGAAAAATATAAAAACTAGAATAATCGAAGATCTGAAGTACCTGGTGACCTTGATTAAAAAGCAGAAGAGCCCTACCAAACTAGTAGAGATTAACGTACCACCGTCAATAAAATATTCCACTTGGTGGGCCGCTTCATCAACTTACTTCAAAAAAAGGAGCGGGTTCTCAATTCGTCGTAATCTTTTTTTTTTATGGTGTGTTCATCGATTACCCTAAGACGCCTGGATCGATTTTCAAATTTCTTTTTGTTTGAAAGGGTGTACTTTCCAGGTGGTCCAATAGTTACCAGGTCAGGATCTGATGATGGAAGACCAAAGAAATCAAGGGTAACTTTCAAAAATCGTAGGGGTGACTAGTGGTAAGTATTTTCAATAAGTAAGTATTAGAAAACACTACAATTTAATAAAGGTACGGAGTAGATCTGATGATGAAGCTGGGAGACAGTCGTGAGAACTCCTCAACGATTCACAGCAGCTACCTTGTGTTTATGTTTGATTAATTTGTATTGATGAGAACTTTACACCTCGATGGGATGTGACTGTTATAAAGGCTCTGATGATGAAGACAAAGTTCAGTCCCGCGTACTCCTCAACGGTTTACAGTAGTTACTTTGTGTTCGGACTTATATCATTTATATTCATGAGGACTTTGCACCCATATGGGTTATAATGAAGGTCTGAAGTAGATTTGATAATGGAGTCGAGAGACAAACGATGGAAGTCCTCAGAGATTCACAGCAGCTACCATAAGTTTGTGCCTGATTAATTTGTATTGATAAGAGCTTTATACCCAGATAAATTGGGATTGTCATTAGAGATCTTATGACGAAGTCGAAGGGCAATTAGGGGATTCCCAACGTTTTACAGTAGCTACTTTGTGTTTGGAATTAATTCATTTATATTGATGAGAACTTTGCACCTATATGGGCTAAAATTATGGTCTGCAGTAACCTTTGAATTAGATCAGAAGGAAGAAATGTTCGTCGTTCAGTAATCTATAATCAAATCTACTATTGCTACATAAAAAAAATGATTGTCACTGCAAAAATCCAGCGTAGTGGGACACATATAATTATCTTCTAATTTATTTAATTTATCTTCTAATCTAGCTTAGAGCGCCCCACTGCTGGAAATGCCTCCCCTTCTGCTTTGATAAAAACTGTGGATAAGACTAGACTGGCTTTTATACTTTTTAGTTTACACGAAGAAATAGTCGAACGATTACTAACTACTACTAACTTTTCAACTCGAACATAAACATTACACAAATGAAATGAACAAATTACCCTAAAATAAATTTCACTCAAAATTTGGTCAAAATATAATCCACTAGCTTTAGGTAGGTTATATCGCTTTTTAGATTTTCCTTGGGAATATCGATTCTTCCGGGATAAAAACTGCCCTATTATTTAATCCGGACTTCTATCTTTGTGTCTACAAAATTTCAAAGAAATCGGTTCAGTAGTTACGGCATGAAAGCGGAACAGACACACTTTTCTTTTTTTTTCATAAATATAGAGAAATTGGATGCATTTTTACATATTGAGACAGAAATCAGGAATATATAATCCGCCAAAAATATTCCCACTCCTAGGACACATGCCCCAGTGGGCCGTAATCTACGTGTAGATTACGGCCCACTGCGGCATAGGCGGGCACAGTGCGGGTTGATAAATGTCACATGCCTTCGGAGTTTTTGCTTCTAAAACATGCCGGTTGTCTCACGACGTTTTCCTTCACTGCACCGTTTTGAGAGCAGTAGTGATGAAATAATTTATACAAATTAAAGCACCTGATAGGGTTCTAACCTACGGCCTACAACTTGTAAATCGCGGACGATACTACGTCTAGTCCACCGCTGCTCTATCAGTGTGCAAGGGAATTGCATGATTTAATTCAACGACGAAGCGTTTTGCTCCCTCTTTACCGACTGGAACAATTATATAATAATAATAATAATAACGTTTATTCAGAAATTATTTCATTGTTACACAAAATATATTATAGGCTATAATTTATTTTTACAATCGGATTACACATCTGTAACCGAACTAGGCAAAAGCCTGTGTTTCAGTTATCAGCGCCCAATCCCTTAAAAAGTAGACACTAGATATATTATGTAGGTAGCCATTGAGTACAGTCAACACTTTGTAAATTTACATGTTCAAAAATAGAATAAATCAATTAAATTTAATGAAATAAAATAAAATAACATCATACCAAATAAAATTAACATTTTTATAATTTACCAGAAATAATAAATTAACTTAAAATTAGATTAAATTAAGAATAAGCACTGAACAGTACGTGTGTCCTCTATTTGTGTGATATGATTATGTGTGTATGAATGTAAGAGGGTGTGTGTATGTGGTAAATAGTCAATCACTGTGGTATATGTAGTATTAACTCAGTCTCTTCGTAATTAAGAATAAGCACTGAACAGTACGTGTGTCCTCTATTTGTGTGATATGATTATGTGTGTATGAATGTAAGAGGGTGTGTGTATGTGGTAAATAGTCAATCACTGTGGTATAAGTAGTATTAACTCAGTCTCTTCGTAATTAAGTTTTTGTTAGTATTTTGTAACCTTTTCCTTACATTGAGTTTTCGTTAAAGGGTAGATATTGATTGCTTTATTTATCTTATTATAGATATAAGGTCCAATGAAGTTTGTAAATTTTCAGTTAAATTTACAAACAATTTAGTATTTATATAATTTGCCAGCGGCGGTGTTTCCGTCACACTACAATTTGAGTGTCTTCAAGGCTAAACTGAATAGGCTCTTAATAAACTAGCGCGCTTTACCATCAACGATCGCATCACTGCTCTGCTTACCATCAGACGGGATTGCGGTCAAGCGCAAGTTAGAGTACCACAATCATATGTATTTAGAAAGCTTCAACTTATAGTGCATTGGACTTACGAGTGGCGGTGATACCCGCATAAGGACATACTTAAAAACTATCGAACTATTTATTATAGGTGAATTGTCTATGATATCTAATTAACCTACATAAATCTTCGTTTATGCAAAGTGTTTGATTCTTCTGATCTAGAAGATGGTTGGTTTGGAAAAAAACATATTTTACTGCTTGAGGATCTTTTGCAACTCAAACCAGCAGTGTAATTACGTAAAACGCCATCAGTAGCAATGGGTTTCATTTTGACAGATCAACAACATTCATTGCGTTATTAACATTTTTGAGCACTTATTTTTTAAACATATGGAGCAATGGATTAGCAATATACCTGCTTCAAAATGATTCCAGTTAATATCAATAGTGTGTTACGTAATTAGGGTGTCGTCAGAGAAAAGTAGCTGTTTAAAAAACTAATCCTCTTAGGAAGGTGGTAGGCCTTGCCATCAGCCGCCGGCAGAAGTAACCACCCACCAGACAAAGCCTTGCCGCCAAGCGATTCGTTGTGTTCCGGCATAATGACTGGTGAAGCCGTACGGAGGTCGGGTTTGAGCAGTTGTGATGCGATTTATGCCGGGTACGATGCGTGAAATGTTGTTGTTTCGGGATTTTGGTCGTGGAGGGTCTATATATCAATCTCCCTTTGGCGCAGCATCGTTGGTCGTGTTGTTGGGTTTAACATTACACCACCTCGCTCAACTGCCGTCTTCCTTCCTATTCACTCAGTTTTTTTGAGTGAATAGGCTCTTAATAAACTAGCGCGCTTTACCATCAATGATTGCATCACTGCTTGCCATCAGGCGGGATTGCAGTTAAGCACTAGTTTATAATTATTAAAATAAATAAAATTCCAATCTTTTGTAATGATTTTTTTTAAACAATGATCTTACGTTGTATATTAGACCGCTGTATGATTCTACGTTTCTTGAGATATCAAAAAGAACCAAAGTAGGATTGACAACTCAATCAGACAGAGATATACTGCCTAACCGATTGATACCTCTGCTTTTCGCATTCTAATGAAGGAATGTTTAATGGAAATATGTAACACAATGTTTAAGGGACGTACCTTCTGGTACTTCCCTGACGGTTTACTACCGTCGAGAAATATGTGTATGCATAATACTATATTCAAAGCAGTCCCGCAATCCGAGATAAAGTTAATTGCTAAAAATTCCTTGGATTGTTCAAGATGTATGATAACAAAAGCCCGGGCTTGTTAACAAAAATATGAGGATGATGCGACGATGACTGCTGGACTGGAAGAAACTATAATCATTGAACAGGGAGCTAAAGTAATGCTTAAGAGAAACATTGATGTTTGGTTTAGTTAATGGTTCGACAGGCTAGTACAAAAAGTGAGGTGGGACCCAGAAGACCAATTAAAGCCTAAACAATTGTTAGTAAAATTTGCTTATAATTTGATTCACGAATTATTACTTATTATGTATGTTATAATTTGAGATCATACCCCGGGCATGCTTGTACAGACAACAGTTCCCAATCTGTGTGGCGTATGACCTAACATTTCACAAGAGCCAAGTTCTAACTCTAAAAAATGGACATTGGCACCTCCATATTCTCTCGTGGCCAAGCTTATATGGCGCTTTCACGAGTAAACAATTTTCATTGGGCGCACCTCATATTGATTGAAGAGGTAAACATAAATGTTGACTTCAAGATTATAAAAACTCAAGCTTCAGCGATCACTGAATACAACCACGCACGCCACGCGAATGGGCAATACATAAAATTATTGCTACTGTACAAGAATCAGAACCGGAAAAAAGAAAAGGAAGATTTGTAATAACTACTTCTAAAAAGAAAAAAAAACTGTGTTAAATAATAAAATCAATATAATACGCTTCTACAAAAAGAAGTGAAATCCAACCAAAAACATTCTGTAAAAAAATGCCAAGCCTCGCTGGAGCTGCTGGTTTATCTCTAAAAAGTAATGAAATCTAGACAAAGCCTTGCCAAGTTAAAGGTTCCTTATTGCGATTTCTTCAATATTATTATAGTTAATATTGTGTGACTTGGCCGTTGAAGGGTATACCAGGCTACAAATTCAGGTGCTCCATGACACCATTGCACCAATCTGTCGCCAGAACCGCTACCCATTGACCATGGAAAATTGCCACTTGGAAAACGTTGATTCAGTAACCAGGGCTTGATAAAGTTGCGCATTTCAAAAATACTTATATATAAACGAGCCGGAAACGAACAGCAAAAAAGTCATTTCCAGTACAGATGGACTAATCATTCATAGAAATCCGTCTGTACGTCTATTTTATATTAGATAGGTGATCGATTTGACGCTCCAAAAAGAACAGAAGTCATCATTGTCAATGATTAATATATGTGTTGCACAATGTCTTAAGTCCAATTACAAATACCAGTATGGGCTATTATTCTCACATAACAAACATAGGTAGTTATAACAGATATAACATTACGTGTTAACAAAATCGCACTAACGTATAATGTTCAACGGGCAAGTCACACAATATTAACTATAATAATATTGAAGAAATCGCAATAAGGAACCTTTAACTTGGCAAGGCTTTGTCTAGATTTCATTACTTTTTAGAGATAAACCAGCAGCTCCAGCGAGGCTTGGCATTTTTTTACAGAATGTTTTTGGTTGGATAATGTTTTTACAGCAATTATTTGTTTTTCTACAATTTAACACCGTGAGTATACGTGCCCATATCGTTTGATTTTTTCCGAAACTTAATTAATAAAAGAAATACGATACTTCAAAATCGCGAAAAGTAACCCATTTTTACGGAGATGTTCAGATGACTATAAGACAAACGTAATAAATGTTTGATAAAGGGAAAATAATAGAAGCATAAGTATACTTTTGGTCTAAATTTTCATATAAAAATAATTGAGATCTGTCATGTTTTGAAAAAGAAAACAGCGGAATACGAAACGTCTTTTGATCAACGTTTTTGTAAGTTAAATCAGCCTGAGCTGCAACTGTCCTTTTCGCACTTTACCGGGAGAGGTTGGAAGTAGCGCGACGGCAGTAGTTTCTTCAAATACCTATTTTCCAAATTCCTCGGCACTAGAGCTTTCTCTTAACACATTTTAAGATGCGAGGTGCAATACTTTTCATTCCGTGTATATTATTGTGAATAATACACACAATAATATCTCAGTGTCACTAACAGAAAAGGCCAAATTCATAACGCACATGTATTATTACATTCTAAGATGACAGGTGCGATCCTTTTTGAAGAGCTTTTAGTATCCTGTTCATTTCGTCGTCGCTTGTTCCGTCAAGTAGTTTTGATCTTTGTTCGGTATTACATACTGGCCGCGCCACGCGGTTTGATCTGCGTAGACTAATAGGAGCGGAGAATATAAAAAAAACGTACCTAACGAAATGTTTTTTTATATTCTCCGCTCCTATTAGTCTTAGCGTGATGTTATATAGCCTAAAGCCTTCCTGGATTAATGGGCTATCTAACGCAAAAAACAATTTTTCATATCGGACCAGTAGTTCCCGAGATTAGCGCGTTCAAACAAACAAATAAACAAACTCTTCAGTTTTATATCTTTATATATATAATTCTGCTGTACGTGTGTATGTCATTGAACTCCTCCTAAACGGCTTGACCGATTTTAATGAATTTTTCTATATGCGTTTGAGTGGCGACCTGGATCGTTTAGATTCACAAATCAACCCGGCAGATGGCGCTAATCGCTTGAAGAAGCATGTGATCTCGGAAACGGCCCTAACGATTTCGCTGAAAATTAATATGTCGTGGTTTTCGGGGACGAAAAATCGATATAGCTCAGTCTTATGTCTGGGGAAGCGCATAATTTCGAGTTTTCTCTTTCGCAATATTTCACGCATAATATGGGCGCTAATTTCGCGCGGCTTGACATAGCGGCTGTAGCGTAGTCGGTATTGGTATGGTTTACTCGCGATGGCTGGTGTTCCTCGGTTCAAACCCGGTCAATCACAAGTTTTTTTTTTTTGTTTTTAGACAAGTTTATAGTTTTTTTTTAATTTTTTTAGTTACTTAAAAATATAATTGTACATAAGAACTAAAAGGCGAAAAAATAAAAAAGATATTTTTTTTTATTTAACTAAATTTGTACTTATGAACTAAAAGAGAAAAAAATAAATAGAAATAAATAATTATTTAATATTTTTTATTTTACTTAACGAGACAGAAACAAGAGCTCTAGGGGTAGAGAGAGGTATGATATCTTTGTTACAAATGTAGATGACAATGCTTTCCATGGGTTTCTTCTTTCCATCCTAAATCTGCTGTACGTGTGTACGTCACTGAATTCCTCCTAGGCTGGTCCGATTTGAATGAAGTCTATGTATATAAATGAAAGTCGTGTTAGTTACTATATTTATAACTCAAGAACCGCTTAACCAGTATGGCTCAAAATTGGTAGGAAGGTAGATAAGAACTGGGAGAAGGACATATCACATAGGATACTTTTTATCCCGTTCCCGCGGTTCCTGTCGTTCCCGTGTGACGTGACATAAGACATGGTTTAACAAAACGCAACTGACATGGAATAACAAAACAACTCAGTCAAAATATAAGTTAGCGGTTCATTTGTTAAAAATGGTACAAACACACTCCTACATTACTCAGCATATTAAAAAAAAGTCTTACCGGTTGAATGTTGATGCATTTATTTAAAGCAAGGAATATAAATGCTCTCTGCGGGTTTAATTTTTTTAATAAAAGCCCCAAAGCATCCTTCAACTTCAAAATTTCTAATGTTGTATTGCTGTGCCATTTACCACTTCACTACATACTATAAAACAAAGTTACTTTCTCTTTCCCTATGTTCCTTTGTATAATTAAATCTTTAAAACTGCGAAACAGATTTTGATGAGGTTTCTTTTAATAGATAGAGTAATTAAAAAGAAACGTTTATATGTATAATAACATCCATTAAATTGTAAAGAAACACTATTCCTCGCCTAATGTGGGAGTGATGAGAGGAGGCATAACTCTGTTGCCGCGAAAAATCGCAGTACAGCGGACAGAGCTCCGGCGGGGTCTCATGGCGATATGGAAAGTGTGATTGTCGCAATCCAGCACTGAGCACGCCGCAATAGCGGCGGTAAGTCCTCTCTTTGAGGAGTAGCTAGAGAGGCGCCACGGCGTCCTCACTTTCCGACTGACGTAGATCCTCACCGGACACGGCTATTTCGGGCGGTTCCTGTTCCGTATAAGGCGGGAGGAAACGCCAGGGTGACCACTGTGTGCATCGCCCTGAGGACACGGTGGAGCATAAGGTGGAGGTCTGCCCGGCTTGGATAGAGCACAGCCGTGTTCTCGTGGCGGCGATCGGCGGCGATCTCCCGCGTCCGACCCTGGTCCGGGCCATAGTCCGGAGCAAGAGTGCATGACAAGCTTTCACCTCCTTCTGTGAAGCAGTGATGCTGGCAAAGGAGGAGGCCGAGCGGATGAGGGAGCGGAAATCCCACTACACTCACGGCTCAAACCGCCGCAGGAAGCGCCCTGGTCGGGAGGCAACATCGGACACCCAATCGCCGTAGGCGCGGGCTTGCGGGCGGCGAGGGATAGGCAGCTCGCCTCCTTGTAAGAACCAGGCCCGGGTTGACGGCCCATTGTGTTTCACACGTGCCTCAAAGAGATGTCAGCACACCTTGACGGTGTCCACGAGGACTGGTCCACAGGGTTACGGGTTAATTAAAAAAGAAATCATGGCACTGGCCGTTGCACAGGCAAGTGAAGGAACACGGGTGGGTTTTACTCAATAAAAGTCTGACACGCCCTTCCGCTCCGCCCAGAGCGGGAGAGGTCACTGGATGATTTCCCATCCACAATAAAAAAAAAAACTGAAGAAGAGCAAGAAATTGCACTTGAAGGCGCAGCCTTAGTATGGCTCGACTTCGTGCTTCTCACTCACCAGAGCAAAGGGAGGCAGCCCGTGAAATGGCTCGGTTGGCAATGCGAAATCGTCGAGCAAACCTCAGAGATCAAGCGCTAGATAATTTACGAAACACAAGAAGAAATTCATCAAATACCGATATGAATCGGGCAGCGTTTCAATACGCATATAATATAGCGCAATGGCGTTCGCATTGGGCCAATGGATGTTGTTTGCGAGTATTATAGCACATTAAAGATTTCCGGAGAATCGCCAGGATTGTGCTCCCAAATAAAGAATCATTGAATAATAATATTCATTTATTTAAAATTATCCTAATTTAAAAAGTAGTCATGTGATACTGCCTTTAAGACGGAACGAAGTTCGCCGGGTCAGCTAGTATTAGTATAGATCTGTGATGCCACTTGTATATTTATGGCAGCCAAATGCTTAAATTAGTGGATTAATCAATCGCCTGCTCTTTAGAAGTCAAATTGAAAAATCTTGACGAGATCAGCCTTAAGACGACATGCACATCTACCACCACCGCCTCGCCGCAGCCGGATCCCAGCGCCACTGTAAGCGCAGTGACGACATCGGCCGCGGTAGTTGGATCGAGCACGAGTGATGAGTAATTCTCTCCGCCGACGACGCCACCATCTGTTTGCCGATGGGGAAGACGCCGGCCGCTGGACGGCTTAGAACCTCGAAGCCCATCTGCTTCAGATAGGGTCGTATCTCCCGGCGGAAGTGTGCAGCAAATGAGATTGACACCATTTATCAATTAAAATGTCATGCGCTTGCTAGGTTGATTTAGTGTATAATAGAAATCTATGTACCTATATATTACTCAAATATAAGCCTTGTATATCAAAATAGTAACAAGCAAGTATTTACTGTGTATATATGTTTTTATGAATACGCTTTGTAGGGAAACAGTTTTATGAAGTAAAGCACAGATAGACGCAGCCAGACATTTATTTCAATTTAGGCTTGTCAGGAAATAATGAGAAAACTAGTCGTCCATTCGCAAAACTAGGTTATGGAGAACAATCGGGCATAAAAATCCTTGGAAATTGCTTTAACGTATTCCATCAATATGTTTCATACATTTCCAAACATTATTGTAGGTAATGGTTAAAAGCAATTACTTCTATCTCCTTGGTAACGGGACAAAAGCCAGAATGTAAAGTATTCCTGAATAACTCACATTGTACCATAAAATAGTCATAATGAACAATAGTTAAGGTAACTTACATAACATCTGGTGGGTTTAGTTGACATAGCAACAATTATCCTGGAACTGTCTTTAACACGCCATTACAAGCCTTTTTTAAGCGACTTCAAAAAGGAGGAGGTTACTCAATTCGACCGTACCTAATACCTATACATATATGATTTTTTTTTATGTTTGTTCGCGGATAACTTCGTCGTTTATGAACAGATTTTGATCATTCTTATTCTGTTACAAGGAAGATATTCCCAAAGTGGTCTCATTATAAGGACATCGGAGTTTGATGGTAGAAGATCAGAGAAATCAAGGAGACCTTTCAAAAATTGTACGGACGGCTAGTGCATTTGTAAATTTTTCATTAGGTATTTTAAAGCACTATAATTTAATAAAAATCTGAAGTATATATCTGATAATGGAGCCAGGAGACAGGCGAGGGAACACCTCAACGATTCATATAGCAGCTACCTTGTGTTTGTGCTTGAATAATTTGTATTGACAAGAACCTTACACCTAGATGGGTGGTAACTGTCATTAGGGAGTTGACAATGATGACAAAGGTCAGTTCAGGGAACTCCTCAACGATTTATAGTAGCTACCTTGTATTTGGACTCAATTCATTTATATTGATGAGGAGTTTGCATCCATATGGATTTATATTTTTTGAATCGTTAAGTAGTTTTCTCGGATCAGTTCGTTTGTTCTTCATAATACCCGCTCATACCATAACTGTTGAGCCGTTGTATGGATAGACTTCCTGAACGCACCTCAGTCTTTCAGTATTTCCCGGACGACGGTGCACTATTACCCTTCTAGTATCAAGCTTGACCCAAATCGAGGTTCATCGCAAAATAAAATTTTATTTTCTTGTTCCCTACATCATTCATTTTGCCAAGCGCAATTGCCGTGACGTATTTCTAGGTACCTAATTGGCCATCGTGCTCGTAGGTCATACTTATGTAGTAGATTCGCGCAGTTTGGCAGCTAACTAAACGCCACTAAACTTATTTCTAGGCAGTTGGCAGTTGTATGTATCGATCTATCCGTGTGATTGTACACCTTCTTCGACCTGGGTGCCACTCAGCAGGATCTCCCATGTTAGTGTAAAGCTAATGAAGACGGCAAATAACGCTTCTGTTGACACCAAAATAGCGACATACCTGAGATTGATTTCTTCCCGCTTGTAACATCCCTACAGCTCTTTGCATTTCAACTGCGATCAAATGAGGTCACTCCATGACGTGAAAAATGACTCAAATATTAACTTTTAAAATGTGAAGAAAACGCTAAAAAAAGATTTCAAGTTTGAGTATGAGGGTTTTAACTATATAGTATTTTAAGTCGTCTTTTAGTATTGTTATTATTTTATACACACATCAAAAAAGTCTAAGCAAAACATACAATTTCAAATTATTAATCAATTATCATATCATTTCTTACCAAGAAGGTTATCAGCATCGGAATAATACCTATGTAAACTTTTTTTGATGTAGAAGACATACCGGCTGGTTGTAAAAAAGAATCGAGTATCTTTTGTTTTTTTTTTTTACAAATTCAAATTGAATGCGAATGCAATTGCTTTTGTTCGAATTTTTTTAGCGTTTTCTTCACTTTTTAAAAGTTAATATTTGAGTCATTTTTTACGTCATGGAGTGACCTCATTTGACCGCAGTTGAAATGCAAAGAGCTGTAGGGATGTTGCAAACGGGAAGAAGTCAATCTCAGGTATGTCGCTATTTACACTAACATGGGAGATCCTGCTGAGTAGCACCCAGGCCGAAGAAGGTGTACAACCACACGGCAAGATCGATACATACAACTGCCAACTGCCTAGAAATAGGTTTAGTGGCGTTTAGTTAGCTGCCAAACTGCGCGAATCTACTACATAAGTATGACCTACGAGCACGATGGCCAATTAGGTACCTAGAAATACGTCACGGCAATTGCGCTTGTCGAAATGAATGATGTAGGAAACAAGGAAATAAAATTTTATTTTGCGATGAACCTCCATTTGGGTCAAGCTTGATACTAGAAGGGTAATAGTGCACCGTCGTCCGGAAAATACTGAAAGACTGAGGTGCGTTCAGGAAGTGTATCCATACAACGGCTCAACAGTTATGGTATGAGCGGGTATTATGAAGAACAAATGAACTGAGCTTGTTTTTGTCAATGGTAACATGAACTCGATAAATTACTTTGAGGTTGTTCTAAGGCGTTATGTCCGTCCATTTGCACAAACGCTTGGCTTCGATTTCACAGCGCGTTAGCATATAGCTTTGCACATACGGAAGTACTTGGCAAGAGAAAACATCCAGGTATTGCCTTGCAATGCACCCCTTCGAGCATGCATGGGACATGCTCCAGAGACGTGTTTTAAGGGACTTGGATGGCGTGACAATAACCCCATAACTGATGGACTTACTAGCATTCTCTTATTACTTATTAACATTCTCATCGATTCTATGAATAATCAATGCCAGCAAGTTCTCGATAACAGAGGAGGTCACACTTTTTATTATTTTATGCAATTTTTGAACAATTATTTAACATTAGATGATTAGGCTCCTTACTTTGTACGACGTACATACAGTACTCGTAATTATTGTTAATTACTATTATTAAAAATTACAATTGTTGTTGAATATCAAAAAATCATTAAAAATGATATAAATAAGAAAATGCCGAGGATTTAATGCGAAAACACATTTTAAATTTGAAATTTGTATGTATGTGTTGCTTAGACTTTTTTGATGTGTGTACGTTAGGATGGTTTTGTTTTTAGAAGAAACAATTTTTCTTCCTTTCTTTTTCATATCAAATAATTCGACAAAGTCATCATTATTAGTCTCGGTGGTAGGCAACAACATCAGCCGCCGGCATAAGTTACCACCCACCAGACAAAGTCTTGCCGCCAAGCGATTCGTCGTGTTCCGGCATGATGTCTGGTGAAGCCGTACGGAGGACGGGTCTGAGCAGTTGTGTTGCGATGTGTGCCGGGTACGATGTGCCTAATGTTGTTGTGTCGGGAGTTTGGTCGTGGAGGGTCTCCAGATCATCCTCTGGCGCAGCATCGTTGGTCGTGTTGTTGGGTTAAACATTGCATCACCTCGCTCAACTGCCGTCTTCCTTCCTATTCACTCAGTTTTTTTTTTAGTGAATAGGCTTAATAAGCTAGCGCGTTTTACCATCAACGATTGCATCACTGCTTACCATCAGGCGGGATTGCAGTCAAGCACTAGTTTATAACTAATAAAATAAAAAAAAAATATTAATGTAAAATATCTTTAGATAAAATATGATAACGTCACATTTTATTAGCTTTAAATAAGAATCTGGTTTGATGACTGGTTTGCATGATAACGAATTACTCGTTGTAATCAGTCTAAGTAAACAATTATACATATCTTCGAAACTATGCATTTTTGGACCACATATCTAAGACTTGTTGTAGTATTATTTCATCATCATCATCAGCCTCTACTCGTCCACTGCTGGACATAGGCCTCGTCCATAGCACGCCAACAAGCTCGATCCTGAGCAGTTCTCCGCCAACCACTACTAGCCACCTTTTTGATGTCGTAGCTCCATCTCGTAGTATTATTTATTTATCTATATATAGTTTATTGTACACCAAAAACATACATCGATTAAAATACATTCATCACAACAAAATACACAGTGGGAGGCCTTATCACTAATGCAATCTCTTCCAGACGAAAAATACTATTTTGAGTTATATAATATTACTAGCGACCAGCCCCGGCTTCGCGCGGGTGCAATGTTGATACTAAATACACTACAGATTAACTGTGAACGTTGTATTATAAAATATAGCGGCCCGAGCGCCGCCACTCCAAACGCGACGCTCCACAATTTTTAAACCTAAAATATTCATTTATATCATACGCTGTAAACAGCGATATAGATCTACAATATGTAAAGAAAACCCTGTCCGATCCGTGAAGGTATTGTTAGGTATCGATAACTGATTCTACTAATGCCCACAAAGACAGGCAAAACTTAAAAAAAAATCCCCCTAAAAAAATAAATATTATTTTGCAAAAAGAGGTAACTTAATACATGTGCGGTAAGCAACACCTTTCCGCGGGCGGTGGGGGGCAGGGCACGCGGCACCTGTGACGTGGTCGCGTCGCTATTCGCTTATAATAATACCGGTGTTGTCACTTTTATAAAAATTACCAAATATCGGGGAAATTAGAATTAATTCCCGGGAAAAAAGGATTATTTCAAAATTCATTAGTATTGTTAGTATGATGATTACGAAAAATTTTATATTATATTTGGTCAAGTGTTTACCTAACCTTTATTACCCTTATGGGTCGGACAGGGTTTTCTTTACATATTGTATATTAAATCAACAATTTATTTAAGGTATTAAATTAGGTAAGGAATAATGGCTGTATTGGTTTATATCCCTTCGAAAATTAGCCGTATTTGTCGTGAAAAGTAAATAAAAAGAAATGTTATTGTGGGATATCCATAAGAGATAGACATATACCATCGCGTAATTTTTTGTAGAACTTTTCAATGTGTACAATATTTATTAGATTATTTTGATAAATCATGCAGGGTTCAGCCTGCGTTTCACTGCAAACGCGGAAACATGTAATTATTTACGACTTCACATTAGAAACCTCAAAAATAATAGTATTTCTCCACAATTTCATGGATGTTATTGTACATAATAAACCTTACTCTTTAATTACTCTATAAAGGGTGTATCTGACATCGACGCACAAACGAGTACCATGGATCCAGTACATGATTCTGAACCCCCTAGTGGTGGAATTTTTTGACGGCTTTTTCATGATTAAAAAAAAAATGTAGTTTTTTTTTCACTATAGACCATTCACAATTGCTATACTTTTATAACCCAATAAGATTTTAAAGTAAAAATTAAATAATTCGCTAATTACATTAAAAAGCGCAATGAAAACAAAACCCGAAAAACGATCTTATCAGCTGATTTAATAGAGTTCACATCAGGGATCAACGTCATACCTACAAACTCGCACGGCGGCTCGCTTGCAACGTTCAAAAGCCGAGACGACACTTTTTTTTAAACACTGTGTATTCTGTAACCGTTCATTAACGACATAAATGACTATCATAATTTTATTAGTGGCATGCGGTCTAGCCTTTTCGCGAAGTTTGCGTTACGATGTCAGATACACCCTGTAGGTATATTAAAAAAAAAACCTCATCAAAATCCGTTGCGAAGTTTTGAAGATTTAATCATACAAAAGGACATAGGGAAAGAGAAAGTGACTTTGTTTTATAATATGTACTGATGCGATATGCGATTAGGACAATTTACAGATGGGAGATAATATAAACATTATGAAGCCAAGGCCAAGAATAAGAGCCAGGATTTTTCATACATTTTATGGTAGGATAAATCCTACCATAAAAGAATCACAGACTTCCTATCTATTGTTTTTATGATCGAGTAAACATGCGTAATACTTTTGCACTTAACTCTTATTGAGTTAGCCTACGGTTTCATATATTTGTCTTAATTTGAATGAAAGTACAGCCCACTCAAAAACTAAGCATGTTTTCGCGAACGGCAAAAAAGCAATCCTCTTTAAAACGCACCGAGTAAAAATAGGTAGGAGAGTACATATTAAATTTTGGTTCGAGGCAAATCAGTTATTTTCCCCGTCTGTTGCATCTATCCATTCATGTCTCATTTCTAGATCTTTAGAGAAACTGAAATAGAATATATTAATTAATTCAATCCAATTCTTTTATTTCAATCAAAAGTAAGATCGTACAATAGATTTACTTAGGTACAGACGACAGCACAAGCCATTATAATCTGTGAGATTAAATTTTCAACTTTATCTATAGGTAAAGCATAAAAGGGTCAAGGTTGATTGGGAAGTTTTGACAGTTTACAGTTTACATCTGTATCGCCCATTACAGCATATGATTTAAATGAATATTTTAGAAAATATTTCAGACTAGCTTTCCGCCCGCGGCTTCGCCCGCGTGGAGTTCGGTTATATCGCGCTTTTTAGATTTCCCTCGGGAACATCATATTTTTCCGGGATAAAAGGTAGCCTATGTTCTTTCTCAGGGTCCAAAGATTGCCTGTGCCAAATTTCATCAAAATCGGTTGAGAGGTTTAAGCGGGAAAGCGTAACAAACAGACAGACAGAGAGGTTTAAGCAGGAAAGCGTAACAGACAGACAGACAGACAGACAGACAGACCGACAGACAGACAGACAGAGTTACTTTCGCATTTATAATATTAGTATGGATTTAAAAATTGCGGCGCGTCACGTTTATGGCGGTACCGACCAGCCGGGGTGGGGCAGGAGCAGCGGGCCGCTTTGTACAACGTTCACAGTGTTTCTGTAGTGTATTTAGTATCAGCATTGCATGGGTGCAATGGGAAGCCGGTAAAAACCATTTAAATACCACTAATTTAAATTTAAACCAATAATTATCCTAAACTCAACACTAGCTTTCCGCCCGCGGCTTCGCCCGCGTGGAGTTCGGTTATATCGCGCTTTTTAGATTTCCCTCGGGAACATCAATTTTTTCCGAGATAAAAGGTACCCCATGTTCTTTCTCAGAGTCTAAAGATTGTCTGTACCAAATTTCATCAAAATCTGTTGAGAGGTTTAAGCAGGAAAGCGTAACAGACAGACAGACAGACAGACCAGACAGACAGACAGACCGACAGACAGAGTTACTTTCGTATTTATAATATTAGTATGGATATGTTCAATGTTTGTAGAAAAATAATAAATGTGCCTCCCTAGGCACATTTATTATTTTTCTAAAAATACGAAATAACTCTCGACGTTTCGTTACAAACATGTTATTAAAGCGGTAATAACGGAGGTAAGCAACCGTATAGGTACTAATTAACTAAAAATAAACCTATAATATTAGTATGTAGGTGACATGAAACACGCCTCAAAGCCATATACATCAATATCCGTGATTTGATCTAGATATGTGAAGTTTAAATATATCTTTTGTTTAAGCAAAGCTTATAGGTCATGGACACTGATACACGTTTATAATGACAAGGGGCACAAAAACGATGTAGGTTTCTAACGGATGACCTACAATCAACATTTAAAATTGAAGTTTAGGTAGTTGCTAGCTACCACACAAAGGCAGTATTTTTTTATTATTATTATAAACTAGTGCCTAACCGCGATCCGGCCTGATGGTAAGCAGTGATACAATCGTTGATAGTAAAGTGCACTAGTTTATTAAGAGCCTATTCACTCCAGCCTTGAAGATACTTAAATTATAGTAAGATGGAAAGACCGCACCAGGCAAATTGTTCCAACCCCACGATGTACGCGTTATAAAAGACGAGGCTAAACGCTTCGTCCGGATCGTAGTGGTGTCAACAACGTAAGGGTCTTCCAATGATGGAATGGAGATAGCGGAATTAAGTCATGCAATTCCCGCTCAGACTCTCCTAAATGCATCCTATACAATACGGACCGCGACAGGCTGGCTACTCTATAAGATATCATATCAGCGTCTGTATCGAATAAGTCATATCGTGTATCTACATAATAAAAGACTTGTAATATTTACGTCCGCGTTGAGTAGATAGGAATTTAGAAGTATTGTTATCTGGCAAATATATGTACATCTACAATCGCATAAATTACACAATTGAGTACAATGTAACCTGTTCTTTACTTAAGCTTATTTTGACTTTACTTTGCATTTGTGTGTGCGATTATAATATCTCGTGCGAAATCTTTGCACTCTAGTATTAGCAAGCAAGGCAGGTAAGCTCTTGTTTTTTTTCTAGAATTGAGAAATCATTAATAAATGACTTCTCCCGCTCTGGGCGAAGCGGAAGGGATTGTCAGACTTCTACTGACTAAAACCCAACCGTGTCTCTTCACTTGCTCGTGCGATGGCCAGGGCCACGGTTTCTTGTTTAAACAACCCGCATCCCTGACCAAGGAGGCATCGGTCTTCGTGGACCCCGTCACGATGTGCTGACATCTCTTTGAGACGCGCGTGAAACACGACGCGCCGTCGACTCGGGCCTGGTCCTTACCGGGCGGCGAGCTGCCCACTGCTCACCGCCCGCAGACCCACGCCTACAGTGGCTGGGAATTTGGTGTCATCTCCCGACCAGGGCGTCTCCTGCGGCGGCTAGTGACGTGAGGCCGCTGGGATTTCCGCTGCCTCACGCGCTCCACCTCCTCCTTTGCCAGCATCACTGCTTCGCACAAGGAGGTGACGGCCTGCCAAACTACAACAATATGCACTCTCGCTTCGGACCATGGCCTAGACCAGGGTCGGATGGGAGAGATCACCGCCGATCGCCGCTACGAGGACACAGCGGTGCTCTACCCAAGCCGGGCAGACCTCCACCGTATACTCCACCGTGTCCTCAGGGCGATCCATACAATGGTGACAGCCTGGCGTTTCCTCCCGCCTTATACGGAACAGGAACCTCCCAAAACAACCGTGTCCTGTGAGGACCTGCGTCAGGCGGAAGGTGAGGGCACCGTGGCGCGTCTTTAGCCACTCCTCAAAAAGGTAAGCTCTCTGGTCATTAGTTTCATAAATACAAGTCCATAAATTTGAAAACCAGTGTTACTCGGATTGTTTTTACTCGGTGGTAGGCCATTATAGCGGCTGTCGGAAGAAGTTACCACCCACCAGACATAGTCTTGACACCAAGCCATTCGTCGTGTTCCGGCATAATGTCTGGTGAAGCCGTACGGAGGACGGGTCTGAGCAGTTGTATTGCAATGTGTGCCGGTTACGATGAGCCAAATGTTGTTGTGTCGGGAGTTTAGTCGTTTAGGGTCTCTAGATCAACCATTTTATTTATTTATTATTATTTATTACTCCTATTTAAAAGAGGTTTTTATTTTGCCATTGCGGGCATAGAAATATTAAGTGCTATATACACGCAGACTTATTAAGATTTATCAAAAAAAGGAATAATTTATAAAGTCAAAATAAAATTACAAAGTCAAAGACTCAATTATAATATCAAAGTACCTAGTCCTTTACATATAAATTATATTTTTAATATTTGAATTTCAAAAACATAAAAGTTAGTAGCCCACATGTATTGGCAACAGGGTCCAATCTACGGGCGTTAAGGGCTCCAGAGAGAGGTACTTCTTGACATAGTGAACCATGTACAGAAGTACCACTTTCTGAATTAAGCACCTGATCCAGCTCCCCAACGAGAGCCTCCTGAGAGGTTGATCGAGGCTCTTGGCTATTAAGCACCTGGCTGTCACGATTAGCACAATTATTGCTGAGTCCATAGCCCACATGTCGACATCTGGCGAGCCAAGTCAATATAATTTCTTTGTCTTTTTAGACTTTCACGAGGGTCTCATCACGTTGTTCGATTTTGTCAATAGTCTTTGCAGGCCACTGTGATCGATCTACCAACTATATTAGGCTTATTAGGAACAAAAGTCCTGTCAGTAATGATGGATCAATTCCAGTATAATGTGATATTGCCATTTTCGATAACTGGGTCGGGCATATACCTACCTGTAGTACGGCACCTCCGACTACACAAGGTTGTTTTTGAGATCAAATTGCCGATGGATTATCTTGGCTAGAAGGTTGTGTCTATGCAAGGACTCTTGGTTAGCTAGACGAGAACACTTCGAGATAATATGTGTGATTGATTCCCCTGGCCGCTGACATGTTCGACAGAATGATGTCAATTAGTTTTTGTCATTATTAAGATTTCATTACGATACCAAAAAATATGATTTATAAATTCATTGACGAAATAAAAACACAATTATGTCTAAGACCCAAGTGAACATTTCACATTTAAGCTGATGAATTGCTAAAGTTCCCAGCAAAGGTGGTAATTTATTATACACTAGCTTTCCGCCCGCGGATTCGCCCGCGTGGAATTCGCTTATATCGCGCGTTTTAGATTTCCCTCAGGAATATCAATTTTTTCCGAGATTAAAAGTACCCTAATATTTAATTTAATCCGGTCTTCTAACTTTACGCCTCCAAAATTTCAATGCAATCGGTTCATTAGTTACGGCGTGAAACCGGAACAAACAAACAAACTCACTTTCCGATTTATAATATTAAGTAAGGATAATAACTGTATCATCATCAGCCTATAGTAGTCCACTGCTGGACATAGCCTCTCGTATTTTACGCCATTCAACTTGATTTTCGGCAACTCTCTCATCCAGCTACTACCAGCTGCCTGCCAAGATCGTCGGTCCACCTAGCCTGAGGGCGTCCCACCTTACGTTTACCAATTCACGGTATTTTCTCTAGAGCACGTATAGTCCAACGGCATGGTTCTACAGCTAATATGGCTGGCCCATTGCCACGTCAGTTTGCTAATGAATAAGCAAGCTATGTCGTAACTGTCATACAACTGTTCAAATGGAAAATCTAGCTAGAATTCTCGAAAGAGTACGTAATTTTCTTTATTTATATGCTATTCTAGGTACATAACTTGACCATGGTCGTCGGGAAATGGCATCTGATTCCCGGCTGTCGCAGCGCGCGCAAGTCTCCCTGTAAAGATCAGACCCGAATCGACTACGCGTCGTGTTTCACGCGCGCCCAAAGAGATGTCGGCACATCGTGACGAGACCGATGCCTGCCAGGGCCGCGAGTTGGTCCACAGGCAAGTGATGGAACACATGTGGGTTTTAGTAAGTAAAAGTCTGACCTGCCCTTCTTCTCTGCTCAGAGCGGGAGAAATCATTTGATGGCTTCCCATCCACAAAATAAAAAAGGTAGATAACTTAAAAACCTCTACAGGATGCTATACCAGCTGTGGTTTTTAGTGCAGGACAGTAACATGGTTCACGGGGTTCAGGCTGAGGAACTTAGGGCGCCGAAAGCTCAGCGGCAGAAGTGTCAGTCGCAGCATTCAGTTGTTATGACAAACCAAACGGTCAAAACGCGGCGTCTTGTTCAGGGCGCTACGCGAAGGAAAGTTACGTGGCGTCATCGTCAGTCTGTCTGTGTCGACACTTTATGGTGTGCGGTTTTTGTGACGTACCTGAATTGCCCAGAAAAATGGATTTAATTAGAATATTAGCTATTACAGAGGGCTTAGAAGACGTTGCCGCTCTTCGCTACCGCCACGCGCGCGATGCACAACACACGCCGAACGTTCAGCTACGCCCGCCGAACTTTAGGTCACGCAACGTATCGCGTGATGTGTCGCTTGCTATGCAAAATACATTAAATGCGTTTAGCTGAAAAAATTGTCCGAAGGAATCTTAGGCCCTACGCCGAACGCGGCGTGATTTCGGCTGATGTGTCATAGAGTACTTGAAATACACTGCGAGCGTATTTAGCCGAACTTTTGGCACCGGACTAATCTATATCGTATCTATAGATTATGTACTATTACTGCACGTAATATATAGGTACCTCACATATTATGTATATATAATAATAGGTCCTATATATACAAGGGACCTAACATATCATATCATTGTAGATAATTAAGAATGAGTTTAGTTAAAACCAGTTATTGTCAATCGAATTTTAATATAAAATCCAATTAACACATTTAAATTGACTTTTAGATTTAAAGCCAATTAAGTACATTTTAATCGACTTCTAATATAAAAGTCAAACAAATACAATTTTATTGATTTTTATATCAAAAGTCGTGTCAACGGTTTTTTTTTTCTTATTTTTTTATTAAATTACGGGATAGTAGTAAATGTTGCGGAAAGATTGTTCTAGTGGCCATCGGCGGGCGTGGGTACAGGACACCGGGTGGTTTTTAGTCAGTAAGAGTCTGACAGACCCCACCACAGCCTGGTGGCCGACAGCCATGAGAATATTCCAGCTTGGGAAGCAAGGGTACCTATAGAAAAATTATAAACAAAATGTAAACAAATATCAATTAAGGAAAATAGTTTAATACCTACACAATAAGCTTCAGTTAACGCTTTTCAACATCAATCATATTTTTTTAAACGACATGAGATTGGCGTTTCATAACTGACTTGTCTCAAAAGAAAGGCCGAAAGACACTCTGACTACTTACAGCGTAAATTGCTGGGTTTATAAGTATGAAATTTGGCACACAAGATTCCTTTTTTTTCGAAAGTGACCACTAAGGTGACATTTAAAAAAATCCGCGTTCCAATACCTAATAATCACCATGCAGTGGACTATCTGGACTATATGGTAAATAATTTCATTTTATGTTGTGTTTTCTTGTAATAATGACTATACATAGTATTGTACAAAGTCATGTGTTTTTATTTAAAAGAATTTAGCTGTGCTGCTGGGGAGTCTGTTCCACCACTTCTTCTTCTCAGAGAAAGCACTAGGAAGTGGCGAAGGGCCTTATGTAATATTGACGTTCAAACAGTGATGATTCTCAGCCTAATTTGAATAAATGACTTTTAACTGATTTTGTTTGGGATAAAGGTATATAATACCTCCCGTACGGAGGACGGTCTGAGCAGTTGTGTTGCTATGTGTGGCGGGTACGATGCGCCAAATGTTGTTGTGTCGGGAGTTTGGTCGTGGAGAGTCTCCAGATCAATCTCCCTCTAGCGCAGCATCGTTTGGTCGTGTTGGTCTTAGGTTTAACATTGCATCACCTCGCTCAACTGCCGTCATCCTTCCTTTTCCTAAGTTTTTTAGGTGAATAGGCTTAATAAACTAGTGCGCTTTACCATCAACGATTGCATCACTGCTTACCATCAGGCGGGATTGCAGTCAAGCACTAGTTTATATTAATAATAAAAAAAAAAATACCACCACGACGCATCACCTACCAGACCTTATCCTGAATACTGAAAGCAGCTACAGCACAGTTTTTAGTTGTTCCGTACCCAAAAGGTAAAAACGGATCCCTGTTATTATGTCTTCACTGTGTAATACTAAAAACTAAAATAAAAATATCCAGTTCACATTGCAACGAACGTGACTTGTTACAGTTTTTTGCTCGATATTTATAACTGCACCAGGTAGAGGAATAAACGAGACGCGCTTACGCTTATAAAAATAAGTTTAAAACAAATCGTTTAAGTTTTAGTTTAAGTTTACTATTGTATGCATGTATTATTTTTACTACTCTGTATCTTAAAACCTAAGTTAGGTACCTGTGGAAACGTAGTAGATTGTGCATTTGTTTAAAGCACTGTGTACCTAAATTTATAATATAAGGTACAGTTAATATGCCGTGGTAGCCTAGTGGTTAAAACACCAGCCCCTCAAGTATGAGTGTGCGGTTTCAATTCCAGGTCAGGCAAGTACCAATGTAACTTTTCTAAAGTTATATGTACCTACTTGCTAAGTATATCTTGGACACCAATGACTGAAGGTGAAGGAAAACATCTTGAGGAAACCTGGACTTTTTAAGTCTGAAATCGCCAACCCGCATTGAGCAAGCGTGGTCATTGCGCTCAATCCTTCTCTGTATGGGAGGAGACCTGTGCCCAGCAGTGGGACGATAAAAAGGTTAATGATGATGATGATAGCAGTTAATATTTCTCAAATAAAAAAAATCACACAATATTTAGTTATATAGTCACTAGGCTGGTTTCGTAGTTATTGTGCAATAAAATAAGATAAAAATGATCTTGAATGTTTGACACGTTTTACGTAGAACTTCATTCATTCAACCTTGTGAATAAATAATTACCTATGCTGTTTCTCTAGTAACATCGTAACGATTGAATAGAAACACGCGAAAAGTAAGTTAATGAGTCTGGTTTTTCATTTAAAATAAATTATTTTCATAACAGGTAGGTGCTACATGCACTAAATATTTCTAATACGCTTACCTAGTGGGGGAATTATCTGTCATTAAAATAGATGACGTATTAATGTATTATTTATAAAAACCGGTTATTTGTGTAAATAAACGTACAAATTTGTCTCAGACTGTATTGTGTGTTGCTGCCTATTGAGTTAATGTGCCGGCTTAATTTCTTGACATATTTATTTTGCATGAAACTGTGACATCTACATTTGCTTCCTATGATATTTTGTATGCCTTTTGACGGGACATAACATGGACAAAAATTCTTTGTCCATAACATCTGCATAACGGTACCCTGTGTTCACAAGATTAATAAATGAATTTGAAAAAAATTGAATTCCGTTTTCAAATAGTTTTATATTGTAATACATCAAATTATCTCTATACATTACACCTATCATGTTCACGTTGAGAGTGAAATAAAAACTCAGAGAAACATCAAGCGATGAATAAATACATACATAGGTACTTGTAAATAGACTGAATCAACACTAATGGATACTCAACCAAACATTCATTTCACTGCAATCCTCTTAAACAAACAACATTTCTATCAAGCACTAGATTTTACCTTCCATTTTCCATGTTCAAATTCATTACACAGTCCTATATCAACTTTGTCACTGTTTAAATAGAGTTTATTTTGTTTTATCACTTGTTCACATTTTCAACGCGCGAGTGAAGACGTACATTGAGTGGCGATGCCGTTATCTTAAGAGCAATCGTTGAAGTAAGGTTTTCATAACAGAAGATCTGTATAGTGGGGAGGGACAGACAGGTAGGTGAGGTGGTAGACTTGATTTAACGTCGCGCCATCTGCATTGTTTTTTTTTGTAGTGTGCCACTAGGTACGACATTGTGCCAATTACAAGTAAAAAAAAAATTTTCAAATGTTCTTTATTTATTTATGTCTTCGCATGGTTTATGCATTAAGCCAATGTCCCGTAATGAATTATTCATGTCGAAAAAGACGGCCATGTGAACCGTTTACAAGGGAGGTTTGAGGAAAAGTCATGATAAGGCCACTATGCTGCTATATCTCAATGTTCTTTAAGAATTATTTACTGTATGCACTTTTTACTACATAAATCAGGCACTTTTATTTAGAAAACAACACTATAAATAATTTGAAAGTCCAATGAAAAATAATCGTGACACTCAGCTTAACTTTCCCGCCAAAACTCTCTGCGATTAATTTAGCATAGACCACCCAATGCATCTACTAATATTGTAACAAATAAACATCGCAGTGCTTCGTACGTTAGAGTAGGTACCGGTTATGATTACCCGTCATACTGGTACTTGATATGACGCATATACCTGCTCTCATATCCTTGAATTCTGCGAGTAAAATTACATTAACGATACCTCAGGTGTTGCTGGTTTGATATTATTAGTACCTCATTATGTTTTATTTAACTGTTGCAGTGTTTAAAAGAAGAGTAAAAGAATCAAACCATTTTTCTACATTATCTTAGGTGTTAAAATAAATAATAATATATGTACTTATTATTTATTTTGAGTTATAATTTCTGTGGTTCTATTGATATTTCTTTTAGAAGCGAGCAGGTATGTGTGTTAATACCACAGAAATCGTAATAACAAGTCATTACGATTTCTGTGGTTAATACATATTTAAATTTAAAATTCACGTCATTGTTGTTTTTGAAAATTGTTTTGATTTTCATATTCACATCATTTTGGTTTTTGTTTTTGAATATTGTTTTGATTTTATGTATTATTTTTTGTGTTCTTTAGGTATAACCCGCGCAGATAAAGAAAAGATCTGAAAATGGCGGCGGATACTTATGGTACGGTTGACAAAACATGCCATTGTTCAATCACAAACCAAATGCTAAGATAGAAAAATGACAAATTTACGTTGTAAATATTGTTATTTACAACGTAAATTTGACATTTTACTTGTTTGTTGTTGTGTTTGTTTTTTTTTTGTTGTTTTTGTTGTTTTTGATTGTTCAAACTCAACAAAAACAACAATATAAAAAAATAAACAGAGACTTTAGCGGAACGAAATTAACGATAACTCGGAGTGCATCAAAGTAGCTTGGAAAGCGAATCCTGAATTCCTGATCGATGATTTTACAGATCTTTTCTTTATCTGCGCGGGTTATACTTCTCTCACGCTGTGTACATTTCTATATTGTCCTATCGAAGGTATGCTGGTAAAGATTTCTTTTGAAATAAGCATCACCTCTGTAACTTTTTTACATGCTTTTTATTAGCTTCACTTGTATGTTTGCTTGTTTGTTTGTTTGTCCGTCTCTAACTCTTTGGACTACGAGTGAGCGGCTCATTACTGTAAAATGTCCCACCGTTTTCAATACGTTCGTTGGCCGAGCGCTATTTGTTGACGCCATCTATTGGCGTTTATAAAATGGAACTGTCACGCTGTATTCTCATAACTAATGTCCTGGTCCCCGTAACCCTCTACGTCACATCATGCACCTGCTGCCCGTGAGATGGCGCTGTTTCGTTATTGATCGAACACAGCGCCTTGATCATACGAGAGAAGAGAGAAGTCAGTGTCTCCCAAGGAACCTCCGCGTGTGCGCATTCCGTACCGCGCCCTAACCGCTGTTTAAAAACCCGCATTTGCATAGTTCTGCTGTGTTAATTTATCGCTGAACGATATAATCATTCGATTATAAGTTGTAACCATCCGCTCAAATTGGAGACGTGTCTTTGTGGCTTCAAGAAAAGAAACCGAAGCTGTTAGCGGGGAACTTTATAACCACGTGTGTTGCGTTGTGCCTGGGCCGAACCTCAATGGTGAAGAAAGTCGAAGACGGAGTGGACTGATTGAACTCCTACGAGACGACGGAACAGCCCGGCGTGAAGAGAGGTAAGGTGCATGATATTTCCATAACCCGTTCCTAGGTTAACGAGTTTATAGCGCGACAGTGACGCCATTTTTTCTTTTCCATATAAAAGGGTTACAGTCTAGATCGAAGGAAGGTATATTAAATCCCGCGAAGCCACTTTAGCCCCTCCATTTGTGGTCCTTTCGAACCGGACCAGTTGTGGTCCTTCTAACCTCTGATTATCCAGTTACCGCCCCCCTTTTAGGGCACCTATTAGATTAGTGGTAAAACCCGCCGTTTGTAGGTTTGTTAGCCTATATTTCGCTGCCACCTACACTATTACGCATGTAAGCGCTGACGTGTAGGTAATTAATTCATTCGATACCACTTTACACTAAATAGGTACTATTATATATATTTATCCGCTGTTATACTAATATTTATCTTAATATTCGCTGTAAGTAATAAGTATTCATACTTCCAGTAGAAATCAAAAAGTTTCTATATCGATAATTTTCGCTAACATTCGTAGGTATCTAAAAAACATTGTGATCACAAGCCGAGCGCAGCGCTCGCTAGAAAAAACATTGTTGGATACCCACCCGCTAGTATTTATTTTCATATTACTCACAAATTAATCAACTATTACTATATTTAAAATTCTCATTTCATAATGAAGAAAGCTATAAAGTCTGATAGTACAGAATTAACGCTATCGGCGTTGGAAGCAAAGCGAAATGCATTATTTGAGTGCTTACAACCAGCCCACGACTTATCAAAAAACATCAAAGACGATGTGGATAAGAGGGAGGCATTTTTAGACGCTAGCTCGAACATTGACACTATTCGCTCCGAATTTCATCAGGTTATGGATCAATACAATAGTTGTCTAATAATTAAAGATCCAACAACCCGCGCAGACTATAAGGCTTTGGTCTCTTTTGAGCAACTATATGCCAGACTGAAACGTTTAGTGGCTTCCAGCACCGCAGGTGATATGCCACCCGTCGTGGAGAGGGGACCGTCCATGATCAAGTTACCACCGATTGAATTAATGAGTTTTAACGGTGACATTCGCTCATGGCCATTGTTCTACTCAAATTACAAGTCAGCCGTTCATGATAATCCATCTCTCTCGGATCATCAGAAACTACATTATTTACAAGGTAAGCTAACTGGCAAAGCCCTAGCGGTATGCACCGGCATTGTGCCCACCGCAGAAAATTATGAACTCATTTTTAAATCGCTAGTGAGTAGGTATGAAGATAAACGCATGCTAGCGTCCACATATTTAAAGCAGATCTTGGAATTTAAACCGCTAACTTCCGCTACTTCAAATAATTTTGACATGTTTAATGATAAGTTTGTCAGCGCTGTTCGCGCATTACAACATTTAAAAATTCCAGATTTATTGAATCTAATCTTCGTACAATTAGCTATTACGAAGCTAGACAGTGAAACCGTACGTAATTTTGAAAACAGTCAGGATCAATCTGATGTCCCTGCTTTTGATGATTTAGTAGATTTCATCAATAAGCAAGGTAAGATATTGTATCGTACTCACGCCGTCAGCGTAACACCGGCTGATCGTTCTCGCATTTCTAATAACAAAGCTTCGCAGTCCTCCCCACGCTACAATGCCTATGTCAACACAGTCGAATCTACTGACAAATGCTTGTGTACTAATGTCGCACATCAACAGTTATTTAAATGTCCCGATTTTCATAAACTGTCTCCGTATGAACGCCTACAGATTGTTAAGAAAATTAACGGTTGCGTCAATTACTTAAGCATTAAACACAAGATGTCGCGTTGTCAATCCGCAATTGGATGTAGGACGTGTAGTCAGCGTCATCATTCTCTGTTACATTTTACCCAGGAATCGAACCCGCGCACCGGAGCAAACAATTGTACTCAACCGTCTAAGAGCGAGCCGCCCGACACAGCGGCGCCTACACGCGCAAACGCAGCGGTGTCTTTCGATCACACGCGCACGACAGAGACGGAGCAACCTGCCGCGCCGTCTGACGTAGCATTGTGCTAGGAGTCTAAGGACGCGCCGCGTTATTTAACCCCAGATACATACACCACTGTTCTACTCGCCACCGCGCAAGTAATAACATACGACGGTAATGGTCGTAAGCATTTGCTGAGAGTTTTGTTAGACTCGGCGTCTCAAAGCAATTTCGTCACAAATGAATGTTGTGACCGATTATGTTTACGTCAAAACAATACACAGTCCACGACTGTACGTGGTTTCGGGGGCGCAGAAAAGACGTCGTTTGGGACAGTAAATTTAACCATATTTTCCCGCTTTAATAAAAATATCCGATTTGATATCGACTCGTTAGTAGTCGATCAAATTACGGATGAATTACCTTTTGCCTTTGTCGATATTAAGGCCTTGCCTTATTCGAATAAACTTCAGTTCGCAGATGATAGTTTCGCCACTCCAAGTAAAATTGACATTTTAATTGGAGCCTCGCAGTTCCCGCATTTACTCATACCTGGCGGGATTCCTGGAGGCCCGTCAGTGCCCACCGCTGTCAATACGGTGTTAGGCTACGTACTAATGGGGAATGCACCAACAGTTAATCACCGCCCAGCGTATGTTGCATCGTGCTGTACCGTAGTTCCTTCGTCTATGGATAACAATAATAATAATTCTATTTCCCGCTTCTGGGAACTTGAAGAAGTTCCCGGCACGCCCATTCAACACCCCGCTGATGTTGAATGTGAACATTTTTATCGTTCGACTACGCAACGGGACCCAGTTACTGGTCGCTATACCGTGGGTCTACCGTTTGATAAAGATGTGTTCACACTAGGTGACTCTTTCAATGTCGCTCGTAAGCGATTTTTATGCTTGGAAAGGAAGCTTGAAGCTTCACCGGAGCTGCGCGCCGCTTACGACGAGGTCATAAATGATTATCTTTCTAAGGGTTATATCTCGCCCGTCTCAGTTCTCCCGCGTGAGACCGTAGACGTGTATCCTACTTATATAATCCCGCACCATGGGGCTCTCCGTCCAGACAAGTCTTCGTCTAGGCTGCGTCCCGTACTAGATGGCAGTTGTAAGACGTCATCCGGTGTCTCACGGAATGACTTGCTGCACGGTGGGCCAAATCTACAAGGTGACTTGTTCAAAATTATTTTAAACTTTCGTCTGCATTCAGTAGCAATGACCGCTGATTGCAAGCAGATGTTTTTGCAAATTATGCTTCGTGAATCTGATCGACGCTATCAGAGAATCCTTTATCGGTTTAATCCCAACAACCCGCTTCGCTTGTACGAATTCAACAGAGTCTGTTTTGGCTTAAAGTCTAGCCCTTATCACGCTTTGCGCACTGTGCAGCAACTCGTCACGGATGACGGAATTGGTCATCCCGCTGCTGCCGTCGTCGCCTCCTCTTGTCTGTACATGGACGACGTCGCATTTTCTGTCGATACAGAGGACGAGGCGATTAGCACCGCCAACGACTTAATCGCTCTGTTTAAGGGCGCTCAATGGGATCTTGTGAAATGGAACAGTTATTCGAAAGCTGTGCTCAACGAACTTCCCGCTTCTCATAAGGTGCCGACTGAGGTTGAATTTGACAAAACCGCCGACCATAAAATCTTGGGTCTTCACTGGTCTATAGACCAAGATATTTTCTATTTTAAAATCAACTTGCCATATTCGAATGCAGCGTGCACTAAGCGCACTATACTGTCGACAGTCGCGAGACTGTGGGATATCATGGGATTCGTCGCTCCTTCCATCTTGATAGCCAAGCTTCTTGTTAAGCAGTTGTGGCAGTTGAGAGTGGATTGGGACGTCCCTGCTCCTGCTGAAGTCGTCAAGGCTTGGCGGCAGTTTACATCAGAGTTACCAGCCCTAAATGAAATTAAAATACCGCGTTGCCTAGAAGTGACGAGCGACAGTGAATTGACATTGGCTGGGTTCGCCGACGCCAGTGGAGAAGCTTATGGTGGCGTAGTGTACCTGCACGTTAGCTCTCCCTCTGGCAATATTGTTCGCCTTTTGTGCTCCAAGTCAAAGGTCGCTCCTTCTTCGCCCATTACTATTGCTCGTATGGAACTTTGTGCGGCACTTTTACTGTCGAGCTTACTTCGGACTGTTATAGAGAC
Source organism: Sesamia nonagrioides (assembly GCA_017933935.1). NCBI lineage: Eukaryota > Metazoa > Arthropoda > Insecta > Lepidoptera > Noctuidae > Sesamia > Sesamia nonagrioides. The sequence continues at coordinate 68,605 of JADWQK010002119.1, forward strand.
TTATAATAGTCGGTTTTCGGTTAAATTTTACGCTTTTACCGATTCAAAGGTTGCACTCTATTGGATCAAGGGTCCGCCACACCGTTGGCAAACGTTCGTTGCCAATCGCGTTATTAAAATCACTAATAATATTTCCGCAGATAACTTCTATCACGTAGCAGGGATTGACAACCCGGCAGACTGCCTGTCACGTGGTGTCTCTCCTGCTAAATTGTTAAACCACCCTCTGTGGTCTCAGGGGCCCCCCTGGCTAACTTTACATCCATCACAGTGGCCTACCACTGAATGTACGGAGCCGCTCTCGCTGAACGAAGTACCTGAGCAAAGAAGGCTCGTTCACACTGTTTTAACTTCCGCAGACAACTCCCATGTTTACGATGCTCTCTGTCGTCTTTCGTCGTGGAGTAAGATACTCCGTGCGATGGTCTACATTCTCAAGTTTGCTAGATTGTTGCCACGTCGCGATTCCACACAAACAACCGCGGCTGATTTGAGTTTGGCAGAACACAAATTGCTGAAGCTCATACAACACAAACATTTTGATAAAGAAATTTTAAATTTAATGATGGACACCCAAGTTTCATCAGCTCTTGTTAAACTGAGACCGTTCTTACATAACGACTTGGTCAGAGTTGGTGGACGACTCACTCATTCTGATTTGAGTTACTCACAGAAACACCCAGTACTTCTGCCAAGGCATGACTTTCTAGTCAACTTATTAATTGCATATTATCATAAGAAATATTTACACGCCGGGCCAGAACAGCTCATGTCACTGTTGCGGCAGAAATACTGGATACTGGCTGCTCGTCGCGCTATCCGTAAGGTAGTCCACGATTGTAATGTTTGCTTCCGCGCTCGACCACGTCCAGTTTACCCGCTCATGGCTGACTTACCAGATTGTCGGACACGTCAGGCTATTAAACCATTTACCCATACAGGTTGTGATTACGCAGGTCCTATAGCCTACACTCCCATTCGCCGCCGGGGTGCGAGGGCTTTGAGGGCGTACTTTTGCGTGTTCACATGTCTCACAACTCGCGCGCTACACATTGAAGTAGCTACAGACCTTAGCACGGCCAGTTTCTTGGCTGCACTTAAGCGATTTTTATCTCGCAGAGGCCCTGTCCAAGTGATACACTCGGATAGAGGCACTAACTTTGTGGGCGCTAATTCATATCTGCGCGATTTGTATACTTTTCTTAACAGCGTCGACTTCCGCTCTCGCTTTGGGGAGGAGCTTGCTGAAAACCGTATCACATGGAGGTTTAACTGTCCGGCCGCTCCACATTTTGGTGGATGCTGGGAGAGTATGGTGAAGGTCATCAAAACGCACCTCTTCAAGGTCATCGGTCAGCAACTTCTCTCTTACGAAGAGCTAATCACAGTGCTCACTCAGATCGAGTGCCTGTTAAATTCTAGGCCTCTCACAGTTTTGAGTGCTGATCCCGCAGAGCTTACCGCATTGACTCCGAGCCATTTTCTGCATACCGCACCTCTGCTTTCACTGCCCGCACCTGAAGTAGAATCAGATAATCTCAATCTGCTTCAGAGACATTCTCTACTTGATAAGTTAGTTCAGTCCTTTTGGAGAAGGTGGAGAATGGAGTATTTACACGGTTTGCAAACTCGAGAGAAATGGAATACTCCGACTGTGCCAATCAAGGCTGGCATGGTCGTAATCATCATAACTGATAATGCGCCCCCTTTATCGTGGCCGTTAGCGATTGTGGAAAGGACGCTTCCTTCCGACGATGGGGTGACGCGTGTAGCTTCTGTAAGAACCGCTAAAGGTACATACGTACGTCCAGTCGTGCGTTTGTGCCCACTACCTACACAGTAGGATTATTAATTTGATAGATACAAGTAGTTTAAGTGTTAGCAGTTAGGTAGTTTAGTATTATCGCAGTTATTTATATAAAGTCGCAGTTTCAATATTATATTTTCGCAGTTTTCGCTGTATTTATGATTGGGTTTTGAAGGTGACCCTTCAAAAGGGGGGAGGATGTTGACGCCATCTATTGGCGTTTATAAAATGGAACTGTCGCGCTGTATTCTCATAACTAATGTCCTGGTCCCCGTAACCCTCTACGTCACGTCATGCACCTGCTGCCCGTGAGATCGCGCTGTTTCGTTATTGATCGAACACAGCGCCTTGATCATACGAGAGAAGAGAGAAGTCAGTGTCTCCCAAGGAACCTCCGCGTGTGCGCATTCCGTACCGCGCGCTAACCGCTGTTTAAAAACCCGCATTTGCATAGTTCTGCTGTGTTAATTTATCGCTGAACGATATAATCATTCGATTATAAGTTGTAACCATCCGCTCAAATTGAAGACGTGTCTTTGTGGCTTCAAGAAAAGAAACCGAAGCTGTTAGCGGGGAACTTTATAACCACGTGTGTTGCGTTGTGCCTGGGCCGAACCTCGAGGGTGAAGAAAGTCGAAGACGGAGTGGACTGATTGAACTCCTACGAGACGACGGAACAGCCCGGCGTGAAGAGAGGTAAGGTGCATGATATTTCCATAACCCGTTCCTAGGTTAACGAGTTTATAGCGCGACATGACGCCATTTTTTCTTTTCCATATAAAAGGGTTACAGTCTAGATCGAAGGAAGCTATATTAAATCCCGCGAAGCCACTTTAGCCCCTCCATTTGTGCAGGCAAAGTATTTAGTTTTAGATTTTGTTACTTGGGTAACGCATCATTACGAATTTTAGCACTTGCTATTCTGTCTGTTGGAGATCAAGAAAAGTTTGGTAAAAACAAATGAGCACCACTTAAACGTTCGTGTTATCCGTATAATATTTAAAAAAAATAATATAGAACTATAAAGTTGAAAATAAATATAGTTTAAAAAACTTAAAAAACATGTTTTTAAAGAATATCAAACTATAAAGTTAAAAATAATTTTAAAATTTAATTTATGACAATAGCAACAGTATGTGTGGTGCAATTTTTAGGGATCCGTAGCCAAATGAAGAAAAACGGAACCCTTATAGAATCGTCATGTCTGTCCGTCTGTCCGTCCGTACGTCACAGCCATTTTTATAAAGAGCTATACTGTTGAAACTTGGTAGGTAGATGTATTCTGTGAACCGTATTAAGATTTTGATGCAAAAATAAAAAATAGTAATACATATTGGGGGCTCCCCATACTTAGAACTGAAACTCAATTTTTTTTTTAATTATACACGTACTTGTTATCTATAGATGGGTCTTCAAAAATGATATCGAGGTTTTTATATATATATATATTTTCTAAACCGAATAGTTTGCGTGACAGACGCTTCCAAAGTGGAAAAAGTTGGTCCCCCCCTCTAACTTCTAAAATAAGAAAATGAAAAATCTAAAAAAAATATATGATGTACATTACTATAAAACTACCAACGTAAATTGTTTTGAACGAGATCTAGTAAGTAGTTTTTTTTAATATCTCGTAAATCGTAAACCGCTTATTACCGCGTAATCTTTCATACAAATAACTTAAATCCTTTAATTTCATAAATCAATGGTACGGAAACCTTTGTGCGTGAGTCCGATACGCACTTGGCCGGTTTTTTATTTAAGTTGCCTTCTTCGTGGCTCTAAGTAAATCTCGTAGAGATATTGTTTACACAAAGTACACAATATTATGTTATGATAATAACAATTGTCATTGTAAACATAAACGATATTTATGTTTACGTAAGCAATGAATGTTCTTTTATTTTGGGACTTTTATAATCCCAATGCGTATTTCAGTTCCATCGTACTTACATTCTATTCATTGACATGAGCCATGTTACTAACTCTACTCATCTTACAACGTAATTTGGTGGAGCCAATCCTAGCCCCCAAGAATCAGGACCCGCGGTGGCGGTGAGAAGTGTCCCACGCGCGCCATTCTCAAACGTCGCCGGGGAGTCAAACACCTCATTCAACCTGACCCGAGGAGCCCCATAGCGGCGGGCCTGCACCAGGATTGCGGGTGCATTGTTCAGTCTCGCAATCCCCAGCGTAGGTGCGAGTCTGCCAGATTCGGAGTGGCGGACATACATGACGATTTTCCGCCCCAAGGGAAAAAAAGGATTTTATGATCTACTTCAAGTCTGTTCAACCTCAAGGCCCTAAACAAAGTATTTCTAGCAGCCTCGTAAGACTTACGCCACTTAGGCGTAATAAGTGGTGTAAATCTTTTGTAACTTCACACAGCTAGGCGAGATCGTTTCTCTCATCATGAACGCAAACTTCATTACATGGAATGTGTTCAGCAGGGTAATTGCGTAACACACCATCAGTAGCAATGGGTTTTGGCGGTTCAACAACATTGATTACGTTATTTACGTTATTGAGCAAACTTTTTCGATAATATTTAGAAATGCTATAATATTATTATACTTCACAATTTAATTGAAATTGAGAGTAAAAATGATGACGACAATTTGGGTGCTAATTTGAGTCTATAAGCAGTAACAAATAATTTTCAATTGTCAGGTCTAGGAACAAAGGCACTTCACTAAATGTGGATAGATCGAAAATGAAATATTCCTTATTATGTCTGTTAGCGCAAGGTTAACTTAAACTTTTAAAATATATACATTAAGTTCAGACTTCACAGTTTTTAATATGACTGGATAGAACCGCCACTGGCGCAGAGCACGCACACCGTCTCGCAGAATGGCCGTGTTTGCGCAAGGATGACTTAAACTTTAAAAATATTAACCTTAAGTTCAGACTTAACGGTTAATTTATAAAAAATGTATATAGGTAATAATAATGTATGTAGGTAGGTATAAATTAGTTTAGATTTATGTTGTTGTCAGTTTGCTTCTTTTCAATGTGGAAAGCTACGCTAATTGAGGGGTGAGGGAGGACGAAGAAATTTCGGAATCAAAATTAAAAGAGAAAAAACAATAAATAATAACAATTATCATGAACCCAATTAAACTCAATAATTAAAATTAAATGATATTGAATAACTATTCATAAATGTAGTAAATAATATGTATGTTTAAAATTGCAGTTTTGGTATTTGTTTTATTAAAGTGGACAATTTTAATAAAACAAATACCAAAACTGCAATTTTTTGCATGTTATTAGGTAACCATAATCCAACAGACATACCTACAGGAAGATATTTTACAGGATGTTACACAATGCGTGGTTTCAAACGTACTCAAAGGAGAACAGATTTAGACCAGACCAGACCTAACGTATTTCAATAGGGTTGTATCCTAAAAAATAATTTAATGTCCATCAGATAGCTTTATAAAAAATATTGAACACGTATTTTTTTTTTTCTTTTATTTAAAAACTTAGGAAGATATATTGATTTAAAATGTCGTATGACGTTACGCCGTGGTACAAAATATGCCACGGCGTGACGTAATTAGCCCCCATTTCGTAACTGTAATACGTTATGTCTTAGTAGTTTTTAGTTATTTCGACAAAATAAAAAATACGGGTCTTAATTATTTTTTATTATCTATCATCATCATCATCATCAGCCCCTACTCGTCCACTGCTGGACATAGGCCTCCTTCATGACACGCTAACAAGCTCGATCCTGAGCAGTTCTCCGCCAGCCACCTTTTTGATGTCGTCGCTCCATCTCGCCCAAGGGCGTCCTACGCTACTTTTGCCGAGACGCTTTCTCCACTCGATGACTCGTTTACCCTAACGATTGTCGGTTCTGCATCATATGTGACCAGCCCATTGCCACTTCAGCTTGCTAAGTTATTAGCCATTATCTATAAGACGACTAATTCTTTTTTTGATTTTCATAACTTGAATATATCTCTGTTCAAACTTTGTTGGCAACGATATGAACTAAAATTGAGGTAAGTTTGGTCACGTATATAAGGGTCGGTAGGTGTCTACTAGATAAATGGCTTGACCATTTCCTTGACACAAGGCCTTCTGAGGCACCCCACAGGAGACTTTATGTGAGAGTTTTATCACTACGCAATAACACGAGAGTGAGGTAACTGGAATGTAAACAATGACGTCATTAGACAATACGATCTGTTCTGATTAATAGTAATAATTATGTTGGAAGTTTTGTTTACTTACTTCTTTGCTAACATCACGTTACCACAGTCCAGAGCCTTGTAAAAAGAAAAAAAACCGGCCAAGTGCGGGACAGACAGACAAGACGAATCTATAAGGGTTCCGTTTTTCGCCATTTGGCTACGGATCCCTTATAATTGCACCACACATACTGTTGCTATTGTCATAAATTAAATTTTAAAATTATTTTTAACTTTACAGTTTGATATTCTTTAAAAACATGTTTTTTTTTTAGTTTTTAAAACTAAAAAAAACATGTTGTTTATTTTCAACTTTATAGTTCGATATTGCTTTTTTAAATAATATACGGATAACACGAACGCTTAAGTGGTGCTCATTTGTTTTTACCAAACTTTTCTTGATCTCCAACAGACAGAATAGCAAGTGCTAAAATTCGTAATGATGCGTTACCCAAGTAACTAAATCTAAAATTAAATCTAAACTAAATACTTTGCCTGCACAAATTAATACCGCTCGGCCAACGAACGTATTGAAAACGGTGGGACATTTTACAGTAATGAGCCGCTCACTCGTACTCCAAAGAGTTAGAAACGGACAAACAAACAAACAAGCAAGCAAGCGAACATACAAGTGAAGCTAATAAAAAGCATGTAAAAAGGTACAGAGGTGATGCTTATTTTAAAAGAACTCTTTTCCAGTATTTTTTTTTTTTTGGGACAAAACCCGCCACACTGTTCCCAACCCACTGCAACTCCTGAAAGCCAGAATCAACAGTGGAGACCGCCAGAAAAACGCCGAGCAATGAAGCTCGACGAGTCCCGGAGAAACGTTTCAACTGTCTTGGGTCCCGCAACGAAATTAATCAGAAAAGAATAGCGGAGGAGTAAGAAAAAAGATATTTTTTCCACTTCCCTCCATAATAAGCAGGAGACAGAACAGAACTAGGCCAATCGGCACAAAGGGACATTATTGCAACTGGGAGAAGCCCAGATTGCCAAGCACCACGGAATAACATTTGATCAAGTTAATGGGTCCTAAGTAGGTATTTGCTGTTACAATTGATTCCAATAATAGGTATGGCAAAAGCGCCTGAACGCACGGAAATTAGTTCTAGTTTCAACAAGGTCCGTATAATAAACAACTCCGGATGTAACTTGTACACTATCCAACATAATATTGCGTTCATTCTGCCAAAGAATACACTCCCACAAGATGTGTTTTTTTTCTTTCTTTTCCAGTATACCTGCGATAGGACAATAAACACAGAAATGTACACAGCATGGAAAAAGTAAAGGACACACATTTGGCTACGGAACCCTAAAAATAACCACTCATTTGCGATTCGAACTCGCGAATCGAGGGCTCCCTACAAAGTTAGTAAGTAAATAGTAGTGGATATTGAGATAAGTACTTGGTAGTCATAAGTAGAATATACTATTTTTATTTGATCCTATATGCATACTAACATAATTAACTATATACATATTTATGAAAACTTGTATTGTATACATGTGGATATACACACACGCACACAATTGTACATCTCTAGATACATAAACACACACACACATGAACACATCCTGCTTACACACAATCAAGCACTTTTAATTAAACAATTGACAATTACTACTTATGTATTAGGTAGGTATGTGATATATTGGGGGCCTGGAGGTCTAAAATACGGGCTTAGGTTTACTTTAGAATCCAGATCTCTCACAAATTACAATATTTTGTCGAAATGCCTGTTAATCTATGTCATCATCACCTCAGCGTAAATCCCAGTCGCACCCGAAGCTTTTTTTTCTTTGCACTTTCTTTAAGCTTTGGCGTCTGGGGTCCGCTTTACCAGTCTAACTGCTGATTTTGGCTAAAATTCGGTATGTTTCGTGAAGCGACTGCCGTCTGACCTCCAAAACCCGAAGACGATATTGAAGCATTGCAGTTAGAGCAATTGTTGGACTTTTGAGGGCTCCAACAACCCGTAACGACTGCCATTAGATGTTCGTATGGCAACCGGGATTGGTCCCGGTTGCCATATGAACATCTAATCGCAACGGCTTAACGTGCCTTCCGAGGTATGATCAGACCAGTGCAAATATTCATATTCATGCATACAAATATTTGCATTGCGCGGGGATCGAACCCGCGCTTTCTTGCGCAGCGCCTGTGTTTGCTACCGCTACGCCAAGGAGGCCTGTAAGAATATCATTTGTGGAGTTAATTGAACCTTTTTTTTTTTTCAAATATTTTTTTTTTATAATCTAAGTAGGTAACTTATGGTTTTCGTATTTTTTTTCCTACATTCCTTTTTTGCCCAAATCTGCCACCGGCCGGTGAGCTTATGAGCAAGTCTATAGCGCTAAATGAACATGTGGTGGAGGCCTCCATCCAATCCAGAACACCAGAAGTACATCGACTGAAGCCCCACTCACTGTAAGTCCAACCTCTTCATTATTTGGGAGTGCTTTCTTTCCGTATTTCAATTTTAATATACCTAACGTGCGCCTTTTTCACGTGTCTATATATCGAGAGAATAAAAACCTAAAAATTTTGTATAGTACTGTAAACATTATATGCAAAATACAGTTAAGACGCGATTGAAATCATAGCTTCATATAGCTCAGTTTACGTGGACGACACGATTGACGCAGTGGCTGAACAATCGACTGCTGCGCTGCGTGTCGCGGGTTCGATTCCCGCACGGAACAATTGTTTGTATGGCCTACAATCAGTTGTTCCGGGTCTGGCTGTTTGTGTATGTAACTTTATATGTTTTTAAACGCACAAACGATAAATTCCTAGAGAAATTCCTAGGGAGGAGCTATATTTAATTAAAAAAAAAAAGTTTACGCCTGGCGCTGACTAATTTAACAAGACTAGACTAACATTTATCTTCTACCCTTTTCTTAATGAAAAAGAATGGAAAAGACGAACGGAGCTTAGACATCGTTTCTTTTTTAAATTCGATCATTAGTCCCGACCGGAATTGCGAAGTCTATTATTCACAAGCATGTTGATTTGTTCCTTACAATATTGTTCGATTTCCTTACACAAAGGGTAAAAACCACAACCAATTTTTCTGGCTACGTCATTAGTGCTTGACTACAATCCCGCCTGATGGTAAGCAGTGATGCGATCGTTGATGGTAAAACACGCTAATTTGTCAAGTTCACTGTATCCTTGAAAAGACAGTTAAATTGTAGTCAGAAGGAAACACCACCGCTGGCAATTTGTTCCATTCCCTAGATGTATGCGTTATAAAACGCGGCTGTCGATGCCTTGCCACAGGTGGAGACGATGACTTGTGTAGATTCGGTGACCCCCAAACGAGCCTACGCAGCAGTTGTAGCAGCTAAAACGCCTGTTGGCTCACAAAACTCGCAGGCAAAACAAGTGGATAATACAAAAGGGGGTAAACGGAGCCCGTAAAAACAAAGAAGGTTCTGAAAAGGCAGGGTCCAGCAAAGGACCCGTGCGACAAGGATGGTTTCATTAAGGTAGTGAAGAAGAGGAAGAAGCCCCCTTGTCGGAATCAGTGTGGTACAGCTCTGACAGGACCCGACATGCTGCTGCGTCCAGCAGTACCGACGACGCTGCTATATGTGTCCAGACTGCACCACTCTACGAAGGTTGAGGAGATCGTGAGTATCTGCGCATCAAGACCAACTGGAGGGTCAAGAGCGTTTGAGGGTCAAGAGGTTGGAGCCGCGTCACAGCACGAATTTCAAGTCGTTTGTGGTGCGTGTTCCGACACATAATGTCAAGAAGTTCCTCGAAGAAGAGTTCTGGCCTAAAGGTGTTGTGTACCGCCGATTTAGTGGCCAGCTACGTGACACCAGTCAACGATACACGACGTCGACACAGGTCCGTTCGTGTCTAGAGTACTGCAGCCACATTTGGGCTGGTGCTGCTAAGTGTCACCTGGCCGCTTTGGCACAGTGGAGAGGCGTGCGAAGAGGCTGATTGGTGACCCTGATTTAACTCGAGACGGTCTCCAAAGCCTAGAGCACAGACGTAGAGTAGCCAGCCTTTCGGTGTTCTATAGGATGCATTTCGGGGAGTGTGTGAGGGAATTGACACAGATTTTAATTTCGCGTCTTTTTTTTAATTCCTATAAACTAGCGCTTGACCGCAATCCCGCCTGATAGTAAGCAGTATTGCAATCGTCGATGGTAAGGAGCGCTAGTTTATGTAGAGCCTATTTACTTTAAAAAAAAAACCGGCCAAGTGCGAGTCGGACTCGCACACCGAGGGTTCCGCCGTACAAACGTAGCGGTCTCCAAAGCCTGGAGCACAGGCGTAGAGTAGCCAGCCTTTCGGTCTTCTATAGGATGCATTCTGGTGAGTGTGCAAGGGAATTGCATGATTTAATTCCCCCATTTCCGTTCCACCATCGGACGACCCGTCGTACGGCGAGTTTCCACCCTTACGTTGTTGACACCACTGCGATCCGGACGAAGCGTTTCGCTTCCTCACCGCCTACATCGAGGGACTGGAACAATTTGCTAGCGATGGTGTTTCCGTCACATTACAATTTAAGTATCTTCAAGGCTAGAGTGAATACGCTCTTAATAAACTAGCGCGCTTTACCATCAACGATCGCATCACTGCTTACCATCAGGCGGGATTGCGGTCAAGCGCTAGTTTATAACTTAAAAAAAGCGGTTTATTGATAAACAAAGTAGAAGTAAACAAAATCAACGAGAAATTGTCGCAAATTTTTCTAATTTAGGTACACGTGCGAACAGCATCTAAGCGCTCGTGTGTATGGCGCACGGCTGCCGCTCGCTGTGCCGCGATACCTCTTCCCTTGACCAACCTGCCAAGCCTTCGCGCCAGCGGGCGGCTAGTTCTTGCGCGTTCGTTCGTTCCCCCCCGTCCCGCTTCGCCAGTAGGAAGCAAGCTGTCTGATAATCATTGACAACAATAGGAAATTACAATTAATATCTCAGTATAACACAGCAGTTAGGACGCATTTAGGTTTTAAACAGAACTACATTCACCAAAACATTTGAATGACGATTCTGTTGGTCTTTTTTTGGTTTAACTAGTTACTGTGCCTAAAAATTTTAAAAGGTTTCGAGTTTTTCTGTTAGGTTACCTTAAGCTATTGTTTCATACCAAAATTCAATATTCAATGTCAGCGGGAAGTAGTCTATGTTTTGATTCCGTTGCGAGTAGTGGCGAATTTCAAAATATGCGGTATGATTATAGGTAGGTACCTCAGCATTTTGAACTTTTGCGTTGATTTAGAATTTTTCACATTTTAGAGGTAATTAGATTTAAGAAGTGTTTGATATGAATTTCAACTTTAATATCTCTACGCGTTCATGTGAAAAAGGGTAGGTAGTAAGTTTATAATTATTAAAAAAATATTTTATGTCATGTACGCAAAAATGATATTTTAATATTTTATGTAACTTCAAATTTATCATTTTCGCAATTTTTCCTTTATCTGTCTGTTATAACATTGCTTCGTGCCGAATTTCAAGATTCTGAGTTCACGGGAAGTACCTTGTAGGTTTTAATTCCCTAGCGTGTGACGGAAATTCATCTAAGGTGTCGGTATAAACTGCTGAATCTTTTGATCGCTTTAACGTAGAAGTTTGATTTTTTCACTACTTAAAGGGATAATAGACCTAGGTATTTGGTATAATTTTCAATTTGATACCTTTATTCGTTCGTGAGAAATAAGGTAGTAAGTTTCATTTTATTAAAATATTTTTATTATATTATATAACTTAAAAAATGTGATTTTCGCAATTTTTCCTATATTTGCATTAGATGACAATGCTTCATGCCAAAATTTCAAGATTCTGAGTTTACGGGAAGTATCCTGTAGGTTTTGATTCCTTTGCGAGTGTCGAAAATTTGTTGAAAATATCGACATAATCGGCTGTATCTTTTGATTGGCTTGGCTTAGAAGTTTGATATTTTCACAGCTTAAAGGGACAATAGACTTGAGTATTTCATGTGAATTTTAGCTTGATACGTCCACGCGTTCTTGAGATAAAGGGTCTTGACAGACAGACAGACAGACGGACAACAAAGTGATCCTTTAAGGGTTCCGTTTTATCCTTTTGAGGTACGGAACCATAAAAAAGTGAGTGAATAGGAAGGAAGAGGGTAGTTGAGCGAAGTGATGTAATGTTAAACCCAATACCACAGGCAACGATGCTGCGCCAGAGGGAGATTGATCTGGAGACCCTTCACAACCAAACTGCCGACAAGACAACATTTGGCATATCGTATCCGGCACATATCGCAACACCCCCAGCCCCTGCCTCCGTATGGCTTCACCAGACATCATGCCGGAACACGACGAATCGCTACAATTTTATTTAAATATACTTACGCACAATAACGAAAACAAACGTAAATTATGTGCTTTAAATTATGAAGTCCCTTAAATTAGCTTGCTAATGGAAATTTACCAGAAGATATTTCACATGATTTGTGTTTTAATAAATCACACCTTTGTTTTAAAGAGCGAATTTAATTTGTATTTTACACAGTACCATTCTTAGGCGAAGGCTAGCTTAAAGTGGTTTATTAATGGTTCTTCCATTTAAGGTTTAAGCCACCCTTCACTTGATTGATAGCATAACAGATGTGGGGCCCAGTAAACCACTATCAATTTTTTAAGGGATAACTGCCCCGTGGTCACTGTTCCATAGTGGGCTGAATGACTCCTAACCCATTCTTTCAATGTATAAGGTTGTGATTTCTCGACATGGAGAGTGCGATTGTCGCAACCCAGTGCTGGGCACGCCACAATAGTGGCGGTAAATCCCCTCTTTGAGGAGTGGCTTTAGAGGCGCCACGGCGCCCTCACCTTCCGCCTGACGCAGGTCCTCACCGGGCACGGTTGTTTCGGGAGGTTCCTGTTCCGTATAAGGCGGGAGGAAACGCCCGGGTGTCACCATTGTGTGGATCGCCCTGAGGACACGGTGGAGCATACGGTAGAGGTCTGCCCGGCATGGGTAGAGCACCGCCGTGTCCTCGTAGCGGCGATCGGCGGCGATCTCTCGCGTCCCACCCTGGTTCAGGCCATGGTCCGGAGCGAGAGTGCATGGCAGGCCGTCACCTCTTTCTGCGAAGCAGTGATGCTGGCAAAGGAGAAAGCGGAGCGCGTGAGGCAACGGGAATCCCAGCGACCTCACGCCGCTAACCGCCGCAGGGGACGCCCTGGTCGGGAGATGACACTAAACTCCCAGCCACCGTAGGCGCGGGCCTGCGGGCGGTGAGCAGTGGGCAGCTCGCTGCTCGGTAAGGACCAGGCCCGAGTCGACGGTGCGTCGTGTTTCACGCGCGCCTCAAAGAGATGTCAGCACGTCGTGACGGGGTCCACCAAGACCGATGCCTCCTGGGTCAGGGTTGCGGGTTAGTTAAACAAGAAACAAGGCAAGTGAAGAAACACGGGTGGGTTTTAGTCAGTAAAAGTCTGACACACCCCTCCGCTCTGCCCAGAGCGGGAGAAGTCATTTGATGATGTCCCATCCCAACAAAAAAAAAAAAAACGTTGTGATTTCTCTGAATGCTAAATGTTTCTTTTTCCGCTGTTATTCACACACATTTTTAACTTCCTAAATGATCATATATGAAAAAAAACTTTACATAAACTTAATCAGCATATAATGTTTCCGCTCCTGAGACACAGGGCTCCTCTCGGTAAGAGGGGGTTGGCCGTATTCTATCACACTTAGAAAGTCTTAGAAGTTTTTGCCTCTAGGACATGATCTTTCTTTACGATGTTTTATTTCGCCGTCTTGAGAGGGTATACGATTTTATTCGTTAAGCAAAATGCCCTGTCCTCAATTCTTTGGCACCAAAGGCAGAAAGATCCACCTTTAAAATCGTTATAAAAATGCAGTTAGTAACAGAGGTAGACCCGCTTCCTGAGAATCAAAGTTAGCTAATGCTACAAGCGACCAATCAGAGAGCTCTGTTGTGCTTCCAATCTGGCAGATCTCATACTAACGAGTTCATTTTGTGTGGTGTTATTTTAAAGAAAACTTGGGTTTTTGGGTTGTTTCGGAAATAATAGAGAATAAAAAAAATTGTGTACCAGAAGCTATACCAGGGAAGGTGTAATCAATAAATTATTGGAAACAAAGCCAGTTTTTTTTTAATAGTGATAAACTAGTGCTTGACTGCAATCCCGCCTGATGGTAAACAGTGATGCAATCGTTGATGGTAAAGCGCACTAGCTTATTAAGCCTATTCACTCAAAAAAACTGAGTGAATAGGAAGGAAGACGGCAGCTGAGCGAGGTGATGCAATGTTTAACCCAACAACACGACCAACGATGCTGCGCCAGAGGATGATCTGGAGACCCTCCACGACCAAACTCCCGACACAACAACATTAGGCACATCGTACCCGGTACACATCGCAACACAACTGCGGAAACCCGTCCTCCGTACGGCTTCACCAGACATCATGCCGGAACACGACGAATCGCTTGGCGGCAAGATCTTTTCCTTCACCTTCAGTCATTGGTGTCCAAGGTATACTTAGAAAGTACATATAACTTTAGAAAAGTTTTATTGGTACTTTTCATGCTCAATCAATAAATTATTGGAAACAAAGCCAGCTATGTCCGGTCTAAATCCAAAAGTTGGGATCAATATCAGCTATGCCCATTTTAATTAATTCAATATAAAAAGAACCTTGCACTTTGGTAGTTTAGATGGTTATCCATGAGTCTGGAACAAAATTCGTACAATGTATCTGGCCTAAAAATATCTTAGTAACGTTTTTATTTATTTGTAAAAAAAAAGATACTTAATTGGATTTAGCTGTGTTCTTTTCTTTCTTTCTCTTATGGCTTCGCACGGTTTGTGCATTTAGCCAATGTCACGTAATAATGAATTATTAATGTCGAAAAAGACGGTCGCGCGGCCGAACACTAGGAGGAAGATTTGGTACAAAGCTATGATGTGGCCACTATGCTACAATATTTCACTGTTCTTTATGAATTATTCACTGAATGCAATTTTTACTACATAAGTCACGCGTTTTTATTTAGTAAACGACACTATAAATAATTTAAAAGTCCAATGAAAAACGAGCGCGGCACTCATCTTGGCTTCCCGCCAAAAACTTCCTCATTTAGCTGTGTTTTATTTTACAAGCCTCACCTCATTTCCCATTAGCCTACATGGACACTTATACAACGTTATTTTTTCTCTATACGAAATCTGAATACAGTTTGTTCCGAATAAGCAACTGAATCGATTCCAATCATTTTTACACCATGTTATATTTGTTCCCAAAGCCAAACACATTTAGAAATAGTTGCAGTGCGGTTACCAAACGCACAATATAGTGTTGACGGTATATAATAGTACTAAGCGCGTGCACATAGCTAGACAGACCCCAACCGTGCCGCTCCGCTGTTGGCTCGGGCGGGCGATCGGTGCGTTGACCATATTTTTGTGGGACAAATTTTGCAATTTTGTACATAGATTCTTCAGTTAAAAATACTGAACACGTGTTTCGGGTTTCGCATATACAAAAAATTATGTTGTATAACGTTGATGAGAGAAGACCTGTGCCCAGCAGTGGGACGATAAAAGGTTGATGATGATGATGATAACGTCAGAAGCTAGGACGAAGAATGAAGATTACTCGTTTCAAAATATTTGTTTTAAAAAACGTCGAATTGTAGTGACTATACAATATGTAAAGAAAACCCTGTCCGATCCGTGAAGGTATTGTTAAGTATCGATAACTGATTATAATAATGCCTACAAAGCCGGTCTAAACTTAAAAAAATCCCCCCTAAAAAAATAAATATTATTTCGAAAAAGCGAGGTATCTTAATGCATGTGCGGTAGACAACACGTTAGGCATACATCCGCGGGTGACGGGGGGCAGGGCACGCGGCACGTGGTCGCATCGCTATTCGCTCCGTCAGAAATGGTGTTGTCACTTTTTAAAAATTACAAAATTTTGGGGAAGTTGAAATTAATTCGCGACAAAAAAAGATTATTTCAAAATTCATTAGTATTGTTACTATGATGATTATGTAAAATTTAATATTTTATTTGGCCATGTGTTTACCTAACCTTTATTATCCTTACGGGTCGGACAGGGTTTTCTTTACATATTGTACAAATTATAATATGTATTTAATTAAATATTTCGGTATTGAAATCGAGTTGGATATAAATAACGTATTTTCTAATACAAATTTTACTAAATACGACACTGTTCTTTAGAAAAACAGTCCTAGCAGTTATAACAGGCTTTGAAGTTCCATTAATAGAATTTACTTTGTAGACATTATAATTAGAGGATCTATTGTACATATACGTATATGTTAAAAATAGATTACATTGAAGAAAAGACTCATGAATATGTTACGAGCAATATAATTGCTACCTTTGTAGTCTTTCTTACGCGACACGTGTTTTACTTATATTAACAGTGAAGACGAGTAGCGTGAGTACATAACACACCTATTTTCGTCTTCATCATTGTATTGGATTACTATCCTATCCGATCCAATCTATAAGTCGGAAATACGTTTGTAAAACACTAGTCTATGATGATAATAAAGCTGTCTTGCAAGCTATGTTAGCCAATAGCAATGTCAGCGGGTATCATTGGCATGTTATCAGTCTATTTTAAATAACTCTATATTATTCTAATTAGAAAGTTTCATTTATTTATTTTATTGTTTTTGGCGGCCCCCAACAAGGTGCACCGATGGTCAGGTCAAGATCGGAGAAAAGGGATAGATGCGGGAAGCCGGAGACCGGTCATTGTGGAAAGCCTTGGGCAGGCATTCTCGCAATCGTAGTGAAAAGTAGAATGCAAACAAAAGACACTCTAAATCGGTTTCCATTTACTCGAATGTGATTAAGTTTTGAATCTAAAAAAAGTTGAAAGTATTAGGTTTAATGCAATTTTTTGGTCACAGCCTCGATTGGAATCGCTAAGGATATTTTCTTTAGAAAGTTTTATTTTCGTACGTAAACGAAAACGAATCCTTCTTGGGAAATATTATAACATACTTTTAGAATAGAGGGTATTTAGAATTCCAGCATGGTTAATGGTTATACTAATGTTAGTGACAAATCTCGCGAAGGAGGCCCAAAATCCGCCTTCACTGAAGATAACATCATTGCTGTGAGACAACTAATTCCCAAAGATCGTCATGCGACGTATCGAGAGATAGAATCTCTATTAGGCATCTCAGGGAGAATAATTCAGAAGATCTTGCATGAAACGCTTGGTGTGAGAAAGCTAGTTTGCCGTTGGATACCACTTTCCGAAGATCACAAGGCGGCCCCCGTCAGATGGAGTAAAAAAAACTCCGCAATAGTTCAACCCAGAAGAGCTAAATCACGTCTTAGGCATCATCAGTGGTGACGAAATTATGGATCATTGCCTACGGTCCTGACACCAAACAACTATCTACAATCTAGGTCTTTCAAGACAAGCCAGCGCCGACTAAACTTGTTTATTCTCGAAGCACTTCAAAGAAGTTGGTGTGCGCGTTCGTTGGAAAAAACCGGTCATGTTACGACGAACGAACGAACGGTTAACGCAGAGTGGTATACCATAGTTAATACAAGTCATCGACAAACTTCGAAAATCAAACTCAAGGCTAAACATCATCCTACACCAAGAGAACGCAAGCTCACACAGCGCTCGTCAAACGATTGAATATTTGAAGCAGGAAAAAGTAAAAATTCTTGACCAGACATTCTAAAAAAAAAAATGATGGTAAACGAAGAACGAGAGTAACCGATACAGCCCTAAGGATTTTGTTTACATTTTCTCAAATTAAGAAAAGCCTTTGTGGTAAAAGATTCCAGTCAGTGAATAAGCAGTCGACGCTTTCAAGTTAGCCATTTTGAACACCACACTTTAGAGTGGAATAAATGTTTTAATAACTGCTTTTAGCGAATGGAAAATTGTATTAAGCTACGTGGGGAATACTTTGAAAGACTAGTAACACTTTTTTTTTTTATAAGTAGGTACTATTAGGTTCTAGATGTGTTTTTTTTTATCGAACGACAACACTTAAAAGGCAAGCCTCGTAATGGATCATTTTAGCCCTTGGAATAACAATCTGTTATTTTGGCCTCTCACTGTTTTATGTCAATAACTAAAAAATAACTGATCGTTTTAGCTAAAATCTTTTTTGCCAATAATTGAATTGATAAAGGAGTAGAATACAAAGCAGTCTGATAAAATACATCTTAATTTAATTAACTTCGAATCGAAGTTAATTGATCTAAATTGCTCAAAAAACAATTAATCGTACTTTTGATTGATGGAGATTGGAAATATTATATAACTTTGCTCAGGAAAGTAATCGCTTCAATGTGAACTTTGTTTTCATTCGAGTAGTGTCCAAGCCAACGTGAGTAAGCGATTCATACGAATATGATCATTATTTGTTAGCTTAGAAGACGTAGATTTGCTCAATAAATAACTTTGCCTTTGCTCTCATTACTTATTGTTCTCAATACCTTTTAATACCAATTTCAGACCATAGTAACAGATAGGATAGGGATTAGGGAAGTTATATTACGTTAAAACAGTTTGGAGATAATTAAAAAAATATGGCTATTAAAATGGCGTCAAGTACAGTAGGGGTCAAAATTGGAGTATCACTTTTGACACTTATTATCAATGCAATAAAGTTCAAAAGTGGTAATGCACTTTTGACATTTACCTGTACGTCAGGTGCTCATGGATTCGACTACTAAGACGTATTAAACTTAGATTTATTTTTTATCCCTTACTCAATGAAATCGAATGAAAAAGACGCAATAAAATAACACTGTAACCTACATTTACTTTAGTTTGCGAAGAAGGGTATCGTCACCGGTTTTCATTTTTTTATTCGGTCTGTCATTTAACGAAGACGGTTAAATGTCATTCTGCGGTAGCTATTGAAGTTGTTAACGGAGGCGATAAAGATGATTCTGTCGTGAATGAAGTAGATAAAAAAGAAAAAGATGAGTGACATACTACAATGCTCCACGCGACAGGGTACAATTAGCTGCTAATGCGTTTTTTTTAAACATATACTTATTAGGTACTAGCGGCTGCCCGCGACTTCGCTCGCGTGGTTTAGTTATGCTCCGCTCCTCTTGGTCGCAGCGTGATGTTATATAGCCTAAAGCCTTCCTGGATTAATAGGCTATCCAACACAAAAAAGAATTTCACAAATCGGACCAGTAGTTCTTGAGATTAGCGCGTTCAAGTAAACAAACTCTTCAGCTTTATATATACATTTAGGTGTGTATAGATTATATATACATTTTTTTATTGTTATTATCATTTTTTTTTTGTAATTATAAACTAGTGCTTGAACGCAATGAAGCCTGATGGTGAACAGTGATGCAATCGTTGATGGTAAAGCGTGCTAGTGTAAAAACACTGAGTGAATAGACTCTTATATTTGTACCGGTTCGGTGTAAGTTGTGAATGTTTGCTACACTGGGTGACGTCATTACGTTAGCGCTGGCTGTCGCTGAAAACCAGTGCTGGGCTGTTTTGCATAGGGTCGCAGCATAACGCTGAGCGACAGCCGTTTTGAGTTATCCACTCAAAACGGCTGTTTTGAGACGCATGTTTCCACAACCATTTCTTATTTTTTGTAATTTTTTTGAGTCATGTTTACAGCAAATAAAATATTTGTGTACCACGTGTGGTGGTGGCCTAGTTGGTAAAACACCAGCCTCTCAAGTATGAGTGTGCGGGTTCGATTCCAGGTCAGGTAAGTACCTACCAATGTAACTGTTCTAAGTTATATGTACATTTCTAAGTATATGTTGGATACCAATGACTACAAGGTGAAGGAAAACATCTTGAGGAAACCTGGACTTTAAATCTGAAATCGCCAACCCGCATTGAGCAAGCGTGGTGATTACACTCAATCCTTCTCAGTATGAGAAGAGACCTGTGCCCAGCAGTGGGACGATAAAAAGGTTGATGATGATGACGATGTGTAGGGGAACATGTGCAACAGTGGATCACGGGGAACAGTGAATCATTTTGTAACGTTGTGATTATTTCTTATTTTATTTATTATTTTTTGCCTTTACTAAGCATAGGGGAACGCACCTTTTTGTGGTCTATGGTTATTGATACTAATTGTCTATTACTATTTGTTTTGCTTTATCTGTGACATTTATTGTCGTTTTGACGTTTCAGTGTGACAGTTTTTTTGTCAAGTTCCCAAGTTTGTGGGGAGTATTGTTTTGTAATGTTGGCATTGCATGGTTTTTTTTTGGTAGATCAACAACGTAATGGTCGCTGCTTTCATTGTGAAAATGAATTGTCGTATTTTTTTCATTAAGGGATTTTTGTAGACCAAGTTATATTTTCATTGGATTTCTGCAGATTGGAATCTTGTAAGCGGGGAAATCTCCCACCGTTCAAAGGGGTAATTTGGTTTCGGGTGTTTGGCACCGAGAGAGATTCTTGACAGCAAAAGAAGAAGGAGGCGAAAATACCTGTGGAGTCACGTAGCGATCGGAAAAAAGGCTTTTCGATGTCGATAGATCTGACCGGCAGGGCGTCGGGCAGACGGCCTGGACGGGCTTAAAGAAAATAAAGGCTTCTGACACGGTGTGCTGATTTTGGGACAATCGCGGCCGTGTGGACCAGCCAGCAAGCAGCACTAGGCCCAAGCAATCCTGTGCATGTGGCTGGGTCTCCCAGGCGGAGAATTTTTCTATTGGAGCGCCACCTGGGCGTGTCTTTTTTATTTTTGTCATATTCTTCTACCTTCAACCCCGTTGGTTTGGAGAGGCAGGACACATGGTTTCAGGGACAAAGAAGGCCAGGAACTTCCAAGGATGTGTCGCAAGTACCCTCTTATCTCAATTTAAATAACATTCTTGTACCCGTAGAAAACTCATTTACTATTATATTACCAGTGGTGACCTTTTGTGACCTTTTCTGATATATAATTTTCCCCATTTTGGATTTGTATAATTCTGTAGTCATAGTGGATGAAATCCACAGCCTGAGTAAGCTGAGCTAGAGTTAGTGGGCAATCTGCTAGGCTACTGTTGCGCGTGAAACCTGGACGCTCCAACAGACCACTCTTGGAGCCGCTAGGATTGACCCAACCTTATTGAGGTTAACAATAAAGCTATATTGTTTATTTACATTTAATAAGAGTTAAAGATAGTTTCCTGTTGTTACATGTAAAAGCTTGTAATTAAAACATAGTAGTCCAACAAACTATCATTTTTTATTTTCACACCCGATTAGCCGAACCTCTACTTTTCTCTTTTTTTTGTCAGGGAGTAAAACCCGGGCAACCTCTAATTTTACACACTGACAAATGGCGCCCAATTTATATTTATTTTCATGGGGAATTTGGCTGATTGGGTAGAGGTCACCACTGGAGATTTTTTTTTTTCTTCTAAAAAACTTGTAACTTTAAATTTTGAAGTATTACTTTAATTTAATAAGTGTGAATTAGCCTTATATCAGTATTAATCAGTGATAAGTGCATTCCTTTTCTTCCCAAAAAACATTGTTGTAATTATTTTTCAAATTTCACATAATTTTACTTAGTGAAAGTTGAACAATCACATGTCAGTTTGAGGGTATGTTGCATCATGCTTTTAAATTTTTAGTGTTTATTTGTATTTATTTTGCATCCTTAAGCAGGATTATAAAATTTTACATGTGACTGTGCCAATTTATTGTGGTTTTTCCAAATATTTTATGGAATTTTAGTGAAATTTAACTTTGACAAATTTTATCTGCGGGATCACACTGTGAAAACTTATTTTGAATTATTTTGGTGTATTGCTGTACAGAGTACCACTTTTTAGTGATTGTAATTGATATAAATACTGTGCCTGCGTGTGCCTAAGCATAATTTTGTAGAAATTTTGGAGATTTTACTTTTTATTTTTTTTTTAACAATACCTTACATTGTGTCAATTTCATAACTTCATTCAAGAATTTAAGTAAATTTAAGCAAATTTAAGTAAATAACTGTAAGTCACCACTGTTAATTCGCGTTTTAGAGTCTGTTTGATTTCCTTTTTACACATTTTTAGCTACAAATAGTAACTTTTCACATCAACATGGACCGCAATATACAATTTCACTCCCTCTTGAAGGATGAGCTTATATATGAGGTTTCTATTCGTTCTGAGACTCCTGCTAGTACTGTGGAAGCCCTGCGCAAACAACTTCGTGGCTTATTGTTAGAATGTCCTGCAGAGGCAGTTTTGGAAACTGAATTTACACCGGAATCAGAACTTAGAATTATTCAGGAAAAGCTGAAGGAACTTGGTGTGGCTGTTGACAGGTACACTAGGTTGAAGGACAGGTACTCGCAGAACCGAAGCCGAGCTTTGGGCAGCCACTTGTACCATAGGATCATCAGAATTCAGTCTGATGATCCCGCTATCCTGACTATAAAGACAGAGCTTAGCGACAAGCTGGAGGTGCTCCTGGGTAAGGTGGAGGTAGCTAGTACTCCTGCTCCTCATGAAGTCAACCCTTTCTTTGCTCCTAAGGAAATATCTGTAGAATGCTCCGGTGATAAAAATGTTTCGAAGTGGAACTTAAAGTTCAACGGCATTACTGACCCACGGTCTTTCTTGGAACGGGTCGATGAGTTGCAACGGTCCTATGGTGTCTCGGATATTAAGTTGTTTAATTCTGCTGCTCAATTATTTACGGAGCAAGCTTTGCTTTGGTACAGGGGTATCAGGGATCAAGTTTCTTGTTGGTCTCAGCTTAAGGAGATTTTATTGGAGGAGTTTGGCCCAGTGGACCATGATTATAGGTTGCTTGGGGAAATTAGATCTCGTACACAGGGAGCGGACGAACCAGTCCATATTTATTTTTCAATCATGACATGTATGTTTGCTCGTCTCAAAAACCCACTGAGCGAGGACAGTAAATTAGAGATTTTGTTACATAATATTAGGCCTCAATTTTCACAACAGCTAGCGTTAGTGCAGGTAACTTCAATCGCCCAACTTAAAGAACAGTGCCGGAAGTTGGAAGCCGCGCGTCAGCGGGCTGATCTGTTTGTGGAGCCGTCGAGGCCCAGCTCTAGTATGCTTGGCACGGACTTCGCTTACAAGGGCAAGTCTCATAAGCCTGTTCAGGCGGTGGCTGCCTCGACGACAAACGCGGCCGGGTCGGCCGGTTGTCCGTGTGCTGACACTTATAGCAGGGGTAGGCAGTTTAGGAAAACCGCAAAGCCCATTTGTTTCAAATGTGGAAAAACTGACCACAACTTTTCAAAGTGCAACGGCGTGCCGGAAGGGGGTGCTGTAAAGTGTTTTGGCTGTGGGAAAGTAGGTGTTTTGCGGAAACACTGTACTAACTGCAAAATGTAAAGAAATCTGACAGAGTGTCTAATAAAAATTCAAAAAACTTGTAAGGTTGAATCGCGGCAATTTAAATAATGATTCTAGGTCTAAATTTTATAATTTTGGTTCCATTGCCACGGTTCTCTTTGCTCCTAGTAAAGATGATATTAGACCTCATCTAAAATTTCAAGTAAATGATTTTGAGATCTTTGGATTATTGGACTCAGGTGCAGCCATTTCAATTTTGGGAAATAAATCACACTTAGATTTTGTCAAGTTTGGTTTTGACTTAAGAGAATAATAATAGTACAAAATGTCATGTTGCAAATGGTGTAGAGGTACAGACGATAGGGTTTATTTTTGTTCCGGTTACTTTTAATAATATTACACATGTTATTAAGTTTTTTGTAATACCCAACATAGTTTCTCATGTTATATTAGGGGTAGATTTTTGGCATGCCTTTCGTCTAGCACCAGAAATATTTGACAACATTGACTACAGAGTTTCACCGGTAGATTACTTTAAACACTCAGTAAATTCAGACCGCATTAGTACAATTCAATCGTATGAACATTTAACAGTGGCACAAAAGGAGTTAGCTGATGCGATGGTTGAACAATTTAAGAATGTTTCTTTTGAAGAAAAGGGTTTAGGTAGGACTACCCTGATCGAACATGTCATCGATACTGGTGATGCACCACCAATTAAAACGAAACAATATCCTCTCTCGCCGGAAAAGAGAGCATTCTTAAGCCAGGAACTGGATAGAATGTTAGCATTAGATGTAGTTACTCCTAGTGAGAGTCCGTGGAACAATCCAGCCTTGCTTGTCAAGAAATCAAACGGAGATTGGCGGTTTTGTTTAGATTGTAGGAAGTTGAATTCGGTAACCAAAGGGGATTCTTATTCAATTCCATACATACCCCAGATTCTTGACAGCCTAAAGGAGGCCAAATACCTGTCTTCCATCGATTTATCTTCATCTTTTTGGCAAATTCCACTGAGTAAAGACTCGCAAGAGAGGACTAGCTTCACAATTCCTGGCAGAGGGTTGTTCAAATTTAAGGTTATGCCATTCGGACTTTGTGGCGCGCCTGCTCGTCAGCAGCGCCTTATGGATCGATTGTTCGACCATAACTTAACGAGCGATATTGTAAATGGCATGGTATTCTGTTTTATCGATGACATAGTAATATGTAGTTCAGATTTTAACACGCACATGGTTCTGTTAAAACGAGTGTTGGACAAACTGAAAATGGCCAACCTCACTATAAATTTCAGCAAGTCTAAATTCTTTCGACAGTCGCTAAAGTACCTTGGTTACGTCGTAGACGAGTTCGGGTTGCGTACTGATCCTGAAAAGGTATCGGCCATTTTGAATTTTCCCACTCCAACAACTGCGCGGGATGTAAAAGTATTTTGGGTACATGCTCGTGGTACCGTCGTTTCATAAGAAATTTTTCAACAATCGCAGCTCCTTTAAACAGGTTGACAGCAAAGGGTAAAAAGGCACCACCTTTCCAGTGGTCAGAGGAAGCCGAGACCGCCTTTATTACATTAAAGAACGCCTTGGTTACTGCCCCAGTCTTAGCTGTCCCTGATTTTGACAAACCGTTCACGGTTCATTGTGACGCTTCAGCGTATGGTTTAGGTGGTATGTTGTCCCAAACAATAGACGGGTACGAACACCCGATTGCATATGTTAGCCGTTCGCTGAACAAAGCGGAACGGAATTATAGTGCTACCGAACGGGAGGCACTGGCGGTTATTTTTGCGGTAGAGAAATTTCAAGCCTATTTAGGTTCCCGACCTTTCAAGGTGGTGACGGATCACTCATCGCTGAAGTGGTTCATGAACTTGGGGAATCCAACCGGAAGACTTGCTCGTTGGGGTTGCCGACTGTCTCAATTTGAGTTTGAAATTGAGCACAGGAAGGGCTCTGACAACGTCGTTCCGGATGCATTGTCCAGGCTTATGAAAGTAGAAGCGGTGAATGATTCCGACAACATAGAGAAAGATGAATGGTATGACAGGACCTTTAATAGTTGTAAAGCCTTTCCTAAAAACTTTCCTAATTTCTGTGTCAAGGACGGGAAGCTCTATCGTTACTGCAAGAGCAAGTATAATTTACTGAGTGAGTTTGATTGGAAGGAAGTGGTAAAGAAGGGTGATCGGCTGGAAGTTATTGGGGCAAACCATTGTGAAGCTACTGCCGCGCACTTGGGGGTGTTTAAGACGCACAGACGGCTGTGCTTAACGTATTTTTGGCCAGGCATGCATAAGGATGTCGTGGAGTTCATTAAAAATTGTGACGTCTGTGCCGCCTATAAACATTCTACAAAGGCTACACCAGGCTTAATGGGTCAACCAAAGGTTTGCCATAGACCTTTCCAGGTAGTGTCCATAGATTTGGTAGGTCCTTTACCACGTTCCCGAGCAGGATTTACGTTTTTGTTAGTCGTAACATGTTGCTTTTCAAAGTATACCTTATTGTTTCCATTGCGTCGTGCAACCAGTGCTCTTGTGGCAAAACATTTTGAACGGGATGTTATTTTAGCTCACGGTGTCCCTGAAACCGTAATTGCAGATAACGGAGTGCAATTCACGGGATCGGAATTCCGGAATCTACTGAAACGTTACAACATTCCCAAAATACATTATTGCCCACGTTATACGCCGCAGGTTAATCTGGTAGAACGGTATAACAAGACAGTTATGACGGCCGTAGCTTCCTACGTGGAAGAAAACCATAGGAACTGGGATGAGCAACTGCACCGTATTCAGTTTGCTATAAACAGTGCAGTAAATGAGTCCACTGGGTTTTCTCCTTTCTTTTTAGTACATGGTAGGGAACCGGTCGTAAACGGGTCCTTCTACAGAGATACTGAGGCGGAGTATGAAGTGGCCATGCCTCGCGACGAATACGCTGGGGAATTAGGTTGTTTGAAGGACATTTTTGGTCAGGTTAGGTTGCATTTGTTAAGGGCACATGAGGCTAATTCTAAATATTATAATTTACGCCGTAGACCGGCTAAGTTTTCAGTAGGGGATATTGTTTGGAAGCGCTGCTATACGCAAAGTGATGCAGCTAAGTTTAAAATGGCTAAGTTAGCACCCAAGTACGAGAAGTGCAGGGTAAAGGCCGTTTTGTCGCCCTTAGTTTACGAATTGGAAAGATTAGATGGCCATCCCATTGGGTCATGGCATATTAAAGACTTGAAGAGTCACTAGTTTTTTCAGCGTTTTGATGATCTGACAGCAGCCGCATTGTAGTGTCGAAGTGATACAGCTGTGTGTCTGTATTCCGTGGACGCACGACCCGCCGTTATCTCGCGAGCTCGTCGTGCCGCCACGGTTTACGAACCGCCGATTGTTCACGGAGATGACTGCATACGTTGTGGAGTTTAAATGGTTGACATTTAAACGCCGTTTTGGTAGGTGTATTGAATGGTTTTATTCCGACTCATTACTCTGTATGAATGATGAAGGAAGAATGAAGGAATGACAGGTAAATTCACTAAGCGCTTAGTGTTAATAAAGACGAAGGATATAAGGATATATGAATGTTAATAAAAGAGAGGATTCGCGTGGAACGTATGGCTGTCTGTCTAACATATCATGAGTATGGTTGTTGAGGAACCAGTCTTGTTTCCTACGTTTTTTTTTATTACCGGATCCGGGTTGTTTTATTTATTTGGGGTTTTACGTAGGATCAAGATATATTGTATTTTCAGTATTACTGAATTGTTGTTATCACTGTATCAGTGGATCGAAAGAACGCGTTCGATTTTTTTTAATTTTGGTTCCGTCAACGTTTTTTTTTCCCTTACCACATTTTGAATTTCCGGATTGTCCTTGAAACCAGGTGGAGGTCGTGCTGCTCGAAACACATGCACGCGTATTCGAGAGAGTATATGCGACGTTTTTTTGTTTCGCTTTGCCGATTTTTTTTTTTTAATTTGTACTAAATATTTTTTTTTAGTTTTCCTCATGGGATTATTGCCCTAATGAGAAATTGTTTCCCCGTGCTGGCCTGGGGACAAAAGAAAATCTTAGAATGTGTCAGCTGCATCTCTTTCCGTGCAGATCGTAAGAGGCGATCGAGGGATATGGGCCGAGGAAGGAAGCTTGGTGTTGGGTTTAGTGTTTTTTTTAATGGTTTCTTCCTTGATCAAACAAGCTCAGGGTTTTGTTTTGTTCTGTTTTGTTTTTTTTTTGGTTGGACTACTCATTGTTATGACCAATACTTATCATTAATTACCCATTAACTTCGTTTATTTAGTTCGCTGAGGGCAGCGAGCGGTTCTCCTTGGTCGAACCTTTTCCTAGGAGGGGAGGTATTGTAACGTTGTGATTATTTCTTATTTTATTTATTATTTTTTTGCCTTTACTAAGCATAGGGGAACGCACCTTTTTGTGGTCTATGGTTATTGATACTAATTGTCTATTACTATTTGTTTTGCTTTATCTGTGACATTTATTGTCGTTTTGACGTTTCAGTGTGACAGTTTTTTTGTCAAGTTCCCAAGTTTGTGGGGAGTATTGTTTTGTAATGTTGGCATTGCATGGTTTTTTTTTTGGTAGATCAACAACGTAATGGTCGCTGCTTTCATTGTGAAAATGAATTGTCGTATTTTTTCATTAAGGGATTTTTGTAGACCAAGTTATATTTTGGATTTCTGCAGATTGGAATCTTGTAAGCGGGGAAATCTCCCACCGTTCAAAGGGGTAATTTGGTTTCGGGTGTTTGGCACCGAGAGAGATTCTTGACAGCAAAAGAAGAAGGAGGCGAAAATACCTGTGGAGTCACGTAGCGATCGGAAAAAAGGCTTTTCGATGTCGATAGATCTGACCGGCAGGGCGTCGGGCAGACGGCCTGGACGGGCTTAAAGAAAATAAAGGCTTCTGACACGGTGTGCTGATTTTGGGACAATCGCGGCCGTGTGGACCAGCCAGCAAGCAGCACTAGGCCCAAGCAATCCTGTGCATGTGGCTGGGTCTCCCAGGCGGAGAATTTTTCTATTGGAGCGCCACCTGGGCGTGTCTTTTTTTATTTTTGTCATATTCTTCTACCTTCAACCCCGTTGGTTTGGAGAGGCAGGACACATGGTTTCAGGGACAAAGAAGGCCAGGAACTTCCAAGGATGTGTCGCAAGTACCCTCTTATCTCAATTTAAATAACATTCTTGTACCCGTAGAAAACTCATTTACTATTATATTACCAGTGGTGACCTTTTGTGACCTTTTGTGACCTGATATATAATTTTCCCCATTTTGGATTTGTATAATTCTGTAGTCATAGTGGATGAAATCCACAGCCTGAGTAAGCTGAGCTAGAGTTAGTGGGCAATCTGCTAGGCTACTGTTGCGCGTGAAACCTGGACGCTCCAACAGACCACTCTTGGAGCCGCTAGGATTGACCCAACCTTATTGAGGTTAACAATAAAGCTATATTGTTTATTTACATTTAATAAGAGTTAAAGATAGTTTCCTGTTGTTACATGTAAAAGCTTGTAATTAAAACATAGTAGTCCAACAAACTATCATTTTTTTATTTTCACACCCGATTAGCCGAACCTCTACTTTTCTCCTTTTTTTGTCAGGGAGTAAAACCCGGGCAACCTCTAATTTTACACACTGACAATTTGTTAAAACTCTGTATCTATTATACTCACGTATACACGCGTCGGCATCACTAACCCTATCCCCTATCCCGCGCCACCCGACCAGTCGTCGTCACTGCATCACAACGGGAGGACGCGCGACGGCGCGTCAGTCGGTAGGTAAATACGAAAAAAATATTTTACGTAATGTTTGAAATTACTTTGGCTTAAAGTTATTTAAATATTTTTAAGTCTTTGCATATTTTTCTTTAGTATGTGTCTCTAATTGTATAAAATTGTATAAAGTGGTGCGATATAAGCGATATACCTATATTTTTCTAAAATTATTATTTCTGTTATTAGTAAATGGGTTACAGTGAATCATGTGGTAATGGGGTTCGTTGGATCATGATCCACTGTTCCCCGAAAAGGTAGGTGTTATAAAGTATTCTTATTTGTTTACAGGTAAACATGCCGCGAGATAGACAAAGGAAGACTGACATTGGTCTTCATACAGAAGAACAAATGCGCAACGGTTTAAACATGATAGTAGGGGGTCAAACCATAAGAGTCGTTTCAAAATTAATCAAGATCCCGTTCACCACTCTTCAAAGGTACCACCACATTCAACGGGAAAGATGCAACCTTTAGATGTAGGCGTTTTTGGGCCTTTCAAAATAGCATATAACAAAGCGGTTGATGGCTGGATGATGCGCAATCCAGGCAAAACATTTTCTATCTATGATGTAGCTAGGTGCGTTAGAGAAGCACATTTGAAATCCATGACACCGAGTAATATATGTAATGCATTTCGAGCTACGGGGATTTTCCCACTTAACAGGGATGTTTTTACTGACCTTGATTTCGCACCAAGCGAAGTTACTGATAGGCCATACGAGCCAAATCCAGGCGAGATAGAACAAGAAATCGATTTCTGCAACGACGAAAACGATGACAAGAACAGAACAAGAAGTCCATCACCATCTATATTGCCACCTTTACTGACAATTACAGCAATCGAAGATGACCTCTTTACTCACCGTCAAAATACGACAGCTAACAATACACCTCTTGAAAGCTGCGTTCCTATTCAATTTCTAAATGACACTCAGCCAGAACAATCTATATCTTCTATCGCGCCTGAAGCCCATCTGAATCAAGAATTAACTCGACTACCTTGCACACCAGTAAAATTATCCCATCCTGACAACGATTCTAGTATATTATCTGTAAACTCATCTCTTCCTTCACACTGCGACGAAGCGCCAGTACCTTCGACATCTAAAGGTCTAAATACGCAATTTATTAGTCCAATAGAGTTTCGTGGTTTACCAATAGCTGCTCCTAGAAAGGGTGTCAGAACAGCAAGACGAAAAGGTAAAACCATGATTGCGACGGATACACCAGAAAAGGCAGAAATTGAAAGAAGAACCGAAGAATTAAAGCAGAAAAAGGCTAAGACACAGATTAAGGCCGCTGTGAAAAGGAAGGTCTTAAATAGTGATAGTTCCAGTGAAGACGACGACCAAATTAGCATTTATTCTGAAGAAGAACTAATGTTTGAAGAGGAAGCTGAAGTTTTAACGATCAACACGGATAGATTTATTCCACTGAATAGTTTACCAAAAGAAGGAGATTTTGTATTAGTATTATTTGAAGTAAAGAGCAAACATATTTATTATATTGCAAGAGTCATAGGGGAAAAAGACGGAGAGACAGAGGTCAGTTTTCTTTGTAAATCTGTTAAAAATCCTAACAAATTTCACCTTCCCGTCGTTCCTGATCTTGCCACAGTTCCGTTGCACGATATCAAAATGATTTTACCTAAACCAAGTTTAACAGGAAGCACGAAAAGAACGCAAGGGTTATATTATTTCGATGTTGATTTTTCAAATGTTGATTTACGTTAAGTCGATAAGTGTCCAATTTACTAAGTATGTTCAAAACATTGATAACTCGCAAGACAGTTAATATTTTCTTTTTGTTTTTGATTTTTGTAAGGCTTAGAAGGGCATTTCTGTTATTTTAATTTGTTTAATTGTTTATGTTTGTTATTCAAGTTTTTTTAAGAGATTTACTTGTGTTCAAGAAGGTGTAACTATTTTATGTTGTAAAACTAGTAGAAGTTTCAAATTTTGGTTTCATTGTGATTTTCTAACTAAGACTGATTCAAGCAATGACTAATAATTTTAATAAATTTTTAATAAATAAAGAGTTTCGTTATTACAATATGTATTTTTGATTTTAAACCCTCATGATTCATCGTACCCCATTAGATCCACTGTAACTCAAACTCAGATCCACTGTAACCCATTCCTGGGCCACAATGGATCAATTCTATGTTTGGGAAAAATAAATCTTGTAAAATAAACCAAACGGTAAAAGAGACATTTGATAAAAAAAAAATGAACTTTGAACATAGGTTCTTACATTGAATTAAAAACTTCAGTTAATAAAGCAGAAATTAAACCGGAAACGCCTTTCGAAAAAAAAGTGATCCATTGAGCCCCATGTTCCCCTACCAAATATAAATAAACAGAAGTAGAGGAGCATTGTGTCTAGATAAAAGTACTTGTTATTCAAGTAAATACGTTGGAATAATTACACGGTCTAATTAAATAAGATACATTAATTAGAAGCAGGTGTGGTTTCACTGCAGATGAAAAAGATACGCAATCTTTTTGATGCAGAGTAAATAATTAGTTGTGGCTCATTAGTCGACGCTTTTTATCTCCAAATATCTAGATAGCATTAAGAGGTCTACCTTTAGCGGTGACGCCAGAGAGGCGCGGCGGTATCGTCGCGGTTCGGATTTTTTTTTTTTTTTTTATAAACCAGCGCTTGACCGCAATCTTGCCTGATGGTAAGCAGTGACGCAATCGTTGATGGTAAAGCGCACTAGTTTATTAAGAGCCTATTCACTCTAGCCTTGAAGACACTCAAATTGTAGTCCGACGGAAACACCGCCGCTGGCAAATTGTTCCAGTCCCTCAATGTACGCGGTATAAAGGAGGAGGCGAAACGCTTCGTCCGGATCGTAGTGGTGTTAACAACGTAAGGGTGGAAACCAGCCGTACGACGGGTCGTCTGCTGGTGAAACGAAGATGGGGGAATTAAATCATGCAATTCGCTCGCACACTCCCCGAAATGCATCCTATAGAACACCGAAAGGCTGGCTACTCTACGCCTGTGCTCTAGGCTTTGGAGACCAACTCGAGTTAGATCAGGGTCACCAATCAGCCTCTTTGCACGTCTCTCCACTGAATCCAAAGTGGCCAGGTGACATACACACCGGAATAACAGCGGCATAGCACATTATTTTTATTTTATACGATACCTGAATATAGTTTGTTCAGAATAAGCAACTTTTTTACATGCATTTTATTAGCTCCACTTGTATGTTGCTTGTTGACAGCCTCCGTGGCGTAGCGGTAGTGAACGCGTCCGTTGCGCAAGAAGGCGCGGGATCCCCGCGCAATGCAAATATTTGTGTGCATAAATATAAATATTTGCACTGGTCTGGTCGTGCCTCGGAAAGCACGTTAAGCCGTTGCTCCAACTAATGACAGTCGTTGCGGGTTGTGGGAGAACTCGAACGTCCAAACAATTGGTCTAGCTGCAATGCTTCGATGTCGCCTTCGGGTTGTGGAGGTCAGACGGCAGTTGCTTCACGGAAAATATCGAAGTTTAGCCAAATGAGCAGTTAGACTGGTAAAGCGGACTCCAGACTCCAAAGCTGAAAACGCTTAGGATGCGACTGGGATTAACGCGGAGATGATGATGATGACTTGTATGTTTGCTTGCTTGTTTGTTTGTTTGTCAGTCTCTAACTCTTTGGACTACGAGTGAGCGGCTCATTACTGTAAAATGTCCCACGGTTTTCAATACCTACGTTCGTTGGCCGATCGGTATTAATTTGTGCAGGCAAAGTATTTAGTTTAGATTTAGATTTAGTTACTTGAGTAACACATCATTACGATTTTTAGCACTTGCTATTCTGTCTGTTGGAGATCAAGAAATGCTTGGTAAAAACAAATGAGCACCACTTAAGCGTTCGTGTTATCCGTATATTATTTAAAAAAATAATATCGAACTAAAAAGTTAAAAATAAATATAGTTTAAAAAACTAAAAAAAACATACTTTTAAAGAATATCAAACTAAAAACTTAATAATTTTAAAATATAATTCATGACTTATTATTATAAAATTATTTTTAAGTGTTTAGTTTGATATTTTTTAAAAGCATGTTTTTTGTAGTTTTTAAACTATATTTATTCCAAATACATTTAGACATAGTTTCTGTGTGGTTACCAAGCGCACAACATTGTGTTGACGGTAAATCATAGTACAAAGCGCGTGCGCATAGCTCGACAGGTATTATGATACCTTGTTGGGGGTCTCTGCTGCGTCTTCCGATACGTGACCGCCACTCCAGACCCTTATTGCTATTCATACTAATATTATAAATGCGAACGTGTCTCTGTCTGTCTGTCTGTCCGGCTTTCACGCGAAAACTACTAAACCGATTGTAATGAAAGGAGACGGGCGAAAGTTCATACAAAGTTGGGCCTGATTGCACAGCAACGATTATTGCATTAAATTATTTCAATATTATTACTATTTAAAAAATAAAACTTTATTTAGAATGACAGATTCGGAGAAAAAAGAAATAGGGTATTATTAGCTTGCACAAAACTAACCTCAATTGCGTTTTTATAAGTTTTCTTACAAGCTGTCAGCGCTCTTATGGTATAATTAAATAATTATTCAGACTTTTTTATAGACTAGATTTTATCAGAATGTATTTTTATGACATTAACACATCGAGAGTGTGGTTTCCAAAGGGCCGGCGGCGCTTAACTGCATATTAAATGTTACAAAGGAGGTTAAAAAAGAATTAGGAAAACCATTTACAATCTAATTATAGAAAACAGTAAGCAGGAATAAAAATCATATTTCTCTTATATCGATTTATTAATCATCCAATTCATCATATACAATTAATGCTGGCAAAGGTGGCGAAGCTCGTGAGTGAGCAGGACTCTCAGCGCCCTCACGCCTCTAGCCGAAGCAAATGACGCCCTGATCGGGAGACAATATTGAACTCCCGGCCATCATAGGTGCTGGTATGAACAAAAAAAAAAAGAATCAAAATCAAAAATCATTTATTCAAAATAGGTTGAGATACAGCACTTTTTGAACATCGTTGTTACATAAGACAGTCCCCCAAAACGCCCACCCATCGACACTTCCTAGTGCTTTCGCTGGGAAGAAGAAGTGGCGGAACAAACTCCCCAGCAGCACAGCTGTCTGTTCATTTAAAAAAAAAACATGACTTTATACAATAATATGTTCATACAGTAGTGAAGACAAGAAAACAACAACAATGAAATTATTTATCATATGCCAGCTAGCCACGCTAAAATACCAACAAAGCAAAAACAAAATATCATTAAAATGGAAATGTAAAAAAGTAAAAACTTTTAAGTACCTAAATAAAGGCCCCAGGTATAAAAGGCGTGACAGCTCACATATTTATGCATTGTGAAAAAAAATTATATGAATAAAGAAGAAAAAAGAAGTAGCGGAACAAACTCCCCAGCAGCACAGCTGTCTGTTCATTTAAAAAAAAACATGACTTTATACAATACTATGTTGGTACAGTAATGAAGACAAGAAAACACAACAACAATGAAATTATTTATCATATGCCAGCTAGGCACGCAAAAATACCAGTAAAGCAACAACAAAAAATAAAATATCATTAAAATGGAAATGTAAATAAGTAAAAACTTTTACCTAAATAATAGCCCCAGGTATAAAAGGCGTGACAGCTCACATATTTATGCATTGTGAAAAACAAAATTCTATGAACTCATATAATGTGTCAGTAAGCTAAATCTGGAGAAAGGTGTCATTTACGGAATAATATGCTTTTAAAACTAAGCTTGGATTTGATTTGTGCTTTAAATGCATTGTAAGGCAAGTCTAGCAAAGCAGAGGGTATGTTATACAAAGAAATACAACAGACTTAAAAAAAAAAGCATCACAAAATGAAATATAACTAATTTCGGAAGTCGGTGGCAAAAAGGAATACATAATATGTTCACGATCATGGTGTCTTTGGTTTTTGTATATTCGTTTGTTAGCTACATCGATATTAGACTATGAAGTTGATTCATCATGTTCACTTGTTACATCTACTGATGCTGAAGATCCAGATGGTCCAGTCCAATCCAAAAAAGTCCAGTGAAATCTGAAAAATAATTTTGTCATGAGACTTTTGTGTAAAAAAAGGTGAGAATGCAAACAGTGCTGGAAAATGTATGTCTCCTTTTATCTACACCTTACAACTAACAACAAATACAGGCTGCAATATAATTCTTTGCATTTTATTACATTGCCTAACTATATTACACTAGCTTTTGTTCGTACCTTTGTAAACCCATATCCCATTTATTCCTTTTCCAAATCTTTCACATGAATGTGACAATAATATACAAAAATTATTATCTAAATCTGACTGATATTTCTTAATTAGTGCGAAAAAATTAATAAACTATAGAGAATAGTAGTATTACCATATGGTAGTTTCAAATACAAAACAACTAAACCTAATAAAACTCACATTCTGAGGCAGTTTCTATGAGGAATTGACTATGAATTCTTCTTTCTTGAACGGTGTCAGAACGCAATAAATAAGATATTGCCCGCAAAACTGAAATCCACAGTTCACGCACACTTGGCGATGTCCAGTCATTGAAGATGGAAGTTGCTCATCTGTGCTCAAAGTATTCACGACTAAATCTCTGCATCCTTGGCAAATATGATGTGATCCTTTGTCCTACAACAATATTAGTATGTTATTTACAGTTTCCACAAATAATAATTACAGATTTATGAATCAGAACATTGTATATGTTTGTTGTAAAATATAAAAACGGTGAGAAAACTGTATCTTTTCAAAAAAAATATTGGATTGTTATTTACGGCTTCCACAAATAATAATTACAGAATTATGATGCAGAACATATAAAAAGAACTATCTTCCGTAATTGATAATCAAACTGCAAATCTTACTTGGAACATAAATAAAT
The DNA here is from genome assembly GCA_017933935.1 of Sesamia nonagrioides. Taxonomy (NCBI): domain Eukaryota; kingdom Metazoa; phylum Arthropoda; class Insecta; order Lepidoptera; family Noctuidae; genus Sesamia; species Sesamia nonagrioides. The sequence continues at coordinate 104,644 of JADWQK010002119.1, forward strand.
CAAGTTCAATAGAGTGATATATATATATATATATAGGAATATTATTATTGAAACTTACTTCAATAATATACCTATATATGTATAGGTATCCTTGCTGGAATAAACTCGGAAACTATCACAATATGAAGTTTTATTTAAATACATAAGTTTTAAATAAATACTTACGACTTGAGGTGCAACCCATTGCTCTTTAACTGAAAGAATGCTTTCCGCTTCTATTTGTCGTAATCCGATAGAATTACCCTGAGAAATGCCGCAATTGATGCAATAAAGACTTTGGTCCGTCATTGTACAGTTGTTTCGAAATAAGTCACGCATTTCTCACAACAAAATAATAACCGTCAGAATCCTAAATACGTTGCCAAAGACGCAAAATAATATAAAACGACACAAAAATACAATAAAATACAATATCCACTACGACAAGTTCAAACCCGGAAGGGAATAATTTTTGACGTTTGGCGTCACGTTGTCACGAGTTTACTTTGTTGCCTGTATAATAAAAAAGTTGAATTGATTATTAAATCAATCTGTTGATCAATTTGTTTTAAGATGTTTTTGTAAATAAGTAAATAATAGGTAATATAATTAAGACCTTATATTAAAAGATTTTCTAAAACGAATCTATAGAAATGTACTGATTCATTTTTAATTTTATTTTTGTAATAATTTGATGTATCGATTAGAACTTATTAATGATTCGCATTTCATCTGGTAACATTGTTGAAAAGTGAAAGTAAAGAAAGTCAGTATTATTTCATTAAATATTATCTTTTTTATTCTGACGAATCCAGAATTAGTAATAAATGATTGAAAACAAAAAAATAAATGAAAATTATTGACCAATAACTCATTTGCGTACAGTTCAGGCCCAATTTCGCCCGTCTCCTTTAGTACACAGATAGTCTAGAGCCTCAGAAAGGCCCTAGGCTATATGACATCCCGCTATGACCAATAGGAGCAGAGCAATAACAAAAAATGTTGTGAAAACGGAAGCTTACGCGGAAGTACTACGTACTGCTTCCATTATTTTAACAGGTGCTTATTTTATATCATCTGAGCTCTTTATAATTTACGGGAACTACCGCGTGTAAAAGGAAGTCCACGCGGACGGAGTCGCGCGAAACAGCTAGTAAGAAATAATACTTACATACTACCTTTTTTGACTTAACTCCACATCGGTTTAGTTCTGGGCGGTGGAGTTAGACGGTCATTGTCTCGGGTCGGGTCTTGGATGTTTATCTATATATGTATCTATTATAAATATAGTATCGTTGAGTTAGTATCCCATAACACAAGTCTCGAGCTTACTTTGGGGCTAGCTCAATCTGTGTGATTTGTCCGTATATATTTATTTACCAGCTGTGCCCCGCGGTTTCACCCGCGTAACCTTCTAGCCGAATGAGCTCAGTTGATATAAAATAAGCGCCTGTTAAAATAATGGGAGCAATATGTAGTACATCAGCGTTTGCTCCCGTTTCCGCAACACTTCTTGTTCCTGCTCTGCTCCTATTGGTCATAGCGGGATGTTTTATAGCCTATGTCCTATCTCAGGCTCAAGACTATCTGTGTACCAAATTTCATTACAATCGGTTCAGTAGTATTGGCGTGAAAGCCGGACAGACAGACAGACAAATAGGGATACTTTCTCATTTATAATATTAGCACAGTCTAAAAATCATACAGTCGTCCGACGAAGACGTCTAGACAGAGCAATCGTGCGGGGTGTGAGGAGCGAGACGCGGGTAAGCGGCACCCGAGCTGCAAACAAAACGATGTTCGTAGCTCGGTATCTATCATTAAGGGCTAACACGTGTTTGTTTTTTTATTTGTTTGTTTTATAATTTGATATGAGTGTCAATTTTAAGTATAATTGGGGTGCTTGTAACGAAGAAGCCATCCTTTTTGACATCCAAAATGGCGGACGTAATTTTTTTATAATTTAATAAGGGTGTCAATTAAGTAAATATAATTGTGGTGCTTGTTACGAAAAAGCTATAAAAAAAAAAACAAAGCATTTATTTCAAATAAACCAGTTACAGGCACTTTTGAATTGTCAGAATTATCCTTTCTGAAATCCAAGATAGCGGACTCCAATTTAAATGTATATTAATATGATATGGGTGTTAATTCCGAGGTCGATTGGGGTGCTGGTTACGAAAATGCCATCTAAATAACTTAAATCTGTCTCGAGTTGTTCCCTTAGTAAAAATAAGCAAATTAATTGAATATAATACAGCATCGATGTTGATCTGCAATAAATAAATAATTTCATAAATATTGTTTATTTGTGACAACCCTGGCCGATGCGTTACTGTCTAGCCGATGTCGGCATTTTACACGAGATCAAAGGCGTCGACCTACTGTATGATTTTTATACTGTGATATTAGTATGGATTTTTTATTCTTCAAGTTCGCATTCAAACAGATTCCAAACCTAAGAAAACACTCACCGCTCTCAATGATCAAGGCGTGTGTAAACTACACACGCCTTGATTCTTTAGCCGCTATCTAATTTCCACTCGAGTTGTTCACATTACCGTAGAATTAACGAATTAATTTAGCTGTTTGCTAACTCACCTCCGTTCAAGTGTGACAAATGATCTGTATTAGCATTTATACGGAAGTTTACTGGAAATCAGGTTTCTTTTAATACTGATACAGTAATTCAGTATCTAAAGTATTTTCATTTGACGGGACTAAACTAATTTATCTTCTGTCCTTTTCTTAACAAAATGGAAAGAAAAATATGCACTTATCTTAAATTTACTTTAGTTTAATAATTATGGCACAAAACAAATCTATTTCTGAAGAAAATGTTGTGTCAAATTTTGGAAATCGATGTGGTGAAAGAAAAAAAGATAGAAAGGAAGAAAGGATGAAAGGAAGAAAGTAAGCAAGGAAGAAAGACAGAAAGAAAAAAAAATGTAAAAGAAAGCAAATTGATTTTGTATTTTGCTACCAACATCCGGAATTAAAGATATTTCACGTTTCAGTGTGTTTTTCAAAGGTGGTGGTGGTGGTGATGATGTTGGTGTGGTCTGGTGGTATACCTTGTGTTGTCATCTTATATTATGCTGAGCTGCGGCCCTTTTAGTAATTTTTAAGGTGTATTTATTTTGCTGTAATGTCAATAAACGAATTTTCTTTCTTTATTGAAGTAATATTTTTTGTGTAATAAGTTGCATAATCATAACGTAATCACCCTATAATGTTTCCACTATTGGGACACAAGCATCCTCTCGGTAAAACGGAGTGAGCCGTAATCTGCCACGCTGTCTCAGTGCGGGTAGGTAGTTGTAACATGTCTTTGAAGTTTCTGGCTCTAGGAAATGCTGGTTTCCTAACGATGTGTTCCTTCACAATTTTGAGAGCAGTGGTGATGAAATAATTTACACATACGACCTACAACTTGTAAGTCACGGCCTAGACCACTTTTTATATTTCCGAGGTGGAAATCCTCAATGGATGTCCACCACCCTGGGGTGGGCGATAGGGTCTGCCAGACTTTTACTGACTAAAACCACCCAGGTGTCTCTTCTATCACGAGCGTGCGTGGGGCTGCGGGAGTCTAAATTCTTCTACGGCCCCACACCCTCGTGCTGGCCCGGTCTGTCCGGGCCTCGTCTTCTGCACGGGGTAGTGGGGTGTTAAACTACACCGTGCATCGCCTCAGAGACGCGCGCCGACATTCGCGCGCGCCTTCTCTTCGGGGTCCATCAGATAGGGGTCGGGGGACTTCCCCATGTCCCTCGTCCCTGGACCCATTCATGGGGGCCGGAAGAGGGCGTTGTTTGCCCTTCCTCGGCGCTCGGTGCATCTTCTGCGGCCCAGGAAGGGAGTTGAGATCTCCCTCTCCCGTTCCGCAGCTTCCTTCTGCGACATCACGTCCTCGCAGAAGGACACCACTGCGTCCCACGACTCTGCGCTACTGACTATCCTCCGCACTACTGCCGGCAGCGTCAAGTCGCCCCCTACTTCATTTCTGAGGACACGGCGCTGTTCAAGCTACACACTCGGAGAGCGTGTGCTGCGCCGTGTCCTCCCCGCATGCGGCCTAGACCACTAGGCCAACAGATACCGTTTTTCAACTGGGAAACTGTTTATAACTTGTGGGTACAAAACAAACACTCATATAAATTCGTTACAATTTTATTATGAAATTCAAATAAGAACGGTCCACATCGAGTTTAACTGATAATCCAGACCCCTAATCGGCGAACACATTTTTGTCAAATGATTGCGACTAGTTGGGATCGTTTGGACCGAACTGATCAATGGGCGGCCCGAACGACCCCAACTGATGCCAACTACAGTCACAATCATTTGACAAAAATGTGTTCGCCGATTAGGGGGCAGTTTTATATATAGTACACAACAGTGGATAACAACAGTCGTAACATTATGTATTTATTTCTATGTAACACATTTATTAATTATAAGAACATTTATCTTTTTTATACAAATTTCCAGAACTAAAATTATTTGCATAAGTGTTTATGTGATCTAAGGCTAGTTTCACATGGACAATAATTATACTCATTTCGTTATCAATTCAACATACCATAGGCTATTTTTTTCATTTACCATAATACCGCGTGAAGATTTCTTAATAACGTTGCAAGTTAGAGTGATTTTGTTTAAATTGAAATCAACTCAGCGTTTGTATATATACAACATGTAAAGAAAGCCCCGTCCGACCGATAAAATTTCAAATAAAATTTGAAACTGATTATGTAATAATCATCATAATAAGAATACTAATGTATTTTGAAATAATATTTTTTTTCCGCTAATGAACTGCTCCAACTTCTCCAATATTTGGTAAATTCTTAAAAAGTGACAACACCATTTTCGTCAGTATTATTGGTAGGTACCTTGTAAGAATGAATGTACAGTACTAGCGGCATTTTGTTTGAACGCGTGCCCTGCCCCTCGTCGCCCACGCATGTATTGCCCTGTAAGTTAACCACCTTTTGCGAAATAATATTTATTTATTGGGGGTATTTTTTTTTAAGTTTAGCCAGGCTTAGTAGGCATTGTAGAATCAGTTATGGATACCTAACAATACCTTCACGAGTCGGACAGGGTTTTCGTTACATATTGTAGATCCGTGCCAAATTGAAAATATCCTAATATGCATATTTTATGTTATCTGCAATTCGTTATTGATAAAAATTCATGCATAAACATATTATAAGGTAACAAAAATAGTTATAATGTAAAGTTGGTATCACAAAATATTACCAGAAATATCAAAATAGTAATTTTTATTCATACGGCGGCGGTAAAAAGAATCATTGATGGAAATTTAAATAATAGTTATGTTAAACACATACATAGAATGGTTCAGTGTTTTTAAAACTATTCAGACATTGAATAAGTAATATAACAGATTATTTAGTATTTATCACAAACCTTAATATCTTACACTATATTTACATAATTTTGATTAGCTATATTACATAATTACAATAAATAGGAAAAAATAATCACTTTATCGTTTCTTACCCTTTTTATTAATTCTCACCATAAAATATCTTCTATATCATAATTATAATCCAAGCATAACACATTGGTTTGCATAGCAATGGCTTTCATTTTGACAGTTCAATAACATTTATTGCGCTATTTTCGTTGGTGAGCAAATACATTTTCCGAATGCAAAGAACAATAGATTAGGAATGAGCTTCAAAATGATTCCAATTGATAGTAGATAATATATTATTTGTTCTACAATTAGGACGCTGGCTCATATATAAGATTTTTTTTTTCTTAAAAATTAAAATTGAAGTGGTGGTTTTGGACCCGCTTTTCAAAAACCAAATCATGCGTTGAAAAATTATATTGTTTGATTAAATATGTATATATTTTATCAAAATCAAAATCAAAATTGTTTATTTCAAATTAACCAACAGTTGGTGCTTTTGAATAGTCAATGTCGGTCATTCCAAGAAAAGTGAAGCTAAATTGCACGTTCCAAAGCGTAGGTCTCTATGGAGAAGAACGTGCAAGAAACTCCATGGACACTCTTTTAAAATCACAATATGGATTACATGTCTTCGTTACATATTTCTGTTGCTTCTATCATGTGAGCACAATGTATAATTATAAAAAATAACGAAAAGATAGAAAATTAATCAAGCCCACTGGCAGCTAAGAGATGACCAGTCTCCACTGACGGCCCCCGTTCTCGAGCATGACGCGCGCATCAGCCCCACTTAGCTCAACCATTTTGAAGGGAACCAAATGACCCAACAACACGCGCCACCATCAGCAAGACATGTGAGTGAGCATGACAAACTCTCAACTGCCATGCTCGTAATGTCAAACAAGTTATATATTTATATATATAAAAAAAAAAAACAAACCATAGTCCATGGCGCCTCACATTCACAAACTTGGAAAGTGCTTTTACATTATACAATACTATATTATTTGCAAAATCATGACAGCAAAATCCCGTGCACAATTGAAATAAACAAATAAAAATAAAAAAGGAATATTTGGAAAACAACAAAAAGGGGGAATGGTATCTCTTCCAAACCTACAAAATTGTCTGTGGCTGTGGAGCAGGACTGGCATTTAGCCAAGCATTTTTATCAAGAATATAATCTTCCAGTTTATAATATGCTTGTTTACACAGCGTGCGTTTAATGCATGTTTTAAATTTAGACTTATTGAGTTGCTGAATCGCTAGCGGTATTTTATTATAAAATTTTACACAATATGCTTGGCTACATAGTGTGTAATACAGGCTTTGAATTAATAACATAAACAATTACATATTAAAACTACAAGAGGAAAAATCAGAGAACAATCAGTGTATAGAAATCGGACGCAGCTCAAGCCCAAGCCTTTTTGTCCTCAATATAATCCTTCACACTATAAAATGCTTTCTGACACAACTTACGTTTAATGAAGGATTTGAATTTATTCAGGCTCAGATCTTGAACCACCTCTGGAAGTCCATTGTAAAAATGTATACATTGGCATCTGAAAGAGCCACCTATTTTCTTGAGACATTGGCATCTGAAAGAGCCACCTATTTTCTTATGGGTCGGACAGGGTTTTCTTTACATATTGTATATTCTCATCGTAGTCCTATTAGAGTTCAGACTGGCTAAAGTAAATAGTTCTTTTATGGGATACTGTACGTTACGGAATTGTATCGCTGACAGAGGTGTTCGGCACTTGTACAGCTACACAGAAGCTAAACTTAGTATTCGGGAACACTGTTGGAGCTGCTGAACCTTGGACAAAACTATCTTAGCATTGTGTAGATTCAATTTCTTAGTATTGTATAATTGCATGGCAAACGTGTGAGCACAATGTACGAATGTGCTGTAAGGCATTTTTTTGTTGGGTTAGTCTTTTTTATTGACTTGATAGTGCTCTGGCTGTTGAGAGTATGTCATGCTCACTCAAATGTCTCGCTGATGGTGGCGTGTGTGTTGGGTCATTAGGTTCCCTTGAATATGGTTGAGCTGAATGATGCTGATCCATTCGTCATGTTCGTGAACGGACGCTGTCGGAGGGGACTGGTCATCTCTTCGCTGCCACGCCGTATTTTAATTTCTGAATTGATTTTTGTGTGTTTTCATAATGGACGCTCTCGGCGTACAATTTATTTCTGCATCGTTCTCACACGGTTGATTTCAATATGAATGATGTAATCAAATATTTGTAACAATAGCTTGAAAATTTAAAAGAGTGTCCATGGAGTTTCTTGCCCGTTCTTCTCCATAGGTACCTACTCTTTGGAATGGGCGACTAGCTTCATCTTATTGACTGACCGACCTTCTGACAATTCAAAAGTGCCTGTAACTGGTTTATTTGAAATAAATGCTTTGATTTTGATTTTAAGGATAATAAAGGTTAGGTAAACACTTGACCAAACATGATATAAAATTTTACATAATCATCATAGTAACAGTACTAATGAATTTTGAAATAATCCTTTTTTCCCGGGAATTAATTCCAATTTCCCCGAAATTTGGTAATTTTAAAAAAAGTGACAACACCGGTATTATTATATACGATTAGCGACGCGACCACGTCACATGTGCCGCGTGCCCTGCCTCCCGCCGCCCGCGGAAGGGGTTGCTAGCGCACATGTATTAAGTTACCTCTTTTTGCGAAATAATATTTATTTTTTTAGGGGGTTTTTTTTTTTAAGTTTAGCCTGTCTTTGTGGGCATTAGTAGAATCAGTTCTCGATACCTAACAATACCTTCATGGATCGGACAGGGTTTTCTTTACTTAATGTATAAAAACAACAGCCATATATTTGGTAATATCAAATTTCGTACGGGTATGTAATACTCGCCTGTTTGTAATCACCAACCCGCATTGAGCAAGCGTGGTGATTATACCCAATCCTTCTCTGTATGAGAGAAGACCTGTGCCCAGCAGTGGGGCGATAAAAAGTTGATGATGATGTAACAGTTAGGGTTCAGTCTAACCGGTTACAGAAGAATACCAGTAGGATTGTGAATGTCACATGGGCAGGTGTTCCATAAATAATACCAATAATTACATTACTCGATTTTCTTCCATAACAAGGCAACTACACCACACAGTCTGACTCTGTGTAAAAGCAAGCATTATTTAACGGTTTCGTTGTTCCTTTATTTGATGTTGTTCTTTCTAATGCTTCTTTATTTTCGTCTTGAGCTTCTGTCGCGTCGATGCTGCACGCCTACGTGTTCTTGTCTATCATTATGCACATATTGGGGTGATAAGGATGGATCCTTCGATCGTCTACTTGACGCGAGTGCAGGTTATTTGTTGCCTATTTATTATTATTATTACTTACATTAGTATTTTCTACAATGAAGGGTAGGTTATCGCATCACTGTCGAGACAAAAACTGTCGAATTTATAACTACCTCCTCTTTTGTCGTTAATATGTATTTAAATCAAAGTTGTTTATAATTGAAGCACGCTTTAGGTTATTCACCTCATTTTTTATTTCGGTTAACTTGTTGAAATTCAGTCTCTGTCCTGTTTATCTTTGCAAGATCGTACTTCAATACCAATATAATTATTTCTCAGCAATCTGGTCACGTCACCTCGATGAAAAGTGACTGGCAGTAGGTAGTTTGTGAAGTTCTTTCGTCACTGTACGGGATGTGTGACTACGATACACGAAATGTCAATATGTAATGGTTGTGTGACCACGATACACGAAATGTCAATATGTACGGGTTGTGTGACCACGATACACGAAATGTCAATATGTACTGGTTGCGTGACCACGATTCACGAAATGTCAATATGTAGGGGTTGTGTGACCACGATACACGAATGTTAATGTTGAGATGAAATGATGTCAGCATATGGAGGTACTGGATGTTGTCAAGATAAAACGGCCTTTACTAGCGAGTATCTTTAATTCACTGATGAAATATTAAATGTAGGTTGCGCATGATCGATGCTATGCTATGTCATCCAAATTAATTATAAATATAAAAAGAATGTACGAATGTACTAATGTTGGAATTTTATTAAGATCGGTTTGCTCAATAAACACAGATAATGATTCAAACCGGTCACGGTAAGATGTCGTGGTTCTTTTTCGTGAGTTATTAAGCTGTTTCGTATTTTTTTGTTAAAGCACTATCTTTTTTCTGCTTTTATCTATATATTTTCCAACAAAAGCACACGGACATGTTTCATCTAAACGTTCTTCATCCATAACTTTAATTTTGTAATGAAGGAAGGCCAGGACTTCAAATGTCAGTTTATTGCAGTTTTTTGGTCGTCACTAATTTAGTGGTTATTTCTCATATCAGAAACATGTCGGCTTTTCAGCGTATTTTTCTGAAATATTTTCTCTCGGTGGTAGGCCGTAACATCGGCTGCCGGCAGAAGTTACCACCGACCAGACAAGCCTTGCCGCCAAGCGATTCGTCGTGTTCCGGCATAGTGTCTGGTGAAGCCGTACGGAGGACGGGTCTGAGCAGTTGTGTTGCGATGTGTGCCGGGTACGTTTGGTCGTGGAGGGTCTCCACATCTATCTCCCTCTGGCGCAGCATCGTTGGTCCTGTTGTTGGGTTTAACGTTGCACCACCTCGCTCAACTGCCGTCATCCTTCCTATTCACTAAGTTTTTTTAAGTGATTGGGCTTAATAAACTAGGGCGCTTTACCATCAGGCGGGATTGCAGTTAAGCGCTATTTTATATACCTATATTATTAAAAAAATATATATATTTCTATAAATTAATTTTGCTATCCCAGAAAGTTGTCACATAACAATTAGGTACTTGAAACTGCTCCAATAAACTAAGCATAATACGATTACGGCACAACACAATACAATTACTGCTTAACATAATACAATTACGGCATAATACAATTTCGTGACGTAATAAGTTTGTTATCCAAGTACAAATATTAAGCAAGCCTTTTGCAACATCAGATAACTATATTATATCAATGTACATAAGTTTCCTGATATAAATGAAAGGGCAAAGCGGTGATGACAAAATTCCTAGCAGCACACCCAACTATTAAAACTTCGTTATTTGGTTTCATAACATTTTTAAAAATACAATAAATCATTAATTAGTCATAAACATTATATGCAGTATGTTTTTTACTGAACACTAGCTTCCGTCCGCGGTTTCACCTGCGTCCCGAGGGAACTACTCACCGTATAGAAACGAAATAAAAGTATCCTATATCTTTGTCCTGGTTCTAAGCTACCTCCCTAATTTCTCCTAATTTTTCAATCAAATTCAATTAGCCAATCTTGAGTTATAAATAGTGTAACTAACACGACTTTATTTTGTAAGTATATAATATATATATAAAAGCAAGTTAATTATAAATGACATTCTCAGACAGTTATATTATATCCAAGAACTTCATCGCACTAAAATATAAACCGACAGTTGCGCTTCAAACAATATTATTACGATACTGCTATGCTTTAAATATTTTCATATCTTATAATATATTTTATATTTTATTTTATATTCTGACAGCCTCCGTGGCGTAGCGGTAGCGGACGCGGCCGCTGCGCAAGGTGGCGCGGGTTCGATCCCCGCACAGTGCAAGTATTTGTATGCATGAATATGAATATTTGTACTGGTCTGGTCGTGCCTCGGAAAGCACGTTAAGCCGTTGGTCCCGGTTGCCCTACGAACATCTAGTGGCAGTCGTTACGGGTTGTTGGAGCCCTCAAAAGTCCTACAATTTGTCTAACTGCAATGCTTCGATGTCGCCTTCGGGTTGTGGAGGTCAGACGGCAGTCGCTTCATAGAAAATGTCGAAGTTTAGCCATATCAGCAGTTGGACTGGTAAGACGAACCCCAGACTCCAAAGCTGAAAAGGCTTCGGATGCGACTGGGATTAACGCTGGGATGATGATGATCAATGTACATAAGTTTGAAATCTCGTTTTAACACTCATAGACTTTCATGAAGTTACGGATGGGTGGTGCTATTCTGTATCACCTACCGATAAATAAATATATACGGACAAATCACACAGATTGAGCTAGCCCCAAAGAAAGTAACTTCGAGACTTGTGTTATGAGATACTAACTCAACGATACTATATTTATACATAATAGATACAAAGAAAACCCTGTCCGATCCGTGAAGGTTAAAAAAATAAATACTATTTCGCAAAAAGAGGTAACTTAAAACATGTGCGGTAGGCTATACAGGCGCGGGCGAAGAGGGGCAGGGCACGCGGCACGCGGCTGCATCGCTATTCGCTCAAAATTATACCGTCAAAAATAATGTTGACACTTTTTAAAAATTACCAAATTTTAGGGAAGTTGGAATTAATTCGCGGGAAAAAATTTTTTTCAAAATTCAATAGTATTGTTATTATGATGATTATGTAAATTTTCATATTTTATTTAGTCATGTGATTACCAAACCTTTATTATCCTTACGGGTCGGACAGGGTTTTCTTAACATATTGTATTATAGATAAACCCATCCAAGACCCAGGCCAATCAGGAAAAGATCGTTTTAAATCATGACCTGGCCGGGGATCGAACCCGGGGCCTCCACGTCGCAGGCAGGCGTGTTGACCGCTGCGCCACGGAGGACGACATGTAAGATTATTTTGATTTCCGAACTGAAAATGAATGACCATACGATTTGGTTCCTGTCCCTACGCACGATGTACTTCTGTTCTTCCGAAAAATGGAATTCATTACTTCTTTGATGGATGTACTAATTTCGAACAGAGCCGTATTTTCGTTGACAGACTTCTTTTGCGGAGTTGCGCTGATATAGACATACATGAAAAGCGACTACATTTATAACATTTATAGACAAATAGGTACTGCTTATCACAAACAAAACAATATTTCCCTTTACAAAATGTACATAAATACAATTACAATTTTATACTACAAATCGAATTTATTTACATGTCTTTAAGTCACAAATTCGAATATCACCTTAAATAGTACATTAATCACAACACACAAGAAAAGCTTGCTCTACGCCTTCTGATCTGTCCTCAGTTATTCGCGTTTTATTGGTCCGTAATCTGGGCAGTAATGATTTTTTTGACGTACAAATGACGTCATACCCTGTCCAGTGTGTCAATCGAATTTTGAATCTAGAATTTAAACGTTAGAACGTATAAATTCCAGATCCAAAATATGTCCGGTCCATTGCCACCCCATTGCCATCGGTTTAACGTAAAAATTAACTACTGTAATGTTATTAGGGCGTGGTGCCAGTTAAAAGTCGGTAGTAATTGCAGAGAACAGTTTAATTTTGCACACAATACACAATACAGCAATGGTAAAGGAAGTACAGTAATACGGTTACAGTTTTTGGTATGAGCGAACAAGAGAACGTGGACGGTGCGATATTGCCTGACATGGCGGGCGCGCGACTGAAGAGTATATCAAGCCGACTAACTCGGTGCGCGAGGGAGATGCCGCAGGCGACGCATAGGCAACGCGCATGCGCGGCCCTCGCCCAATGAAAAGACTTTGCATTCGCGCGGTCTACCTACATAATATTACGTTCTGACCCGAAATCGAGCGTTATTATAGTCTCCCCCTCTAACCCTAACGAACGTCCTCGCGTTTGGGTTAGCTTTTACGAGGTCTCCCCCTCTTACGTTTCTCCTGTACTGGAGCTTGGATGCGACCAACGAAACGAGTCAGTACAGACGCGTGGTATTTACCCAAAACCGTACTGTTGCTGAGGCGCTCAAGGATGTAAGTCGTAGGACTGACCACAGCTCGGATCTTGTATGGTCCGTCACGGCGAGGGATAAACTTTGACGTCTGCCCTCTGCCGGTGTCATTAGCTCCTTGGGTTTTCAATAGTACCAAGTCACCAACCTTGTAATCTGGTGCTGGTCGACGATGTTCATCGGTATACTTCTTGTGTGCTGCCTGAGCACTCTCATATACGTCACGAGCGTCTAAGAGTACCGACGAAATTTTCTTTAGGAAATTAGTAATGTCACCTACGTAATTATCGTTTTCGATTATGGTGCGCATTTCTGACATGACATCCGCTGGTGCGCGCATGTCCCTTGCGAAATTTAAGTAAGCGGGTGAGTAGCCAGTTCCCGACGTAACTGCCGAGTTCATGGCGGAACGGATGGCAGGTAAGTGGATATCCCATGTATCATGGTCTTTACCTACCAGGATCGACGGCTGCGGCTTGAGGTCCCGGTTCTTACGTTCCACCGGGTTCGCTTCGGGGTGATATAACGAGGTGAGTGATTGAGTAATCCCCATCGCGTGACAGGTCTGCTGCATCACCTCGCTTATGAATTGGACGCCGTTGTCGCTAACAAGGCGCCTGGGAACTCCAAACCGCAAGTATACTTCTGATACGAGTACCTTTGCGCATTCCTCGCTGGTAGCGGAAGTAAGGGCGAACAGCTCCACCCAGCGCGTGCAGGTGTCCTCGACTATCAGGATCCATTTGTGTCCTTTTGCTGTTTCAGGCAGTGAGCCGAACAGGTCCACGGCTAAAACCTCAAACCGGCGCGTAGGAGCGGGCATCTGCAACAGCCCTGACGGTTTTCTAGTATCTGCCTTATAACGCTGGCAAGGTACACAATTTTTAACGTACTGCGTAACGTAGGAACGCATTCCTGGCCAGTAATACTTACCGACCAAGCGTTGCAGCGTACGTTCCGCGCCCATGTGACCAGCAGTGGGTGCATCATGGTATTCGGCCAATACCTTGGCGCGTTCCTGTTCTGGGACCACCAAACTAGCGTCGTCGTGCTCCTCGTTCTCAGGGCAATATCTATACAATACACCTTCGGTGAGCACGTACCCTTTGTTTGACCATATTCTCCCCCTAGAGTGGTCGTCGGATTCCAGGGCCTCGACGATCTTACTTACCTCTGGGTCCTTTAGTTGATTCTCGCGCAGGTCTCTCAGACTGCGCGAGGGCGCGTCGATCATGACGCAACACAGATCGCAATCGGCGTCTTCGACGCATGCCGGACGCGAGAGAGTGTCAGCTATAACATTAGCCCTACCTGGTGTATATTCTATCTTCAGGTTATACTCTTGAAGGCACAGGGCCCACCTTGCTAGGCGACCGCTTGGAGACTTCATACTCATCAGCCACCTGAGCGGCTGATGGTCGGACTTGATTACGATTTCAGCGCCATCTATGTACCCCCTAAACTTGGAGACTGCCCAGACGACGGCCAGAGCCTCCCTCTCCGTCGTGCTGTAGTTCTTTTCAGCGGCGGTCAAGAGTCGACTGGCATACTCTATCGGCCGCTTGTCTGTCCCCTCCCCCTGGAGGAGAACCGCCCCGAGAGCATAGCCACTGCTATCGGTTCTGAGGACGAAGGGTAACGTCGCATCAGCCTGACGCAGGATCGGTGCCGAAACTAGCAGTTGCTTGATCTTCTCGAAAGCTGACTGTTGCTCCGGGTTCCATTTCCATGTACTTGCCTTTTTTAGTAGTGTCGTCAACGGTTTGGCGACCTCTGCGTAGTCAGGCACAAAGCGCCTGAACCAGCTAGAAGTTTGCAGGAAACATTTCAGATGTTTTATGTTCCGAGGCGTTGGCATGTCCGCGATTGCCGCGGTTTTCCCTGGATCGACGTGGATGCCACCTGGTAAGATAATGTGCCCTAAGAACTTTACCGATTCCCTCGCGAAGTGACTTTTCTCGCGGTTTACCCGCAGGTTGAACATGGCGAGTCGATCGAACACTGAAGCGAGGTCGGCGAGGTGCTTCTCGAAGGTCCCATTGGACATTATCAACAAGTCGTCTAAATATGCCAGAAGAGTAGTACCTGGTAAGTTCGACTTGAATCTGTCGATCAGCCTCTGGAACGTAGCGCCTGAGTTACGCAAACCCATTGGCATGCGTTTAAACCTATAAGTGCCGAGCGGTGTCGTGAATGCTGTCTTATCCCTATCGTTAGGGTCGACATTCACCTGAAAGTAGCCAGCTCGTAGGTCGAGGGTGGTCATGTACTTAGCGGTTTTCGCGTCGTGAAGAATGTCCTCAATCCTTGGGAGAGGGTACCGGTCGGGCTCCGTGACCGCGTTGAGCTTACGGTAGTCCACACACAGTCTGAAGCTGCCATCTTTCTTCTTCACAAGCACGACATTTGATGCCCACGGCGACTCGCATTCTTCGATGACATCGGAGTTGACCAGTTTCTGTAACTCCTTCTCGAGTGCCTCTCTCTTAGGCGGCGATAACCTAAAGGGAGAAGAAGCCAAAGGTTCCTGAGTAGCGCTTACCTTTATCTTATGGACGGCGAAGTCCGTAGGAGGTCCCGCCGAAGCGAACTGAGCGACTCTGTTTCGCAAGAACTCATTGAGTGCGGCTCTGTGCTCCGGTGGCAAACTCGTGCCTTCGTCTTGGCGCAGTGACACATCGCAGACCTCTGTTCGCGTCACGGCCGCGCTATTCAATACATAAGATTGCAAAAACGGGAACCGATCTCCTGGACTATCTGCAAAATGCCATGACTCTTGGGCCATGCCTAGAACAATAGCCGCTTTAACAATAAAGTCGCGACCTAAAAGTGTTCTGGTGTCATCACCAGGAAAGACCATAAACTCAACGTCGACTCTTCGACTATTTAGATTGACAGGCACCGTAGCGATTTTTACTATTTTCCTATGACACGAGCCGTCGGCGAGTCCGATATAACGTTCCGTATCTTGGAATTGGATGCCGTTATTCAACAACAACGAATACAGTAATGGACTAGCAACACTATGCGTAGCTCCTGTATCGACTATCGCTACGCCTTCCTTATCTAATACGCCTATGGTTATCAAAGGGTGTGACGTTGTTGTCGCGAAAAAGTCACCCTTTATGACGTTAAAGTCAGACGGTTTGGCGGGCGCGGATTTGGTTAAACAAGTTTCACATTTTGACTTGACTACCCCTGGACGGCCGCATCCATAACAACGTATCGGATTAACATCTTTATCACTAGTACCTGTTTTACTATTTTTGTTGTCACTATTGACTTTATTAACCTTACGGCATTCGTTAACCGCGTGGCCGAACGCTTTACAATACGAACATCTAATGCGACTGCGTTTCAGATGTTCGTTCGAGTTAGAGGTGAGTTTGGAACCGGTGGTTGCGCTCGAACTCGTAATATCGACGTCGGGAGCAGTAGGTACATTCGGGCTTTTCGCGGAAACGACCGTACTTTTTAATTCCGTTATCGAATCTTCCACGAGTCTCGCTCTCTCTAACAAATGATCAACATCGTTTACAGTATCTCGCGACAAACGTTTCCGTATTCGATGGTGTAGTAAGCCGTACACAATATCTACTATCATAACACTTGGCACATCATAGGGTAATTGAACTAATAATGATCGTACCTTTGATATAAAAACTTCAGCTCGTTCACACTCACTCTGTTCACGCGTGAATACTTCTCGGAGAATCCTGTACGCGGGATATGCGCACCATAGGCAGCGCGCAGGCGCGCCAGCGCGTCTGGCCACAAGCCGACGCAGGCCCGGGCGTCGCGCCACCATACTGCAGCGTCGCCGCTCAGCAACATGGAGAGGCCGCGTAGCGCGTGTTCGTCGGTCACGTCGGCACATTCCTTGTAGACCTCAACTGCGTCGATGAACGCCTCCAGCACCTCGGTGTCGCGTGACTGCCCGTCAAACCTTGCGGTGCATTTTGAAAAGTTACCGCCGGAGGTCGCGGACGCGTTCGCCATGGGCGATGCCGCCGGTGTCGAAGCGACTGGATTCCACTGGTTGCCCTGATGAAGGGACCGCAGCGTTTCCACTAGTGTGCGGTTGGTCTCCGCCTGCATCCTGGTGAACGACTCCATCATGGTGGACAGTAAGCGTTCGGTGTTGAGCGCGAGGGTGGGTGCGCCGGTGTGGGCCCCGCCGAGCACGTGGTCGAGGGTTGCGCCCCCCTGGGCGCGCAGCTCCTCGGCCGTGTCGGTTGAGTCGCGTGCATGCGTAGCAGGAGCACAGGGAGCGTCGGCGCCCGCGCCACGTGCGCGCGTCTCTGCTCCTGCCTCATCGCAGTCCGCATCGGAGTAACCGTCGCTTGTTTGTTCCTCCGCCTTGCGGTCGATTGCTGCGCGGGCTGCCCGCGTCTTTCGTTGCATGATAATAATGGCTCTGTATCACTTAGTAGGTAGGTATTAACCACACTTCACTGGGTTCGTTTTTCCGTTGTTAAAACTTAACACGGCCGCGAGTTGGGCGTCACTGTAATGTTATTAGGGCGTGGTGCCAGTTAAAAGTCGGTAGTAATTGCAGAGAACAGTTTAATTTTGCACACAATACACAATACAGCAATGGTAAAGGAAGTACAGTAATACGGTTACAGTTTTTGGTATGAGCGAACAAGAGAACGTGGACGGTGCGATATTGCCTGACATGGCGGGCGCGCGACTGAAGAGTATATCAAGCCGACTAACTCGGTGCGCGAGGGAGATGCCGCAGGCGACGCATAGGCAACGCGCATGCGCGGCCCTCGCCCAATGAAAAGACTTTGCATTCGCGCGATCTACCAACATAATATTACGTTCTGACCCGAAATCGAGCGTTATTATACTACGTAATAAATTAAATGTATAAACTGCCTAAATTAATTTTGTTCTTCTTACAGACTGAAATATCATAAATATATTCGTTTTACTGAAATCCCTAATGCCATCTGTCAAGACACGGCTTACCATTAGGTAAGCCATGTCGCTATGATGCTGCATTATATCCTGTCCATTAGGACAGGTTTTAGCGTGAGAAAGATGGATAAGCTGTGAAGGTAGTGTAATTTTAGTACCTTAGTTCAATATACAGGATAAACAGTTTATTAATGCACAAACTATTACCATAAATATTCCGCATGAACAGTTTCGAGACTGGCCAACCTAGAGGCTATTTTTTTTCTGTGTTCAAACTCGCACACGAATTATTAAGTACCATTACATAATATACAAAATGACAATACAACTTTATTTTTTGTATATGCGAAACCCGAAACACGTGTAGGTATAATATTTTTAAGTAAAGAATCTATGTACAAAATTTCAAAAAGATATCATGAAAAACAACAAAGTTATGGGCTTGTTATCTTACCTAGATTGCCTAACAAAAATATGGTCAACGCACAGCTCGCCCGCTCGCGCCTGCACCAGCGCGGCGCAGGGAGTCCCTGTCTTGCTGTGCTCCTAGTCACAGTAGACAGACAGTAAAACATCCTCATAGAAACGAGCCGCTCTCGGTTTGAGTGATTGCGTGCGCGTCGTGCGCCGTGTCGGTACGCGATTTCACGCACACGCTGGCATAATATAGCTTGGAATAACATAGGGGCAGTAGGGGCTTTGGTTCAACGCAAGAGTAGGCAAATAACTCTGCGGGCGGCCTTAGATAATCTACTGTGTCTTAGTCTATGATCTACCGTAAACTGGGTTGTGCGCTCGGTAACCACACTGCAACAATTCCTAAATGTATTTGGGAAAAAATATACATGGTGTGAAATTGATTGGAACCGATTCAGTTGCTTATTCCGAACTAACTATATTCAGGTTTCATATATAGAAAAAATATCGTTGTATATGTACTTTATTCAGTTTTTTTATTTGACTTTATAGAGTTTGATTTGCGGCAACTAAACGAAAAAAAAAACATCATGTGTGAAAATTTCAACTGTCTGACTTTCACTATTTATGAGATACAGCCCTGTGACAGACAGGTAATAGAGTTTTGTTCATATACCTTTGGAAACAAAACAAAACAAAAAAAAAATGCTGTTTTATAGAAAATTACAAAACTCACGTAGTTGATATGTATGGAATAAGTAATACGCTAATGAAAAATTTCTACGCTTGGAATCTAGAATAATGAACTGAATTCAGAGTTACAGAAACGTACCTTATGGTTATAGAAAATCCTGTAGATCTACATAAAATTTTAACAAAAGATGTCGGTGGAACGCAAAATAGATAACAATATTTCTATACAAGAGTCGAATGCAAAACAATAACTTTCTTAATATCCATTTCTTTAATTGATATTTCTTGAAAGATTTTCAGATTGTATTTTAATGATGCCCTCAATGTCAAATGTCATCACATTAATGGTGCCATGTAAAAAATATCGCGAGAAAGCTTTGCTTCAAGCACCATTAAATTACTTAAACAACAGTTCAGAAAGTACACAGCAAGCTTAAAATATTCACCACAACACTTCATCAGTCATTAATAGTCACTTTTAATCAGCACTGCAGTCTAAAAGGTCATCACTATATTATTGTTTCTTACAGTCCAAAATCAACCCTGTGTAGCAAGTCTAAAGTGCACAATCATATATCACTGACACGCTGACACAGTCTTTTACTCATAAAGTGGCTGAATTGGTCCATTGGATTTTGACAGCCCCGTTCTCGCCCATGTGATGCGGTACAGGAACTGGCTTCCTTCTTCTCCTGTTTCGATGACCTGAGAAGAGAAGAAGAGTTTATTAAGTAGCAGTAAGAGACAACTAAAACAAAAATGCGCGCCGTGACAATAACAAGGTTCAAAATAGTGAGTTATAATATTAAAAAATTAATGAATTGCTCAGAAATAAATAAATAAAAAATATAAATGTCATGGATGGGAGGATCTTTTTGATAAGAGTAGCTCATTTGATTTATATATTAGTGGTGTAAACGCTGTGACGTTACTTTGTAATGGCGGCACTTGGACAGTGTCGTTTTGGAAAGTGGGGATTGTCGAACGGTCACTTTGTATTGAGACGCGGACCAGGGCACTTCTCCGGGATGAAACTGTCGATGTCGGTTTGCCTACTTAAATTGTTACTGTCAAGATTTGAGGGTATATTTACACTTTGTGCGTTAATTCAAAACTTCACCTACGAAATGCCTTAAAAAACCACCTTTACCACCACACCAAGATGGTGACAACCCTATCGCTCTGTCGTCACAGACTTCGTCATAAATAAAAAAATAAATATATTTTTTTAGTTCATTGAATTCCATTTACTGTCATTATATAAAACATATTAGTTGTAACAAAAAATGAGCATTCAACGTTGTCCTTTGTTAAGACAACGCTTAAGTCTTCAGATAATATTATAAATATTACCTAATTGTATAATTTCTGGTACAGATGACAGCAAGCTACCCGAAACTGGTAAATATTCCCAATCAACCTTGAGCCTTAATGCTTCAGCGATAACTCTGAAATTCTAATAAAGAAATTTGTCAAATTTTAATAGGTTGATGTGATGTCTGTACATTAATCTCAACACTTGTAGCGTAGAAAAGTTACCATTACAATAAAATTCAAATGAAACAATAAATCTATCTGCCTGAATAATAACTGTGTGGCTACCATAAGTTTTCATTACGAGACTCGATCATACACATCGACCGCGTTTGGCGCTCTCATTGGTTGAGAGTTCTTACAACCTTGAAGCGGGCCTATCAATGAGTCAAACGCGCTCGATATCGATAATCGAGTCTTCGTAATGAAAACTCATGGTAGCTACACTGGTCAACTGTGATGTGTTTGCAGTCGAATAGAAGATCTTTTTGGTTAGTCCGGAGCACTATGACTATACCGGTTAAGCTTAAGGGGCAGATCTATAAGACCATCATTAGACCTGTTCTCCTGTATGGCAGTGAGGCGTGGCCAGTGCTTGAGCGACACAAGCAGGAGCTGCGTATCACGGAGATGAATATGCTGCGGTGGATGTGTGGAATCACGCCGAAGGACCGCATCAGAAATTCCCGCATCCATGGCAGTCTCCGTGTCCGTGACATAGCAGATAAACTGAAGGAGGGTCGCCTACGCTGGTACGGTTACGTCTTACGAAAACTATACGTGGGTACACATGTTACGTGGGTAACAAATGTCTTGCCATTGCGCCTCCGCCGGGCTGGAAAAAGCGGGGTAGACCAAAGAAGTGCTGGCTTGACGTTGTAAGAGATGACATGCATGCCATTAATCTCACACCACAGAATGCTAAAGATCGCGCAAAATGGAGGAGATTGAGCAGGAAAGCGGACCTTGTGCTCCAAGGCGATAGCCGCGGGTGCAACCGGGACTAAACGCGGAGATGATAATGACGATGAGTGTTGAGCACTATGAGATGAATCAAGGTGATGAAGCTGTCGACTCAGCCCATAGAATAAGTAAGTTGAAGTGGCAATGGGCCGAGCAAATGAGCCGTAGAATCGATGACCGTTGGGAAAGGCGTGCTCTTGACGTTGTTATGACGCGGGTAAGCGAAAAAAGGGCTGGAGTCGAATGGCGTGCAATAGAATAGTTCTATGTACAGCAGTGGACTGATATGGGCTAATTAATGATGATGAAAATACAACTACTCGATAGTCTATCGAGTCGTTATACAACGACACTTAGCGCAGTGGCTTAGAGATCGTGCTTCGCTTCCTGTTGCGGGTTCGATCCCCGCACGGAACAAATATTTGTATGGCCTACAGACAGTTGTTTAAATGTTTGTAAATGCACCTACGATACAGGAGTTTAAGTAATGCCTAGCATGGGACAAGGCTTTTTTTTTTAAAAAAAACTTCTGTTATTGTACTTAACAATAACAGAAGAGACTACAATTTGACACTACAAGAGAATACAATTTGTTAGCGACACGAAGTGTATGGAAAAATGGCATGGTTATAAATGTGACATAATATGTAAAGAAAACCCTGTCCGATCCGTGAAGGTATTGTTAGGTATCGATAACTGATTCTACTAATGTCTACAATGCCGGGCTAAACTTTAAAAAAAACCCTAAAAAATAAATATATTTTGGCAATAGAAGGTTACTTAATACATGTGCGGTAGGTAATACATGCGCGGGCAAAGGGAGGCGGGGCACGCGGCATGCGGTCGCATCACTTATAATAATACCATTGAAAATAGTGCTGTCACTTTTTGAAAAAATACCAAATTTCGGGGATGTTGGAATTATTTCGCGAAAAAAAAAAGTTTATTTCATAATTCATTAGTATTGTTACTATGATGATTATATAAAATTTTATAATTTATTTGGTCATGTGTTTACCTAACCTTTATTATGCTTATGGGTCGGACGGGGTTTTCTTTACATATTGTTTCACCATCATCATCATCATCATCGTCAACCTTTTTATCGTCCCACTGCTGGGTACTGGTCTCCTCTCATACAGAGAAGGATTGAGTGTACCACGCTTGCTCAATGCGAGTTGGCGATTTCAGACTTAAAGCCCAGGTTTCCTCAAGATGTTTTCTCACCTTCAGTCATTGGTGTCCAAGATATATTTAGAAAGTACATATAACTTTAGAAAAGTTACATTGGTACTTGCCGGACCTGGAATCGAACCCGCGCACTCATACTTGAAAGGTTGGTGTTTTAACCATTAGGCCACCTCCACAGTCAATATAAAATATATTATAATCATGTATTTTGTCTACACGTTATTATTATTTATAGATTGAGCTGATACATAAAGTTATTTCGTAAGTAAATCATTAACATTTTGGCTCGTATATTTCAACCGTGTAAGGTTTTCAGTGAAAGGCTGTAATAAATTAATAACACTAACTACATATTTCACATAAATGGTAATATTTATTACTATACCCAAATAACTGAACCTAAAGCTTTTGATTAGGAATTAAGAGATAAATATCGAACAAAATTTTATTCATCCAGAATACACAAACAAATTAGGTGCCTTCATTTGGAAATACCTTACATAATAATACCATATTCATCTTTGCCTTGGCATTCGTACGGTCAACTTGTGTTTTTTTGCTCCGAGTTCAAATATTCGTGAGTCCTTCTTGATTCGACCAAAACTTGAAATAAACTACATCACAGTGAAAATAGAACATCAGTGAAGTGCATCACTTATTAAATCTTAAGGAAACTATCCTAATAAAGTGTTTAAACTTAACTGAAAAGTAAAACAGTTTAAAGTTCTAAAATAACAATCGATCAGCTGGTGGCTAAGTGCACAACACTCCTTACGCGCAGCGCACAGAACTTTCACGGTTAACGGTACGCGCAGAAGCTACAGTATCACTTGGCCCGACGCGTGGTAACGCAACTGACGACCCTTACCAAAGATTAAACAACACGGATCGTGGAACGTTTTATACCCTCATTGCTTTGCCTCTGGGAGGACGATTCGAAAAATCTGCTGATTTGTTTTTTTTTTCTAGTTACTACGTCGTTATAAATAATCGTCGTAGGTAAACAATTGCAAATACCATGCCGAAAATTGCGCGCTCGCCCCCGGCCACTCCTGCCCGTGAGATGGAAAAAGCACCAATTTTCTCAACTTCGGAAAATTTTAACCACCCAAGTGAGCCTGAACCATCTAACGTTACCTCACGGTCCAAGAGACTACGACCAACCTTTTCACCTGAGAGCGAATGGAATTCTTTCGAGGAAAAAATGATTAAGTTATTTACTTCCTGGAAAACTGACAAAGAGGTCTTGATTGGAAAATTAACTAAGGAGTTGACTGAAATTAAAATACAAAATGCTGATACTCAGAAAACTAATGCTGACACCCTAAAAAGTATCGAATTTCTAAGTCAGGATTACGACTGTATTAAAAAAACACTGCAGAAATTGGAAAGAGAAAACGGAGAACAGCGCAATTATATCCTGGAATTGGAAAAGAAAGTGGAAGATCTACAGTTAAGCTCGAAATCCTCATGTATTGAGATTAGAAATGTCCCTGCAACTAAGAAGGATACAGCTAGAGACCTAATGTCTATTGTTTTGAAAACCTGCGAGACCATCAAACCATCAGATAACCCACCGCAACTACGCGATGTATACCGTCTGCCTGGAAAAAAGGGCTCAAATAGACCGATAATTGCAGAGTTTCTGACTGTCCCTTTGAAGAATAAAGTTTTGGATGCCTGCCGTACATTCAATAAGGGTCTGCCATCAACTGAAAAGCTAAACACGGGTCACATTGGTGTCCCCGGTGAAGTGAAACCAGTCTATATAGCCGACCACCTACCTCGCACCCAGCGACAACTATTCTTTGAGGCTCGCTCATTTGCTAAAATGAACAAATATAAATTTTGTTGGTCACAAAACGGAAAAATTTTTCTTCGTGAACGTGAGGGAATGGAGGCCGTTGTTATTAACTCAACGGCAGGTCTTAATAAACTGCTTACCCCTGCAAAATAAACTTAAGACGTCTCATTGTTATTTAAACTGAACGCTCATAAAATTTACTAGAAACTCACATTACTGTTTAGATAAAAATCAAGTTCTACCCTTTAACAAATCATTTTTTTACTATTATATTTTTTTAACTTACCTTATATTAAACTTGTTAAGATTGTTTACTCTGTTAAATGTGTCTTGTATAATTTGTATATATAAGCCTCTGTGTTATACTTTGTATCTGTACCTTTCAAAACCGCTCAACAATTATAATGACTTGATAACCTGTTATTACACATACACAACTCACAGAACATCTACTATTACGTACATATTTATGACAATATCAACACAACTCCAATTAATTACAATGTCAAAAACAAAACTACCAAATACCCACATAACTAAAAATGCACATATTTATAGCGGAATTTATTTTGCATTTTACATAAAATATCAAAATTCGATTGTGACACTTTAAGTGATTTTGACTCTTTTGGTATGAGTAACTCGCATTTATGTGCGCCTGAGTCATGCACTAGTTTCATTGACACTAACAAAGCTCTTAATTTAATACACCTAAACATACGCAGTGTAAATTGTAATTTTGATAGTTTCATTGTCCTCTTAGCTAGAATAAAAATTTCATGTGATGTCTTAATACTATCTGAATGTTGGCTGGGTGCGGCCACAATCCCACCTCTGGAAGGGTATGTTTCGTATCACACGAGCAAACTTATCAATCAGAATGATGGAGTTATTGTATATATAAAATCAGAATTACCTCATATCGTGACGGAACCTTTTATGGCTGGTGCTAGCTGTCTGGTCTGCAATGTGAAATCTCACAATATCTCACTTTTGGCGTTGTATCGCTCTCCCTCCACACGAAACCTTGACAACTTTCTGAATAGCTTGGATACAATGCTTACTCAGACATCAGTACATAAAAAATTTGTAATTATGGGTGACATCAACATTGACATCATTCCAAATGCTATCTCCCCACAAACGAATCAATACTTTAACCTTATTGCTTCACATGGTTTGATTCCTACACACTTATTCCCAACCCGTGTTAGCTCGTGTATCGATCACGTAATGTTAAGATCTGACCTTAAAAATACGACTCTAGTACTCGACACTTATATTACTGATCATAGGCCCACGATTATTAGCATCCAAAGTGTAATGTCTCTCCCTGCCTCTAAACCTAGTCGCATAGTTGTCGATTATACAGCCGCAATCACTGACATCTTATCAACGGACTTCAGTGATATATTGACTATCCAAGACCCAAACGCTGCCGCTGAGTATCTGGTCTCCACCATTGGTTCTGTCATCGCCAATAACTCCAAATCGGTACACATTTCTTCAAAAGGGCGAATCCTGAAACCTTGGATAACAAATGGACTGCTCCGCTGTATCCGAAATAGAGATGGTATGGCTCAAACACTAAAAGCAGACCCTGAAAACTTCATTCTCATGAGTATATTTAAGCGATACCGTAATTTCTGTAACAAGCTTCTTAAGAATTTAAAACACGCATACGAAAGGAAGGAATTCCAAATGGCGAAAAGTGACCCTAAAGCCACCTGGAAAGTCATTAAAACTTTAACTGGAACTAGTCGTAATGCCAAATCTCCTAACGAGCTGTTAACAATCTCCTCAGATGAGAAGTCCTCGGTCAATGAAGTCAATGAATTTTTTGCCAATGTTGGTAGGAACTTGGCTAACAAATTCTTCCCTAACTCGTGCACTTCGGATTATTCTCTAGATTCTCAGCCTTCTAACTCCCTAGTACTCCTTCCTACTGATGAAGTGGAGGTATCGAACCTCATTATTGGGCTGCGAACAGATGCTGCGGTTGGTTGGGATGGCATTTCATCGAGAATGTTAAAATCCTGTCTGCCCGCGATTGTCCCAGCCATTACTCATATCTGCAATTGTTCTATCTCAACGGGATGTTTCCCCAGGGTCTTCAAAAGGGCTATTGTTCACCCAATCTTCAAAAAAGGGGATAGACACGGTGTAGATAATTATAGACCGATCTCAGTTTTGCCTGCCATCTCTAAAATATTAGAAAAGATCTTAAATAAACGACTGGTGGACTATCTTGAGTCCAACAAGTTACTAAGTGATAACCAGTACGGTTTTAGACGCAGGTCGACTGAAAATGCTGTTGCTGCATTGGTAGACCATGTGGCATCTAAGCTAGATGACAAAATGAAATGCTTGGCTATCTTCTTGGATCTTTCTAAGGCTTTCGACACCGTGTCTTTTCCTCACCTCTTATCTAAGCTTGAAGCCTCGGGTATTCGCGGACATGCCTTAAAAATCTTCCGGGATTACCTGTGTGATAGAACTCAATGCGTTAAAATAAATGATGTTGTTAGTGACACCATTTCTTTGAGTTTTGGCGTTCCTCAGGGCTCAATCTTAGGTCCTACCCTATTTCTAATCTATATCAACAACTTATGCAAAACGTCTCTAATGAATTGCTCAATCTTCACTTACGCAGATGACACAGCTTTACTGATTCATGGTAGTGATTGGTCTGAAACAGTACAGTATGCGGAATTTGCTTTGAACTCAGTGATGGAATGGTTGTCAAGAAACATCCTAACTTTAAATCTAAGCAAAACGGTATACTTACCTTTCTCCTTATTGTCCACCAACATTCCTCCTGCGGAATCAATGATGCTTAGAGCCCACACTTGTTCATTCGGTCTATCTTCGTCACAATGTAGCTGTCCTCAAATCAACAGATGCGATTCAGTCAAATATCTCGGTGTCTGGTTGGATGGCTCTCTGAGCTGGAAACCTCACCTTAATAATCTCATATCGAGAGTCCGTAAGTGCATATTTATTTTTAAAAAGCTAAGGCACTCCGCTGATCGCCTTACGATGAAAACTGTCTATTATTCCCTATGCCAAAGCTTAATTAACTACTGCATCACGGTGTGGGGTGGGACCCCTAAGACAATCTTCATCCCTCTTGAACGAGCACAAAGAGCGGTTCTAAAGGTTATGACATCGAAGCCATTTAGGTATCCCACCGCGGCTCTCTACAGCGAATGTCAGGTCCTCACAGTGAGACAGCTGTTTATTCTTGCTACTATTCTCCGCAAACATCCTTGTGTGGTTTACGATCCGAATGCTATTAAAAAGCGTAGACACTTCGATGTATGTGCAACACAGGGATGTAGAACGGCCCTTGCTCACCGTCATTTTAATATACTGTCAAGCCACCTATATAACAAAATAAATAAATACTGCCGCATTGCTCCCATGTGTCTAAATAAATGCAAAACTGAGGTCACCAAGTGGCTCCTGACATTGACCTATAACAAGACTGAAGACTTATTAAAGATTTCGCTCGGCTGATATTATAAATAAGTTAATATATTCATATTAATTAATTGAACATATAAAGGTTCCCATAGTTTTTATCACACAAACACACCTAAAAACACACACAATATATTCACACACACATTCAGACACACACACACACACTCACACACACACTCACACACACACATAAAGGTACATAAACACATATGATGACGTACTGTGCTCGTCTTGCAACTAATGTGTACAATGATTGGGCGAAGAAGCTGGCACCCTAAACACAAGTTTAATCTTACATGGGGTGCCAGAGCTCGACAATAACTCTGTTTCCATAGTTGCTTAGTATTTATATATATGTATTCTTGTTGTACTATTTATTGGGGCAATAAAATTTTTTTTTTTTTTTATATAAAATAGGTACTAAATGTACCACCACTTGGTAACCGGTAAATATTTGGGACATAACCGTATGCACCAAATATTTAGTAGGTAACATACGTGGGGTGTTGAAGCGTGGTAAAATTAAACCATAAATTGAAAAACCATTCGTTACATGGGTTTAAATTTAACAAGATTTAACGCTTGTGGGGTATAAAGGCTTTGTTCAACAAGCCCGTAAAATGCTTACATGGTACTCACGGGTTGATTGACGGGTGGATTGAACAAAGTTTTGCCCCACTTTCTAAAGGTGCTTTCTTATTCTAATAACACTTCATGAGTTTGAAACTTGACTGAATAAAACCCACCCGTGTTCCGTCAGTTACCTGTGCTAGAAACACGGACGAGTTATTGAAACTTGACTCACAGATCATTAGACGTGCTCAAGGAGTAAAGTTGGAGCAACATCGATAACAACTAAAGTAATAAATTTAAGCTGTGATGTTAAGGTAGAATAAGAACTTGCTGATAATTTAGCTAGTCTATGGTCCAAACGCCTCCTACCAGGGGTTTAGGGGATTACGAGTACCGCCTTCTTCATGAGGGTCATGACTTTGCGGTTTATGGTTCTTCACGGAGAACCGGTTTCTTGAGACGGCGATTAAGCTAACCGGTTGACCACGAGTTGATCAAAGGGGCACAGCGGTCCGGCTATTCCGAGGATACTCTTACCAGAGTGGCATAGGATTCTGGAGGGAAAAGTTCTCGCCCATATATGAGAGTGGCGAGTGGAGGCAAAAGGCCGGGTTGTCACTCGAATCACGGCACATCAGACAGAGCTGCAGCCGCTCCACTTAACGAAGGACTTCACCGGACATGGTTGGTTTCGGAAAATTGCTGTTTAGGATAAGGCGAGAGGAAAGCGGGAGGCCGCGGTATCACATTTTTGTTATTGATCACACTGGTAGACCATGACCTGAAATAAGACATCGAATACTTTTAACCAATAAATTAATTTCAATGGTGTAATAAAATTATTCGAGATGATATCGCTTTCCACCCTCCACGCGGACTGGTCTACAAACAAAAGCTTGTAGTTTTAAGTTGTTAGCAACATAACCAGATCTCGTTCATAGTCATCAATCAATTCAGCTTATCGTATTCCACTGATGGACATAGGCCTCTCCTACACACCCTGTTCTTCACCACAGCACCCTGTTCTTCGCTTTTCATATCCAGCCTGTCCCGGCCACCTTCTTTAGGTCGTTGGTGTATCTATTTATGGGCCGTCCCACATGTCACTTGCCGTTACACGGTATCCACTCCAGAACTCATCTGCCCCACCGGCCCACCCGATCTCCGAGTTATGGTCACTTAATTACCACTTCAATTTACTTAGGTACATTACAAGTAATGGCGGTAACCCCGGTTCTTTTTCGAAAAAAAATTACGAGTTGAGGAACCTTGTGCATGTGGACCAGCTTGTGCAATGTCCTCGTTTCAGTTGTCATAACTGACAGCACGCACTGTTTGAAGATCTCAGTCTTGACGAAGTTTTTAAAATGCTGCTCAACCCAACAGGATCATTAAGTTGATTTTTCTCTAAGTTGCGTCTACCAATCTGGATATATTGGTAAATAGATATAATCTTTCAAAATCAAAACTTCAAGAAGCCGTCCTTCTATGTGACTTGGACTAAGACGGTTAAGACATGAGAATGATATATGAGTTTTGTCTTGGACAAATTTATGCTGAAGCCAACCCACCAATTGGCTTCATTTAGCTTATGGAAACGCTTATGCAGTTAGCTGTGCCAGCATCTCTGGCATTATGACGATATCATAGGCGAATCAATGTTGTGAGACGTACTCGCTGTCGACGTTGCTACCTTACCCAATTCAGTCTAATATCTTGATCTCCAACGCATGAGAGAAGAATTTTGAAGACATTACGTCCCAGCAGGATTTCTGATATCACCCTTTAAAGAACAGAATCACCCACGACTTTGTGCCTCAAAAGAGTACAAAGCCGGAATTAAAGAGACTCTCTCGTTTTTTTAGCTGAGATTTTGTAGCATTTTTTTTTTATCTGCTATTATGTAGTTATTGTCCTTTGGCGTTTGTATAGTTAAGAGTATTGAGACCATCAAGAGAATCAGCACATCGGGCAGTTAAGTTTATATGTAGTACCTACACTAATTGTTGCCTGCGACTTTTTCTGCGATACCGAATGAAAAGTATCCGATTACCTTATATGAGTCAAGGTCTATCTGTGTGCCAAATTTTATCCAAATCCGTTATAATAATAATAATAATCATTTAATTCAAGTAACACTGACTCATAAACAATTAATACACACATAGTCACATTACACATAGGTACAACACTCAAATCAAAAATTTCAATACATTAAAAAACAAAATATTACAATATAAAATCAAAACATTATTAAATAAAAAAATAAAAAGACATAATTACCATAACAATTGAGTCACCTCAGCCAACCACATGCCGCTTACAACAGTGGGAGATGATGGGACAATCAAACCTTACCGCAAGCGCGGCCAACAAGCTGTTTTGCAAATTAGTATATGTTGTGGTTCCTTGTCATTATAAAATCAACGAAAAGAATAATGGGAATACTGAGATGATGAACTGGTAGGGATGAAAAGAAGAAAAGAAGAAACTATCCCCAATAAATTAGAAACAGGGCACGATAATGAAGGTGAAGGGGCCGATGATGTAATTAGTTACCTGAGTGATGGGACGCGCGACTACTGGCGCTGGCAGCGCGGGGTGTACGCCGCTTCCCAAAGCAGTGCTGTGTGAACCGCTGCTAAACACAATCCTCACCTTCCAGTCCATCCAGTTCTAAAACAAAATGGCATAGTTACTGAAGAAAGAAAGAGATGGCATGACGGAAAGATTGACGGAAAGGTAGATGGAACTGTATTATACTTCAGTTCATCCAGCTATAAAACAAAGGAAAATACTCATGAAGAAATAGACGGCGTTGCATAGCGGAGAAGAAAGAGAGATGAATGGAGCATCACTACGCTAACCATAGAAAGATATATGAGAGGACACCATAGTGAATATTCCTGACACCCCTATAAAGATTGAAGGAAGAAGGATGCAGAAGGAAGAAACTGTAGTATTTATTAGAATTGAACCTACAACTAAACATACAATCTTGTTCTATTTTATGTATGGAGTTTAATTTATTAGAACCTAACTGTCATCGCAAATTAAAAAGTTCTGCAGAATGTAAATCTGCTTATCTGTAGCTGAATCGTCTCGAACATTAATCACACACACATCTTAATCCTTCAAGTTGGAGCCCAACAACGTTTCAAGAAACAAAACCCATTATCTTCTTAGGACTTTTCTTTACGAAAACAATTTACATGTTCAACAATCACGTCAAAGGCGGGGATTACCACAAAACCTACAATAAGTATTGACATATGTGTATTTCGTGAGGAATGTAAATCCGTCAGCTGTCATAGATTCAGAACCAGAGATAAAAATGTGAAAATCTCAACAATCTGTATTGTTCAAATACAAGTACAATTCAGTAATCCCGATCCCTTTGTTATATAGGAAATTGTTTTATGTAGTAAAAAATATGTCAGACAATACTGGCAAACCTATGAATATGCAAGTTTTTTTTTTTATAACTTATAAACCTGCGCTTGACCGCAATCCCGCCAGATGGTAAGCAGCGATACGATCGTTGGTGGTAAAGCGCGCTAGTTTATTAAGAGCCTATTCACTCTAGCCTTGAAGACACTCAAATTGTAGTCCCACGGAAACACCGCCGGCGGCAAGTTGTTCCAGTCCCTTGATGTACGCGGTATAAAGGAGGAGGCGAAACGCTTCGTCCGGATTGTAGTAGTGTTAACAACGTAAGGGTGGAAACTCGCCGTACGACGGGTCGTCCGATGATGGGACGGAGATGGGGAATTAAATCATGCAATTCCCTCGCACACTCCCCTAAATGCATCCTATAGAACACCGAAAGGCTGGCTACTCTACGCCTGTGCTCTAGGCTTTGGAGACCGTCTCGAGTTAAATCAGGGTCACCAATTAGCCTCTTCGCACGCCTCTCCACTGAATCCAAAGTAGCCAGGTGACATTTCGCAGCACCAGCCCAAATATGGCTGCAGTACTCCACACACGAAAGGACCTGTGCTTTGTACAACATTAGAAGCTGCCCCGGTGTGAAGTACCGCTGGACCTTCGCGATGACGCCTAGTTATAACGGAGTTTTTATTTATTTAAATCCCCGCGCAGTGTAAATAATTGTATGCATGAATATGAAAATTTGCACTGCTCAGGTCGTGCCTCGGAAAGCACATTAAGCCGTTGGTCCGATTGCCATACGAACATCTAGTGGCAGTCGTTACGGGTTGTTAGAGCCCTCAAAAGTCCAACAATTGGTCTAACTGCAATGCTTCCTTATCTCCGTCTGGTGGTGGAGCTCAGACGGAAGCGACTGGCTTCACAGAAAATATCGAATTTTAGCCTCCAAAGCTAAAAAAGCTTCGAATGCGACTGGGATTAACGCTGAGATGATCATGATGATTCTTTATTTAAATTGTTTATTGTTGCGTCTCGGCAAATGTAGCGTAGGACGCCCTTGGGCGAGACGGAGCGATGACATCAAAAAGGTGGCTGGTAGTGACCGGCGGAGAACTGCTCAGGATCGAGCTTGTTGGCGGGCCATGGAAGAGGCCTATGACCAGCAGTAAACGAGTAGAGGCTGATGATGACGATGATGATTTATTGTTTCGGGTAACTTATTATAAGTTTGAATGGACATAACTAAGGCGCAGTGCATTTTTAATCGTGATGTTGGTAAGTTTAATATATTTTTATACGACGTTACAGTTGACTCAGTTGACTGCTGCGCTACGTTTCACGGGTTCGATTCCCGTGTTATTCTTCATATACAACTTGTAACAAAAAGGGTATTTACATACCAAGGGCATGGCATCTTTAGATGATATCAAACGATATCGGAAGGGTTTCAACTCAAAATAAAATACACAAAAAATTGGTACCAAACTTTCGGTTTCGTGTGTTTCTTAAGACGCTGTGAATAGCAAACTTTTAGGTATTTGAGGGGGTGAAGCAGACGAAGTGGGACACGACTAGCCCCGCCCACTGCGGGGCGCGGGGCGCTCCGCGCGAGTACATCGATGCGTGAGGTGAGGCGTCGTGCATCGAGAAATACGCACGTTCTATTAAATCTATACCAACCATTCTCTATTCCATCTACATTTAGAACCGTAATTTCACAACCCAACCGCGAGGTACGGTTGGCTCTGTTCGTCACAGTCCCGGTTCGCATTAGACGAGCAGCAGGTTCGAATCCCACATCCGTTCACTTTACCTTGCGATTTTCGAAAATGTATATTTTATACATATTTTCATTTTTTATTATTACTTTTGTTTTCTTTTTTATTTTTATAATGCGCTTTGTCCGTTCTGCTTAATTTTTTTGTGTTATGTCCTTTTTTCATGAAACTGTTAGAAATATATCATTTCTAGAAATTACTATTTATAAACAGCTGTTTAGAGTAACTGTTAAAAAAAATGCATTTTCGGATATTTAAAAAAATAAAAGATTTTTTCTTCAAAACTGCAACTCTTATCGAAGTCGGGTTTGTACGAGTGCTTAGAATAACACAACACAAAAAGATTGAAATAGATGGAGGCACTTGGAGGAGGCCTATACTGAAAGGGGCCATGAATAATGCAACAAAATGAAATCTAAATTTACTGTTTTGAACTATTATTAAATCAACTGTTATTTTTATTGTTTTTCTTTTCTATTCCATCTACATTTAGAAGGGTAATTTCACAACCCAACCCCGGTGCATGGTTGGCTCTGTTCGTCACAGTCCCGGTTCGCATTAGACGAGCACCAAGATCGAATCCAACTTTACCTTGCGATTTTCGAAAATGTGTACTTTATACATATTTTCATTTTTTATTATTTTTTTTGTTTTCTTTTTTATTTTTATAATGCGATTTTTCCGTTCTGCTTAAATTTTTTGTGTTATGTCCTTTTTTCATGAAACTGTTAGAAATATATCATTTCTAGAAATTACTATTTATAAACAGCTGTTTAGAGTAACTGTTAAAAAAAATGCATTTTCGGATATTTAAAAAAATAAAAGATTTCTTCTTCAAAACTGCAACTCTTATCGAAATCGGGTTTGTACGAGTGAAATAGATGGAGGCACTTGGAGGAGGCCTATACTGAAAGGGGCCATGAATAATGCAACAAAATGAAATCTAAATTTACTGTTTTGAACTATTATGAAATCAACTGTTATTTTTATTGTTTTTCTTTTCTATTCCATCTACATTTAGAACCGTAATTTCACAACCCAACCGCGAGGTACGGTTGGCTCTGTTCGTCACAGTCCCGGTTCGCATTAGACGAGCACCAGGATCGAATCCGACTTTACCTTGCGATTTTCGAAAATGTGTACTTTATACATATTTTCATTTTTTATTATTTTTTTTGTTTTCTTTTTTATTTTTATAATGCGCTTTGTCCGTTCTGCTTAAATTTTTTGTGTTATGTCCTTTTTTCATGAAACTGTTAGAAATATATCATTTCTAGAAATTACTATTTATAAACAGCTGTTTAGAGTAACTGTTAAAAAAAAGCATTTTCGGATATTTAAAAAAATAAAAGATTTCTTCTTCAAAACTGCAACTCTTATCGAAATCGGGTTTGTACGAGTGAAATAGATGGAGGCACTTGGAGGAGGCCTATACTGAAAGGGGCCATGAATAATGCAACAAAATGAAATCTAAATTTACTGTTTTGAACTATTATCAAATTAACTGTTATTTTTATTGTTTTTCTTTTTTTAAATTATATTATGAACTAAGAAATTCATGGTTAAATAAAGGCTTATTATTATTATTTATTATTAATTTCTAGAAATTTGTAGAAAGAAAATTATAACGAATTGATTTTAAATATTAGTTTGCATTATAATTGTTACAAAAAGAATATATTTAAAAAGATGGAACAATTACTACAAAAAATACAGAAAATCGGATAAATTAATAATAAGTAAAAAAAAAAAACAATTGCAAATAAGAAATCCAACAAAAAGCATACAACGTAAGGCTGGGGTTTGAACCCGAACACATACAGGTGAAGAAAAATGTGCCGCGAAAAAGTAAAAAAAATAATTACAGCAAAAAATCAAATAAAATATCGGCAAAAATACAACAGTAAATTAAAAAGCATTTATTTCAATTAAAATCTACAAAAAGCATATAATGTAAACCTGGGGTTTGAACCCGGGCAAAAACGAAATATGATTATTCATCAACAAACAGACACGTAAATATAATTATTTTCTGTGCGGGGTAAAGCAAAAAGTGACATAGGTCCGACAAGCACCACGCCTCAGCGGTCACTGTCGCTAAGCATAGAAGTGAAAGAGAAGGCAATGGACGCCGCGATGGAGCGACGTTTCGTTCACGTTATTTATCATTAAATACATTAATCATTTTAGAATATCTTAGTTAAATCGATAAACAAAAACAATGGTTTCATTTGCTATTATATTTTACATCGCTCTTCTCAATTTTATCAAGATTTGATGATTAATAATACAGTTACAACTGTTATAAATTCAATTTTAGGGGTTACTTTAGGATTTTTTTCTATCGAGAAAATTAATTCAAAACGTGTTTTGAAAACAATGGTTTCCTGATACATATAATCAAGATTAACATATAAATTTTTGGCTGCTCTGAAATGTATAGATTTGGCTAAAAAATTGTTTTAAGAAGCCTATTTTTACTGAACACAGCGCCTTAAAATAAAATCATAACAAACGTGGCAGCACACTACATACGTTAATAACTACTCGTTACCCGTCACGTTACTTGCCAAAATCCGATAAATGTCTTCAATATCTCTGTGCGACTAGTATGATAGTAGCCTATCACAGGCGGTGTTTTTCCTCATAACTTCCTAACATAAAAAGATAGGATTAAAAAACCCTTCCAATGTCGTTTGATATCATGTAAAGATGCCATGCCTTTGTTATGTATACACCCTTTATGTTACACGTTGTATAAGTTATTGATCATAAATTTTGCGTTCTCAATGTGACACTTACAATTTAACTTATGTGCAATTGTGCATATCAAGTTTCAGACCAAGTAGGGTGAATTCCCAAACAATTATGCTAGTGTAACCTTACTTCTTCCTCTCTTCTTTTTTACTGATATTATAAATGTGAACGGATGTTTGTTACTTTTTACGCAAAAACTACTGGTTTTGGATGAAATTTGGCACACAATTGGTCTTTGACCAGGATTATCATACCTATAGAATTGTTTTATCCCGATATTATCACTAAATCGAATTTTATTTGGGTGAAATCGGGGGACGCAGCTTTGCAGTGTAGCAGTTTGTTCTTTTTAAGAAAACTTAAGAAACGCTACGATTCGATGACTAATACCAAAGAAAGGACATTAAGGTAGGCCACTTAAATCACTTACACTATTAGACCATTACAAAATCAATTACGGCGCAGCCGGGCGAGCAGCGCGTTGACCATATTTTTGTTGGGACCACCAGGTAAAATAACAAGCTCATAACTTTGTTGTTAATAGTGATCACTTTTTGAAATTTTGTACATAGATTCTTTATTTAAAAATACTGGACACGTGTTCCGGGTTTCGCATATACAAAAAATAACGTTGCGTAGAAAACGAATGCGCTATTATCGTAGGTTCGTGTGATTTTCTTAACTGACTCGGTAGTGGGCCATAATATAGGCTGCCGGCAGAAATTACCACCCATGAGGCAAAGTCCTGCCGCCAAGCGATTTGTCGTAATCCGGCATGATGCCTGCTGAAGCCGCAAGGAGGACGGGTTTGAGCAGTTGTGTTGAGATGCGGGCCGGGTACGATGCACCAAATGTTGTTGTGTCGGGAGTTTGGTTGAGGTGGGTCTCCAGATTGTCGAGTTTAACATTGCATCACCCCGCTCAACTGCCGTCTTCCTTCTTAGGTACTCAGTTTTTTGAGTGAATAGGCTTAATAAACTAGCTCGCTTTAACATCAACGATTGCATCACCGCTTACCATCAGGCGGGATTGCAATCAAGCACTAGTTTATAATTATTAAAAAAAAACAATCCCACGACGAGGTCTCGTTCAGATTGTAACATATAAAAATCAGAAAAGTTAGTAGGTAAACGATATAAGCAGCGACATCTAGCGGCAAATTGTGGAATGAATTAATGATAGGTGCCATGGGTTCGAATAGATGGCGTTGCTTACTAATCGAATTTTTAATAAAAATAGTAATTTAAATTAGAAGAAATGCTTTATAGACGCATTTATTAATATAATAATCCTTCCTGGATTAATTACTAGACTGACAAAAATCCACGACCAATAGCTTAGCGTGTTGTCCGAGGCACGGAGGGGACTCGATATTTGAAGAAGGTTACTCATCTACAGACCAACAGCAAAGCAAGACACAGGATTTTATAATGGACGGTAATGGAAATTAAATTCAGTTTTTTTTTTTACTTTATAAATTAGTACTTGGCTGCGACACCGCTTGATGGTAAGTAGCGGGCTGTGAGCAGTGGGCAGCTCGCCGCCCGGTAAGGAGCAGGCCCGAGTCGACGGCGTATTGTGTTTCACGCGCGCCTCAAAGTGATGTCAGCACATCGTGAAGGGGTTCACCGACCGATGCCTCCCGGGTCAGGGTTGCGAATTGTTAAAGAAAGAAACCATGGCACTGGCGTACAGACAAGTGAAGAAACACGGGTGGGTTTTAGTCAGTAAAAGTCTGACACGCCATTTCGCTCCGCCCAGAGCGGGAGAGATCATTAATGATTTCCCATCCCAAACAAAAAAAAAAACCGGCCTAATGCGAGTCGGACTCGCACACCGAGGGTTCCGCCGTACAAACGTAGCGGTTTACAATTTATGACGCTAGCTTTCCGCCAGCGGCTTCGCCCGCGTGGAGCTCGGTTATATCGTGCTGTTTAAATTCCCCTCGGGAACATCAAATTTTTCCGGGATAAAAGGTAGCATAAGTTCTTTCTCAGGGTATAAAAGATTGTCTGTGCCAAACTTCATCAAAATCGGTTGAGAGGTTTAGGCTGGAAAGCGTAACAGACAGACAGAGTTATTTTCGCATTTATAATACTAGCATTGATTTAGAATTTTTCACAGTATAGGCAATTAGATTTAAGAAGTGTTTGATATGAATTTCAACTTTAATATCTCTACGCGTTCATGTGAAAAAGGGTAGGTAGTAAGTTTATAATTATTAAAAAAATATTTCATGTCATGTAAGCAAAAATAATATTTTAATATTTTATGTAACTTCAAATTTATCATTATCACAATTTTTCCTTTATCTGTCTGTACTATAATATAACGTTGCTTCGTGCCGAATTTCAAGATTCTGAGTTCACGGGAAGTACCTACCTTGTAGGCAAAGAGATTTAGAGAGAGCATGTGTCAAAATGGAATAGAAAAACTGTGATCCCATGGCTCAGTTCCGCCATCTAGTACAATATAGCAAAATTAGATTGACAATTGGAGACATCAAATAGTAAAAATGAAATAAGTTTATATAAAATATATTCAGCTATTGCCCGGTAGGTGGTCAGTGTGGTCTATGTTGCCACATCCGATTTAATACCCTAGTATAGTTCAAATCGGGTAAATAAATATTGAAAAGTAAACAAATTAAGTGAAACTTGTCTTGTACAAACAAAAACTGTTTTAGAATTTTATTCGCTACTATTCATTTACCGTGACACCGTCTATTGGCATTTTAGATGTTTTATGCTTACGAATTACTCGTATTTTAACGCTCAGTTCATTGCGATTTTTGAGTGTAGCAGACCTTTTAGGCCATAAAGCGCATTTTGTTTTATAATTTTCGTTTGCATTTCGTTTTTAGCAAAATTATTCTTTTTACACGTTTGTTTGCAAATATTTTTAAATGGCAATGCAAAAAACTGTGGTAGGGTTTGTATCATTTCGATATAAAGTTATCGATAATATTCAAAAAAGTTACTACGACGATGTTTTGTCGCATTATGATAGCTTGAAACAAAAAATTAGGAAGCAGAATAATTATGGGTAATTTTAAGTTTACAAGTTTCTTGTTTATATAATTCTTTTAATATAATAGGCGTTAAAGTTTAAAATTGCCGATTAGTACTGAAAATCTAAATAATTGCTTATTTTTTAATTTTTAAATAATTCATTTATAATCAATATATAGGAAGGTCTTTTATGCCTTTGTGATAGAACTCTGAGGATCTAGACTGCACAAACTGTGTGAAAGCAGAACTGCCTCCTGGGAAGAAAACTTCTTGTCACGTAGATAATTGTCCAAATCACGACAAAAATGGTAGTCTGCTGGAGCAAGACCTTTACCAGAAACGTACGCCATTATCTTTAAAAACGGCAAAAAAACACGGTTATTGTATGGGAGCCCGCCTTCAGTATTTATTTTAATTATTTATTTGTAATTTGAATATATAACCAAATATTCTGTGAACATTTTAAGCGTCTATCTGTTTCCGTTATTAATATGGAGCAAAAAACGGCAAAAATTCACGTTTTTTGTATGGGGCCCCCTTAAATATTTTATTATTTTTATTCTTAGTACTTGTTGTTATAGCGGCAACAGAAATACTAACACAATCTCTGGAAATTACAACTGTCTCGCTATTACGGTTTATGAGATACAGCCTGGTGACAGACGGACAGACGAACAGAGAAGTCTCATGAATAGGGTTCGTTTTACCTTTTAGGTACGGAATACTCAAAATCACAAAGTAGCTCGCAATCATTGTACTACATATACGTACCTACATATTTTATGAATATATTTCATTATAAATAAGTTACATATGTAATCTATGTACTTATCCACTTAACCGTAAATTTTATTCCAATTTTTACGGTTAAGTAGAAAAGTACTGAAATTAATAACTTACTATTTCATTTCTAATACAAGGTACCGATTCTTTTTTTTTTTTAAATTTGATCGACAAGTCTTTCCAAAGTAGATAACTTCTCTTTTAAAATGCATTGAGCATAATTTCGACGAATGAGACGGAAGCCAATTTTCTTCTCTACGGTCTATCTGGACAAATCGTATCCACTTTTTCCCTACAACATTATTTTTATTCGGAAACCAAAAATAACAAAAACCTAGATAAATGAATAGTAATTGTTCATTCAATTTTGTTTATTAATATGATATGATTATGTTTAAATAGAGTTAATAATAAATAAACTTGAAATATAGTAATATTTTAAGTTTATTTAGCTATATTTTAAATGTCAATAAAATACAACAAAATGT
Organism: Sesamia nonagrioides; assembly: GCA_017933935.1. Lineage (NCBI taxonomy): Eukaryota > Metazoa > Arthropoda > Insecta > Lepidoptera > Noctuidae > Sesamia > Sesamia nonagrioides. The sequence continues at coordinate 145,401 of JADWQK010002119.1, forward strand.
ATTCATCTTAATAAATATTATCGATAACTAAATCGATAAACAACATTACTACATCTCTACAAGAAAATAGTAAAACTACTCAACAATAGAGGGCGCTTATTACAATAATGGAAAATTTTCTAGAACTATTTAAGATTTTTTTAAAATTTGAATTGCAGAAAATTATAAATAATTCATAGAAAAACATTCCGAAGCCTAACTTCGGAATGTTTTTCTATGAATTATTTCCAATCCAGTCGTTTTACTATAACGAGATGTACAGTAACACAAAGCGCAACATGGCATATTTCCTTAGAAAATGTTTATTCTTGGTGGACACAAATTACGTCCTGACGCGCAGACTAGACTGAGCGCCTTTTAACCAAGTCGATAAAAGTATTGGCTTACGATTTTGTTCGTGATGTCCTATCTATTGTAAATATAATTTTAATGTCTTTGCTTGTAGGTTTTGATTCCCTAGCGTGTGACGGAAATTCGTCTAAGGTGTCGGTATAAACTGCGGTATCTTTTGATCGCTTTAACGTAGAAGTTTGATTTTTTCTCTGCTTAAAGGGACAATAGACCTAGGTATTTGGTATAAATTTCAATTTGATACCTTTATTAGTTCGTGAGAAATAAGGTAGTAAGTTTCGTTTTATTAAAATATGTTTATTATATTATATAACTAAAAAAATGTGATGTTCGCAATTTTTCCTATATTTGCATTATATGACAATCCTTCATGCCAAATTTCAAGATTCTGAGTTTACGGGAAGTATCCTGTAGGTTTTGATTCCTTTGCGAGTGTCGAAAATTTGTTGAAAATATCGACCTATCGGCTGTATCTTTTGATTGGCTTGGCTTAGAAGTTTGATATTTTCCCAGCTTAAAGGGACAATAGACCTAAGTATTTGGTATAAATTTCAATTTGATAACTTTATTCGTTCGTGAGAAATAAGGTAGTATGTTCCATTTTATTAAAATATGTTTATTATATTATATAACTAAAAAAATGAGATTTTCGCAATTTTTCCTATATTTGCATTATATGACAATGCTTCATGCCAATTTTCAAGATTCTGAGTTTACGGGAAGTATCCTGTAGGTTTTGATACCTTTGCGAGTGTCGAAAATTTGTTGAAAATATCGACATAATCGGCTGTATCTTTTGATTGGCTTGGCTTAGAAGTTTGATATTTTCACAGCTTAAAGGGACAATAGACCCGAGTATTTCATGTGAATTTCAGCTTGATACGTCCACGCGTTCTTGAGATAAAGGGTCTTGACAGACAGACAGACAGACAGACAGACAGACAGACAGACAGACAGACGGACAACAAAGTGATCCTATAAGTGTTCCGTTTTTTCCTTTTGAGGTACTGAACCCTAAAAAATGGTAAGCAATGATGCGTGTTGATTCGTTGATGACGATGATGAGTCATTGGTGGTAAAGCGCGCTAGTTTATTACGGGCCTATTCATTCTAGCCTTTATCACCTTTTTCATTACTAATAGGTGCTTAAACACTTTAAATGTCCCTGGCATTTATTGGAAAACAAAAAATCAAGAGAGGTATTTAAAAATTTAATTGAATAAAAGTGAAGCAGTTTAAAAGAGAATATTTACTTAGAAGTGTTTTTTATTGCCTTTGGAAATTACTGTTTCATTTTCCTTATGAGCTAAAAGATACTTGAAGTTATTTATATACTTTTGTTACGTTCAGAATTACCTTCACATAATATCTAGGTCACTTGGTAATGGGAATAGACCGGAACTTTTGTTTCAAGAAAAATATTTTAGCACCATAAGGAAAATGTATTCACTCTGACGATATTAAATCCATTTTCTTTTGTATTCTTCGACATTTTCTTGTCTTATCTTTACTAATTTAATGAAATAATTTTGGGTCCAGACGATAGTACATTAAGCTACTACAATATGTCAGTTTTCTTTATTATATTTTCACTGTATCTTTAAAACATGCGTCGTATTCCGGCACGATGTCTGGTGAAGCCGTACGGAGAAGGAGGTTGAGCAGTTGAGTTGCGATTTGTGCCGGGTACGATGCACCAAATCTTGTTATGTCGTGGAGAGTCTCTAGTTCAATCTCCCTCTGGTGTGGCATCGTTGGTCTTGTTGTTGGGTTTAATATTGCATCACCTCGCTCAACTGCCATCTTCCATCCTATTCACTAAGTTCTTTTAAGTGAATAGACTTACCATCAGGCGGGATTGCAGCCAAGTACTAGTTTATAATTATTAAAAAAAAGGCTTAATATTGATTGGGAATATTTGACAGTTTCGGGTAACTTGATCTGTTGTCGTCCGTACCTTGAGAAATCTCTCCCAGTTATAATTTTAATTGAAATATAAAACATATGTCACGATGATATAAATACCTGTCTAAAATTATCACACGACATTCAGCCCTCTTAGAAATGCATTACATCTCAATTTAATGCCCTGACAGCTCGACCGCTAATTAATAACAAAATATCCTAATTCCTTAGAATAGGATAACACAATCACAACATACATACCTACATAATCAGCATATAATGTTCCCACTGCAAGGACACCGGCCTCCTCTCGATGAGAGCCCCCCCTCTTAACGGGAGGGAGTTGGTGGATGTTACATTTCTTCGAAGTTTTCGGTTCATGGCTTTCAACGGTTTTCTTCTACCGTTTTGAGAGCAGTGGTGATTAAATAATTTATACAAAGTGAAATCCATGATGGGATTCGAACCTTCGACCTTCAAATTGTAAGTCGCCGCCGATGCCTTTAGGCTACCACTGCTTCGTACGAGACAAAAATCCATAAAAAACAGCAGGTCTACCCGTGGTTTTTGCGTGAATCTATTTACATGTTATAAACAATTATTAGTGAAACTTAAATTATTATTATTTATTATTGGGGAGATCTATGTCCAGCAGTGGACATCTTTCGGATGAAATGATGATGATGAAATTAATATTATTGATTGAAATCACTTCATAACAGAATAAAGCCAACTTTGAACCGCATTCCAAAGAAACCGCCTTTGAGACTTTAATTTTCCTTTCACCTAAATTGAAAAAGAGATAATCCAGAGCGATAATTGCTCCAAAACCATCCAGCAACATTCAGTCAAAGTGCCCTAAATTGCCTTCTCTGACTACCGTGTTTCCAGAGACATATTGGTCCAATGTTCATATTTACAAAGCGGCAAGGTAGAACGCTTGTGCAAGCACTCTGCTGAATAAACTGAGGATTAACGTAATCTGGACCTAAAGCTCAATCGAAAGATTTAATTGAAAATGAAGGTACTTTATTCAAAAAGTGACAAAAAGACCTCTGTAATTTTAATGAGTCCGCGTATCAGTGTTGTCTCATTTTCGTTGAATAATTACTCGTAAGTTTTAATGATTGGTCAGTTTTACTGATTACACTATTGCGTTAACAGTTTCCAGTGTTTGCCAGTTTTAGTGGATCCGTCAGATTAGTACACCTAACTTTTCAACTGCTGATTCTATGAAAATCGTGTACAATGTGAGGTAAGTTAAAATTACAATTATATAACTACGTCAGCCACGCCGGAGCGGTAGGGTCGACAGCATCTTGGTGTGGTGGTAAGTGCTCCATTTCGTTGGCGGCGTTTTGTATTAAACCACGAAGTGTAAAATGTACCCTCCAATCTTGACAAACAGAATTTGAATAGGCAAATCGACAGTTTCGCCCCGGAGAAGTGCCTTGGTCCGTGTCTCAATCTGAAGTGACCAGTCGTCAATCCCCAATTTCCAAAATGACTCTGTCCATGTGCCGCCATCACAAAATAACGTCACAGCGTTCGCACCACTACTACATAAATCTAATGAGCTACTTTTAATAAACTGACATCGAAATTCACGACATATACATTTGGTTACCACAAGAAAAGCGCGCGTCGTTTCGTGAGATAAAAAATCTGTAATCCAAATGATACTATTCGCTTCACTACTATCAATATCTTGAGACTTCATTTAATACAGAATTTAATTGAAACAGTTTATTAATAATGTTACAGATTTTATTAAAAATGTGGTTAATACAGTAACTAAGAACATATTACAGCTTCTATGCTATTATTCCATTGAACACCTTAGCTTTTCACCAAAAACCGATTATGTTCCGTAGGTACCTACTTGATAACACACCAATGGTTCGATCAAGATTCAATGAATAGATATTTTCGTATAATTTAAGATAAACATAAACAGAGAAAGCACTCGATAATCTGTTAGTCTTGAAGTACCTTGAACTAAGAAAAGCTAGGTATGTATGTTTAATCTACTTAAAATAAGGAATGAGGTTCTCAAATCGACAAGACTAAGTAATTTGTGCGAAGTATTCTCACGTCCTTGATTTTAATTTTTAATTTTTTGAAAAACCACTGAAATGTGAGTAATTCATGTATTTTACATCTCTCATATTCCGTAAGCAGGTCCTTATTCTCAATAGAGCCTCCGAGCGAGTCGGTCTTAAGACGAAAGTCATGTCTAATGCCCATGTTGTACCGACTCCTATAAAGATTGGAGACTCTGTTCTCGAAGTTGTTGTATGACAGTTACGTGTGCCTGGGACAAACTATCCAGTTAGGAAGGTCCAACTTCGAGAAAGAGGTCAATCATCGAATCCAACTTGGCTGGGCTGCTTTCGGGAAGCTACGTAAAATCTTCTCGTCCGAAATACCGCAGTGTCTCAAGACAAAAGTCTACGACCAGTGTGTGTTGCCAGTGATGACTTATGGAATTGAGACGTGGTCGCTAACAATGGGCCATATAAGAAGGCTCAAAGTCACTCAAAGGGCAATGGAGAGGGCTATGCTTGGGGTTTCACTGCGTGATCGAATCAGGAATGAGGAGATCCGCAGAAGAACGAGAGTAACCGACATAGCCCGAAGAATTGCAACACTAAAGTGGCAGTGGGCTGGACACATTGCCCGTAGGACCGATGCCCGATGGGGCCGACGGGTTCTCGAGTGGCGACCACTCACCGGAAGACGTAGCGTGGGTAGACCCCCGACAAGGTGGACTGACGACCTGGTGAAGGTCGCTGGAAACCGCTGGATGCGGGAGGCGTAGGACCGGTTGTCGTGGAGAACCTTGGGGGAGGTCCATGTCCAGCAGTGGACGTCTTTTGGCTGAAATGAAGATGATGATGATGAGGTCCTTATTACCCCCAAATGGGGCTTGTAGGTGACCATTTACCCATCTAGGATAATAATGTACCTAGGAAAGCCCTAGGGTGGTGTGTAATTTAAAAACAAAACTCTTCACTCTTTCAAAATGGCAAAAGACATCATCATATCGAACGGCGAAGCTCAATATCGTTATTGATAAAAATTACAAAAGTAAAGTAAACCGGCATTGTAATGCCGATTTTTTTCTACTTACCTCACAATCGAGATGTAAAGCAAAGTAATTAGTCAAGTGTAAGCATCAATTGCAGCCTCGAACTATTAATAGGCGCCCTCGCTGCGCTCGCACGTCTGTATATCTCAGGCTGCAATTGATGCTTTACAGCCCTTGGCTACTAATCTATTATTTCTGTTGTAGTGGTCCAGAAAAGCTTTAAAATGATGCCTGATTTATGTATATTGATAAAGTAGAAAGGAAGTTATGACGTACCGACAAAAAAGCCCTTGAGAAATAATATGTATGTATGTAGAATATGGTGATTTTGTTCTTTGAGTTTATTACCTCAGAACTCCATTATTTATAAGCCGATTTGCCAATTTCTTTTTTATGTAAAAGGAAAGAGATCAACAGATGGATGATAGATATGTTGCTTGAAAATCTGTTCAGTAGTTTGATTTTCAGTCTCGTGTAGAATTCAAGTAAACGACATTGCGTTACTTTCTTTTTTCACAACTCACCATTTGATACACCATATAAGATATACCTTGGACTTGGACCTTGGACTTGGACCTTGGACTTGGACCTTATACTTGGAACTTGGACTTGGATCCTGAACTTGAACCCTGGACTTGGACCTTGCACTTAGACCTTCGACTTGGACCTTGGACTTGGACGTTGGACTTGGACCATCGACTTGGACTTGGACCTTGGACCTAGGACCGTGGACCTTGGACCTTGGACCTTTGACCTTGGACTTGAACCTTGGACTTGGACCTTGGACTTGGACCTTGGACTTGGACCTTGGACTTGGACCTTGGACTTGGACCTTGGACTTGGACCTTGGACTTGGACCTTGGACTTGGACCTTGGACTTGGACCTTGGACTTGGACCTTGGACTTGGACCTTGGACTTGGACCTTGGACCCTTGGACCTTGGACTTGGAATTAGGTATCCAAAATTAGATGAGGGTGTGTTTTTAAAAACAAACTTAGCAAGGGTTTTACTTATATACGAATATATACAGCTATATGGACGGACGACCTGAAGAAGGTGGTTGGAGTAGCCTGGATTTGAAAGGCAAAAGAAAATGGTGTTGAAGAGTAGCCTAGAAGAGACCTAGCTGTGTCGCTATCATATTTTTTTTTTCTATTACAGCCAAGAATTTGGCTAAACAACTTGCTTCTTTTGAGCAATGCAATGGCATTAAAATTACTTCTGCCAATAAATTGGTCTCAGTTGAAATTATTAATAATTTAAATTAGAAATTAATACAATAGAGCCAACCTCTAGCTATAATATACAGAGTCTCAAAAGCAACTCGGGAGGAAATTTAAGGTCAATAGATAATATCAATTTGGTGCATCAAAATATTCAAGGATTTATGAACAAAGATTTAGAGGTAGATTTATTCTTAAACCATTATGGTATTGATATTATTTGTATAACCGAACATTGACTAAAAAGTCACCAGTCCTTGTTCAATTTTAAGAATCACCATGTTGGTAGTTCGTTTAGCAGAATAAATGCTATACATGGTGGCTCATTAATTTTAGTTAGTAACCTGCTCAAATTTAAAAATCGTAAAGATTTTGTGAGCCTGTCTGTTGAACGAACAGCGGAAATTGCCTGTATAGAGTTGGAGGGCTTCATTGTGTTAAGTGTGTACAGACCCTTTTCAGGATTGTATGACTGCTTTGAAAAGGTAATGGATGAAGTTTTACACAAGATTTGTGTTTCAAACAAAGCCTTTATCGTTTGCGGTGATTTTAATGTTAATTTATTAGAGAACTCTGGTTATTGTAATAAAATTATAAGTCTATTTCAGTCCTACAATCTTTTAAACCTATTTTTGGAGCCCACAAGAATAACACCTACTTGTGCAACGTGCCTAGATAATATATTTACTAACATAATACCAAGCCACAAAGAAGTTTTAAATGTACTTGATTCTGATCACTGCGGACAAAGGATTACTATTCCAAACCATAGTAAAAAAGTGGCCAAAAAGGATATCACTGTTAACCCCAAAACTGAAAGCCGCTTGGAGGTTTTTAGATTTAACCTCATCAATAAATTGCCAGTCTTATCCAGTGATGTTAATGCTGATCCTAATCATCTCTATGACAATTTTTTTAATATGTACTGTAACCTATTTGATTCCACGTTTGTTCCCAAGACTATCTCTGTTAATAGTAATGCATCTTTCTCTGATTGGGCTACCATCGGTATTCATAAAAGTAGAACTCGGCTTTATGAACTGTATAATGAGAGGATTTGTATTAACACTGTTGAATTCAATTTGTATGTTAGAAAATATTCAAAATTATTTAAACAAGTTTGTTATATGGCCAAGTCAAGTTAGTTGAGTTCAAAGATAAAAAACAGTGGCAATGTAATTAAAACGACTTGGAAAATTATTAATAGTGAAACGGGACGGTCCAGTGATAGAAATACTGACTATAGCCTGTCTATTAATGACAACATAATTAAATCAGACTCGCAAGTCTCTGAGGCATTTGAAAATGTTATCAGTAGAGATATAATTAAAATCTTTCACACTCTAAATTTAAAAAAGACTGCTGACCTATGGGGTCATTTGGTGGAAGTTGCTAAGTCTATTATTGATATTGTGGCACCCACTCTAGCTGTTATTTTTAATGCTTGTATTCACTGTGGAGAGTTTCCTGATATCATGAAAAATAGTAAAATAATACCTTTGTTTAAATCAGGTAGTACATCAGACCCCACAAATTATAAACCTATTTCTGTACTACCTACCTTTAGTAAAATTTTTGAGAAATTAATTTTAAACCAAATGCTATTTTTTTTTTAATAAACATAAATTATTACATAGCAAACAGTTCGGTTTTACAAGGGGTCGTTCAACTACTGATGCCGGTGTTGAACTTCTAGGACATATATATAATGCATGGGAGGATAAATGCGATGCCTTGGGCATCTTTTGTGATTTGTCTAAGGCATTCGATTGCGTTCTCCACTACACGTTAATCAGAAAGCTCCGCCACTACGGGATCTGGAACACTGCACTGGATCTTATTACATCTTACTTGAGTGGTAGGATTCAATGCGTTGACGTTAATGGGAAAAGATCTTCCGGATCGTTAGTGACAATGGGAGTCCCACAAGGGTCAATTCTTGGTCCTTTTTTGTTTCTTATTTACATCAATGACCTGCCGTACCTAATAAAGGATAACCACGATGGAGTGCTGTTTGCAGATGACACTTCACTTTTATTTTAACTGAAATGTCAGCAGCAGGTTATTGATGATGTAAATAGCGCGATCTCCAAAGTAGTCAATTGGTTTAATGTTAATATTTTAAACGAGAAAAAAACCAAATGCATTAAGTTTACTCTACCTCACGTTAGGCAGGTGGAAACTAAAGTGTTGATAAAGGGCGAAGAATTAAAATCTGAAGACAGCACAGTATTCTTGGGTGTAACTCTGGCTGCTAGGCTTCAATGGGGTCCACATATAGAAAAATTGTCAAAAAAACTAAGTTCTGCTGCAGACGCAGTTAGGACAATTCGTAATTTGACTGATGTTGAGACGGCCCGTTTAGTGTACTTTGGCTATTTCCATAGCGTAATGTCGTACGGCATTCTGTTGTGGGGAAATGCCGCCGATATTCAAACAATATTTGTTTTGCAGAAACGAGCTGTTCGTGCAATTTATAAATTAAGTCCAAGACACTCTCTTAGAGAAAAATTTAAAGAAATTAATGTACTGACCGTGCCGTCTCAATATATTTATGAAAATCTTTTGTATGCTCATAAAAATATAAAATTGTTTAAAAAATACAGTGATGTCCATAATATAAATACTAGGAACAGGCACAGATTTATTGTACCTACAATAAGGCTCAAGAAAATCGGTGGCTCTTTCAGATGCCAATGTATACAATTTTACAATGGAGTTCCAAAGGTGGTTCAAGATCTGAGCCTGAATAAATTCAAATCCTTCATTAAACGTAAGCTGTGTCAGAAAGCATTTTATATTGTGAAGGATTATATTGAGGACAAAAAGGCTTGGGCTTGAGCTACGTCCGATTTCTATTCACTGATTGTTCTTTGATTTTTCTCTTGTAGTTTTAATATGTAATTGTTTATATTATTAATTCAAAGCCTGTATTACACACTATGTAGCCAAACATATTGTACGTTACGGAATTGTATTGCTGACAGAGGTGTTCGGCACTTGTACAGCTATACAGGAGATAAACTTAGTATACGGTAACACTGTTGGAGCTGCTGAACCTTAGACAATACTATCTTAGCATTGTGTACATTCAATTTCTTAGTATTGTATAATTGCATGGCAAACGTGTGAGCACAATGTACGAATGTGCTGTAAGGCATATATTTGTTGGGTTAGTCATTTTTATTAACTTGATTGTGCTCTGGCTGTTGAGAGTATGTCATGCTCACTCAAATGTCTCGCTGATGGTGGCGTGTGTGTTGGGTTATTGGGTTCCCTACAATATGGGTGAGCTGAATGATGCTGATCCATACGTCATGTTCGTGAACGGACGCCGTCGGCGGGGACTGGTCATCTCTTAGCTGCCATGGCGTATTTTAATTTCTGAATTGATTTTTGTGTGTTTTCTATGGACGCTCTCAGCGTACAATATATTTCCGCATCGTTCTCACACGGTTGATCTCAACAAGAATGATGTAATCAAATATTTGTAACAATAGCTTGAAAATTTAAAAGAGTGTCCAAGGAGTTTCTTGCCCGTTCTTCTCCATAGGTACCTACTCTTTGGAATGGGCGACTAGCTTCATCTTATTGACTGACCGACCTTCTGACAATTCAAAAGTGCCTGTAACTGGTTTGAAATAAATGATTTGATTTGATTTGACCTATCTCCAGTTGAAGCTTGGTTGATTGGAACTCACACCGTTTCATAAGAATGTACATATATGCACATATTATGCACATGTTTCGTAAAAAATTTACTTGTCAGATGCAGGAGTCCGAACTCTACTTGAGTGCAACCGCAAATGAAATTTTTGACTGTTAACTATTTCGTAGTTCCGAACTGCCTCGTAGTTCTGGTGGTCGCAAACGCTTCTGTTGAGCACGAGGCTCTTGCAATAGATTTCCAGGTCAGACAAGCAGTTGAATTTTTACCAAGTTGAAGGATAGGATCGCTCCCTTTCCATAGAACTTAAACAAAACACGCACTACATGGACACATTTGCCTTACCCTTCAGGGATTAAAAGCTATATACATAATGTTATTTTAAAGGTGTTACTAAGTACCTGTGCGTCCAGTTTGGCTGCCCCTGATCACGCAGGCTGTAGCGTCTTGGCTGGAGCTCACTGGGGGTGGAGTAGCTTGTTTACATTCCGACTTCTCAGGAAAACAGGCCCTGAAACATTCACGGACGTGAATATATTGCCGGTAATAAAATAAAACTGGTTATTAAAGATGGTTCGATATGCTCGTCGGAACAGTAATGATTTGTTGGAATTCCGATGGGATTGGAAATTCTGAGAAGGCTTGCTGAAGTATAACCTTTAACAGATAAGTTGTAAGAATAATGTTTGCAACATCGTCAAAGAGTATAAAAGTCAGACCAGTCACAGTAATTTAAAGAGAATTTTTTATTTTTGTCATATTAAGCAAATATTCGAAGTATTCTGAAGTATTCGAGAGATTTAAGTTAAGCAAATTTGATAATGTAAAAGGGTATTTCGTTCCACTTCGGGCATCCTTAGTTGTTGGTTTTTGCGTCTCGTACTTCTTTGCATGAGTACAGGCACAGATATAGGTCACGTAGGTAGGTACTACTGACTTCACTAAATTCGACCAGCATACTACATAAGTACGTAACACACTATTACTATCACCATCATCATCATCTCAGCCACATGAAGTCCACTGCTGGACATGGAATGGTGGGCTCATACCAGACGGGGGTGCGGCGAATGCAGTAGTATATCCCGGGCCCTCGTCAAATGGTACTCGAAGGAATAGTGGGGTTTTAGTCGGTAGGAGTCCGACATAACCTTCCGTTATTCCTAGGCGGAGGGTATCCAAGAGGATTTCCCCATTTAAAAAAGAAAAAAAAAAAAAAGTTCGCGCTATCGTATTGTTCCGTTCTCCTGTGTTTGTGGAGAAGACAATTACACTCGGTGGTAGGCCATAATATCGGCTGCGGGCAGAAGTTACTACCCCCCAGACAAAGTCTTGCCGCCAAGCGTTTCGTCGTGTTCTGGCAAGATGTCCGATAAAGCTGTCCGGATGACGGGTCTCAGCAGTTGTGTTGACAAATGTGTCGGGTACGATGCGCCAAATGTCGTTGCGTCGAGAGTTTAGTAATGTGTTTAGTCGTGTCGTCCTCCAGATCAATCTCCCTCTGACGCAAAATCGTTGTTGGTGTTGTTGGGGTTGCATCACCTCACTTAACTGCCATCTTCCTTCCTTTTCACTCTTTTTTTTTTCAGTGAATAAGATTTATAAACTAGCGCATTTTACCATCAACTATTGCACCACTGCTAAGCATCATTGCGATATTACGATCAAGCATTAGTTTAAAACCATTGAAAAAAAAATAAGTACGTCGAGCAGTGCCCTCTACTACGACCATTTATTGAACCCTTAGTTTGAAACCACGTCAATTCGTCGGTTAATCGCGACATCTGCTATTGACATATTAGGTCCTCACATATGAAATTGGCATTTTGTATGGGACGAATAAAAGTCGTCTATTTTTTTATTATAATAATTATATTTATTTAATCAAAGTATGATTCATTGCTATCTATGCACTTCTGCCATCTCTAAATTAAACCCCTTCCTAAAAAAAAAAAAACCTGCCAATGCCTTTTCTAAAAAAAACATTAGGACGGGAATAAATAAAATCTTTAAAGGCGGTTTGGACTGCCTCATCGGAGTTGAATTTTTTCCCCGCAAAAGTTAACAAAATTTCTAAAAAAAATGGTAGTAGGTTGGAGCAAGGTCCGGGGAGTACGGTGGATGTCTTAAACATTCCAATTGAAGCTCCTCTAATTTGGTAACAGTCTGTTGTGGAGTGTGTGGTCTCGCGTTGTCCTGAAGCAGCAGTGGCCTTGTGCGATTGACCAGTCTCGGTTGTTTAGCGGCTAGTATATCCATCATTATGTGGAGCTGCTCACAGTAGACATCTGCAGTAATCGTCTGGCCAGGTTTAAGAAAGCTGTAATGCACCACACCGGCACTAATCAATTTTCTCTTGGGGCAGTATTTGGTTGGTTCGCCGGGGTTCAGCCATTACGATGTGAGCTTTCTATTGTTGTAGAGTATCTACTTTTATCACAGATTAAAATCCCTTCATTATTTCATTCATTAATGTAAAGCAGCAGTCGACGCGCGTTTATCGGTTTGCTTCACTCAATTCATGAGGTACCCACCTTTCGAGCTTTCTTATCTTCCCAATTTGTTTCAAGTAGATTAAATCAGCTTTATCACTAACACCGCAGCCTGCAGCTAACGGACGTAGTTTGCGATGGATCCATTTCCACAATAGCCTTCAATTATTAATTGTCGACTTTGGTCTCCGGCAGTGAGATGAAAAGAGTATATTCAACATAGCGCCTAAAATTTAAAATAAAATTCTCAAGAACATTAGAGACTTCAAAAATATCTTTGAATTCAAAAATAGATGAAACTATTTTAATGTCCCTCATTTTATCCAGTAAAGGAATTTGTAGAATTGAAATGACTTGACTATAGTGTTAAAAAGAAAGAAATACTAAACTTATCATAGAAAGAAAATAATAATAATTAATACTGTAACCGTAATTTTGTTGTTACCAGTGCGGGAAGTGAATATATTGATGAATAGATGCAATAGAGTAATGTTGTTGTTTCATTGCACAATATTACATACTTCTCATTTTCAATATTTATTCTTTAACTGAAACGTGGTCGCTCACAATGGGCCTCATACGAAGGCTCAGAGTCACACAAAGGGCAATGGAAAGAGCTATGCTAGGAGTTTCTCTGCGTGATCGAATCAGAAATGAGGAGATCCGCAGAAGAACCAAAGTCACCGACATAGCTCTGCGAGTCGCTAAACTTAAGTGGCAGTGGGCAGGGCACATTGCGCGTAGAACCGATGGCCGATGGGGCAGCAAGGTTCTGGAGTGGCGGCCACGTACTGGAAGACGCAGCGTAGGGAGACCCACAACAAGGTGGACCGATGACCTGGTGAAGGTCGCGGGAAGCCGATGGATGCGGGCGGCGCGGGACCGGTCGTCGTGGAGGGCCTTGGGGGAGGCCTTTGTCCAGCAGTGGACATCTATAGGCTGAGGAAGAAGAAGAAGAAGAATAAGAATCTTCGTTCTTCCAATAATTGTCTTCTACGATGTCCTTCTCACCGCACTGGTTTTCTTAAATATTCATTTCTTGTCCAGGCGGTTTTTCTTTGGAATAATCTTCCTCAGAATATCAGGACGTTGACAAGTCGGTACACATTTAAAGTTAAAGCTCAATCTACGTAAGAAATTGGCAGATTCATCCCACATATAATTTATTTATTTTTTCTCTTTCTATAATTTTTTATCTCTCTCTACTGTTTATATTTTGTATGTATGTATTTATTATAATATTTTTAATACTTTTTTGGAGTTTACTCCTTAAGAATCGATTTTCATATATAAGGCGCCCGGTATGAGAAAAATCCGAGGGGTATATATAAATTACAAACTAGCGCTTAACTGCAATCCCGCCTGATGGTAAGCAGTGATGTAATCGTTGATGGTAAAGCGCGCTAGTTTATTAAGCCTACTCACTCAAAAGAACTGAGTAAATAGAAAAGAAGACGGCAGTTGAGCGCGGTGATGCAATGTTAAACCCAACAACACGACCAACGATGCTGCGCCAGAGGGAGATTGATCTGGAGGCCCTCCACAACCAAACTCCCGACACAACAACATTTCACGCATCGTACCCGGCACGTACATCGCAACACAACTGCTCAGACCCGTCCTCCGTACGGCTTCACCAGACATCATGCCGGAACACGATGAATCGCTTGGCGGCATGACTTTGTCTGGTGGGTGGTAACTTACGCCGGCGGCTGATGTTGTAGCCTACCACCGAGAGAAAAACCTACTAACGAGTAACGAATTTTAAGCGTTACTATTTTAGTGCGCACCTTTGGTGCGCAACTTTCTAACTGGCTGTGGGTGTATTAAGACGTAAGTACATAGGGTATGCTGTATAGGCGACTATACATATATACTATATGTTATTGGGCTTGATTAAAAGATTTAATGAAAATAATTGAATGATAAATTAAAAAAAAAAAATTAAAAAATAAAAATTATTATTTAAAAAAAATATATAAATAAAAAAGTATTATTAATGGAAAAATAATAATAAATAAAAAATTTTAATTAATTAAGAATTAATAAAGAATTAATTATTAAAATTAAAAATTAATTATTATTTTAATTTTAATAATTAATTCTTTATTAATTCTTAATTAATTAAAAAAAAAATTTTTTTTAAATTAATTATTAATTTTTTTTTTTTTTGTTATTATTATTTTATTAATATAAATAATAATTATTAATTTTTAATTTATTAAACTCTTTTTGCGTTTAGTTAGATACTCGTACTTAAGGAGTAAACTCCAGTCGTGCGTCGGAGCTGACACACACACTTTTTTTTTATCTCTTTTAACTTTAATTTATTTGCACCTACCATGTTTGTCTCTGCATCACTTCAAGGTAGACTAGTAGGAAATGCCTAAGGCATTAAGTCCGCCATTGTGCAATGTTTGTGCATAAACTTTAAATAAATAAATATTACGAATTCATATCATTCATTACAAATTAATTAATTTGTATGCCCATAGAGCTGATCACAGCATGACACACACTGTGCTGGAAGGCCAGTGTTTGTTATGCACCCGTGTATCAAAACTATTTGATTTAATTTGTCTCTATATTTATTGACATTAGTTATCGCTGATATAAAATTACAACTAGATTTTGATTTGTTCTTCTGCTGTTGCAATGGCCAAAATTTTGTAATGAAAACTAAAAAACTAAGCGTAGCATGTGGGCCGAAAAAAAGCAAAATCGACCAAATATTCGATTTTATACAATCGTGATACCGAACCGCATAAAAGTTCGGAAAAAACCACCACTCGTTGTGTTAAAAATAGATTCGATGAATTCAATAAAGTTAGATTTGCTGCTCTGTTTGTGCGATTTTCTTCAATCTAAATGGAGTCAGCTCAGGATTCCACTGCCTTTAAGGCGCTATCAGTTCCTGTAACGAGCAGCTGACAGGATACGTAGGGCAAGTTGTTAAGTGTACCATCGCCTATGGCACAGCACCAAGTTTCCACTCCAAGGCAGACCCTCCACCTAAATAGGGTTTCGTTACTGCAGCCACCTGGGTCCAGAGTCCGTTTTAAGACTTTAAGGTTACTCAAGGTACTGTCATAACCAGGTTGGAGGTCTTCAGCGGGATGAATACTTGGCTTCGGTAAGTAAGCGCTGCTTTTGCAGTTTTTAAAAGGTAATAAATTGCCGATTATCGAGTCCCATGTGGTACCGGGTATAATAGTACCAACATATTCGTCGTAATTGTCGTCCTCCGTGGCGCAGCGGTCAACACGCCTGCCTGCTACGTGGAGGCCCCGGGTTCGATCCCCGGCCAGGTCATGATAGAAAACGATCTTTTTCTGATTGGCCTGGGTCTTGGATGTTTATCTATATATGTATCTATTATAAATATTGTATCGTTGAGTTAGTATCCCATAACACAAGTCTCGAACTTACTTTGGGGCTAGATCAATCTGTGCGATTTGTCCGTATATATTTATTTATTTATTTATATTTATATATATCCATCCTCCCGTGTGTTTCATGAGAGGCGACTAAGTGAACTCCAGGGAAGCGGGCAGCAGCACTTCTACTGTGGAATATCTAATCACTTCGATCCCCAACCCGCCTGCAAAGTGTGGAGATTATGGAACAGGGAAAGCGTAACAGACAGACAGACAGACAGACAGGCAGACAGACAGAGTTACTTTCGCATTTATAATATTAGTATGGAAGTATGGATAATATTAGTATGGATAAACATAAAAAAATCCCGCCTGATGGTAAGCAGTGATGTAATAATTAATGGTAAAGTGCGCTAGTTTATTAAGATTCTATTCACTCTAGCCTCGAGGCGAAACGCTTCATTCGGATCGTTGTGGTGTAAACAACTTACGTAAGGGTGGAAACTCGGCGTAGGACGGGTCGTCCGATATTAGAACGGAGATTGTTCTCCTATCTCCTTAAATCATCAAGTTACCATTTAATGGTAAGTATGTAAAGATGTATATAAGTATATAAGTCATGATGGCCTAGTGTTTAAAACACCAGCCTCTCAAGTATGAGAGTGCGAGTTCGATTCCAGATCAGGCAAGTACCAATGCAACTTTTCTGAGTTATACAGTATGTTAAATAACAGAGGGCGTTCCCTTAAACTCGTTAATATATATCATTAATAGATTAAAATAAAAATATCAGCATAGAAAAATAAGCATAAAAAAATCCGAATAAAAAAAAATTCTAATTGGAAATAAATTTGAAACCTCCTGTTTTAAATCAAAATAGTAGCGTAGTATCATAATCAAATTGCGACCTTGTCGTCTTTCAAGTTCGCGTGTACAGTGTGTTTCTTTTACATGTCAATTTAAAATTTTTATTGAATATTTTCTTATTGGAAAAATTTAAAAAAAAAATTGTTTTCGAATGGAAATATTTTTTTTAGCATGTATGTATGCTACACTATTTCGGGTTAACGGGAACGCCCTCTGTTAGTTAACATACTGTATGTACTTTCTAAGTATATCTTGGACACCAATGACTGATTACAAGGTGAAGGAAAAAAATCGCCAACTCGCATTGAGCGTGGTGATTACACTCAATTCATCTCTGTATGAGAGGAGACCTGTGCCCAGCAGTGGGACGATAAAAAGTTTGATGATGATGTAGCTGTCACTAGCCCCGTCAGCAACCTTCGGTCACTGTCAATGCTACCATAAACGCGCAGATCAAATATTAAATGATGTTACTCCAAGATTCTTGAAGCCACCTCAAACTATGTAATCGCAGTCATATCTGATTCCTTTGATCCATTATAATCAATGCCGTCTGCGATTGCTCCTAAATTGTATCCACATTCGACTTAGACGCTTATTAAAATTCCCCTCAATAAATAAAAACAGCGAAAATTGAAAATAAAACTCATAAATTATTCATTAGAAGTTGCAGTTTAGAAATCCCATTGGCCTCAAAGAAGACCTGACTTTACATTCCAAGTAATGTGTGTTAGTGGCAGGAATGAAAACGAACGCCTCGATGAATCGAATTTCTGTCTCGAATTTCACTGAAAGAAACTCATTTCAACAGACATAGTATAAGATGATGTTTAGGTTTATCGCATAAGTTTAGATTGAATCTCTAGAACGTGATCTGGGAGCTGATGGCAACTTGTTTAGCGAAACTAACAATAAACATGAAAGGATTGGGTTTTCTTAATTACATCAACTTTTCTCAACAGCATATTACAGAAAAGGAAAGTGGCTAAGGAAATACACCACCTGTGTGTGAGATTAGATGATGCTCTTGGGTTAGAGATCAATATTACACAATGAGCCTACAATATTCTCACTCCTGGGACGCAGGCCTCCTCTCGGTGAGAGGAAGTGGCCGGTCTACTATGTTGGCCTAGTGCGGGTTTGTAGATGTCACATATCTTCCAAGTTTTGCCTCTAGGACATGCAGGTTTCGTCACGATGTTTTCCTGCACCGTTTTGGAACCGTTTTCTGCATCGTTCTCACGCGGGAGATTTGAACATGAATGATGTAATCAAATATTTGTAAAAATAGCTTGAAAATTTAAAAGAGTGTCCATAGAGTTTCTTGTCCGTTCTTCTCCATACTGCCGTCCTTACGAAAAGTGCAATAACTCGAGTTTTGCCCCAAATTGAGTTACGTACATATTTGGAATCTGCAGAATGAGATCTATATATTCTTTTAAGACACTTTTTACGTATCTATGACGTAGCCGGTTTTATACTAAGCTAAACTGCAATATCTAAGTTGGTGCTTTATGATTTACAAATCAAGACCGAAATAACTATAGATAAGAATAACTTACTTACTAAGTACTACTACTATTAAGTAGTTTTACTAAACATATCTGCAATAAGTGTAGATAGTACATTTATAATTAGCATAGTTCGTCATTTGTAATATTCATTTGCTAGTTATAAGTGCAATAACTTTGAGTTATTGCTTTTATAATTACCATATATTTCGTTACTATGATTTTCATTTATAAGTCATAAGTGCAATGAGCTTGAATTATTGCGGTTATGTTAAGGGATCTTATTACTAATTATGTGAAGAATACTAAAATCGATGTATTAAGTAGGTTTATTACATTTATCTCTAGGAAGATTAAACGGATACTGTGCGGGACGACTAGTTATAAATTGTATATATAGTATAGATTTTATATAAATAACTCAGAATAGAAAGTATAGTACAGTTAGAGTTAGTATAATAAATAAATTGTAACGGTGTCAACCCCTGTTAGTGAATATAACATTATGAACAGGGATTTAGAAAGCGTAAGATAGAATTAATTGTAAGAAAAAACAAAGCGTTGGCGATCGTCATAGTGATAGGAATGTTTGTACACATCTGGCTATGAACGAGACAATGTCAAAAAGGTGGCGCAATATAAATGGTCCCATGTAATAAAATGCAGACCCTCTGATTGTTCAAAGGATGCAACCCGAAAATGTGTGTAAGACAATGCCTGGCGCGACCCGACGGGCTCTGGAACTGAAACTGTCTCTGGTAGAACCCAAGAAGATATCATTTCTGCATTCAGATCGTTTTTTATTCATGAACGCTACATGAAGCATATCGTTTTATGAGCCCAAAACAAAAACTGGGCGTTTATGTGTTTTCTGGTAAACATGGTAAATAGTCAGGTGATTGCTGCCGAACCAATTACCGTAAAATATTTTGGACCAGGCCATATGTTCACTTGTTCACGTCGGCTGATAACTTTCATCATCAGGAAATTCAAAAAGAAGCATAGTAAAAGTGATGGCAATATTTACAGATTTATGAATGTGTCGTCTCAGCATAGAATCCGAAACAGGAAACCCAGAGTCTATGTAAAAGACATCAGGGCAGTCAGAGCCGAAAGAGGGGCATTTACAATAAAGCACAAAGATTCCCAAGTATCTGACTGGTAAGAACTAGATTTTCTACCAGTAAAAATAACTAGAAACAAATGCTTTCTTAATTTTTCAACCAAGAATTTATCAGGAGGAATACCTTTGATACCTGAAACTAGGATAGGCTTTTGGTTAACTTACCCGAAACGTCCCAAGTTTCGAACCTAAAAATATTCAATTACTTATAAGTAAGTGTTATATATCAGACTGATTCATACGTTGATCCCAAATAATGCCTTAAAATAAAATGTGGACTACTTTTTTAAAATTATTTTTATAATTTACAATTATCATTTAAAGTACCTAAACGGTACTGTAACTATTATTAAGATATTTTAATAAATGAATATATTTTTTTGATATGCGTGTATTTTCAAGTGCTAACCGTTGATTTTACATGATGTAGTAACTCCTATTATAATAATTGTACTATATAGTTTGAAATTAAAACGATTTAATACTAATATTCTTCTTACTTATTTATAAAATTATAACTGAAATCACATATTTTTAAAGACATCTGAACGCAGATAATTATAATAAGTAGATTTGGCTTGACAATTTCATAGTAGATCGGTGAGAGGAAGTAAAATAAAGTTTTGTAAGCTTCTATTTATTCATATTTGACATAAAACGTAACACCTCTGTTTTTTAATAGTAATAAATTACAACTTTGTCGTTTTAAACTTGTCTCTTACTAATGCAAACCGTAATAAATAAGAAACTTAATGCAGTTTTGGTTAGGAAACAGTTCATAACAATAATATTCATTACTACTTAAAAGTGAATCATGTTAGTTTCCTAACCATTAGTGCAATAAATAGGTTACTTATTGCGGTTAAGACTAGTAAACATTCTTTCGAAATAGCAATAATCATTAGAGTTTTTGTTGCTTTTTATACGGGGAATAAATGCGGGAACAGACATTAAGTATCACGTAATATTCTCTACATTGTTACATATCATGTAGTGAAAGATTCAACTCGATACCATGTATAGTGATGGAGATACAAACAAAACAAAAAAAAATATCTTTAAACGCGTTTTTCTCGAAATCATGTTTAACCTAGTTATTGCACGTTTCGTTAAGACGGCAGCATAGGTACCTACTCTTTGGAATGGGCGACTAGCTTCATCTTATTGACTGACCGACCTTCTGACAATTCAAAAGTGCCTATAACCGGTTTATTTGAAATAAATGCTTTGATTTGATTTGAAAGAAGTGGTGATGAAATAATTTTCACAAAGCAAAACGCCTGATGAGGTTCGAACTTACGACGTACTACTGGTAAGTCGCGGCCGATACTATAAGGCTACCCTTACTCTCATCAAAATTAACATTTCTTAATTAGAAAATCGAATTCGCTTGCATAGAAAAGATATCTTCAGTACTTTACTCCTCTCTAGGAAAATCATGAATTAGTCGTACTTTTGAACGTAAGATAGGTACGAGAGCGTACCTATCCTATACGAGTATAGGATCAGTAACACAGTTTAAGATCATTATCTTAAAACGATGTTCATGTCTTAACAATTACAACAAAGAGTAATTCGCCTTTAACTCGACGTGAGAGGAGAATTACTCAAGCCGCCGCGCCGTTGAAAAATTAGACGTATGCATGGCTACAAATCAACCTAAATATAACCAGTATACACTTGCTTCTGACTCCATGAAAACCCTGGAAGTGGGTTGTTTCTTTTTTGGTAAAAATAAATTTATTCACAATTTTGATAATGATAATATTAGGGGAGCGGGGGGCACGTTGTTACAATTTTTAGATAGTTGTTAATATGACTAAAGCTATCAAATAAATTATACATTTTATTACTTGTAATGTTAGTATGTCTATTTAGCTATTAAAATATGACTGAAAAATTATTCAAATTTATGTAATTTTTTCACAATGGAGAATTTAACTAAACAAGTAGATTGTAACATCTTACCCCGCAATTGGGGCTAGTTGTTACATCATCGGGGCACGATGTTACGGTAGATAAATAAACAAAATCATTAGTGATACATATTTTTTTATTAGTATTTCAAAACGATATAAACAATAGAGATCACTTTATACAGTCTTTTAACATTTATGAGTAATTATAATATCTATTATGATAATTATTTTAGTTTTTTTTTGCAGAAAATCACGGTTTGCCCCATAGCACGTTTTTTAATATAAATTGAAGTCATTATTAATGGATATCGATAGTACAATAAAACAATATTATAAATTAAAGGTAGATATATTATGAACGTTCAAGGTTAAAAATTTTGACAAAATAAAAAATATGGTCATCAGGAATCAAAAATTTTGTAAAGGATTTTTTTACTTACTTGGTTGAAATCGGGGCACATGCACACAACCTAGCAGCTCAGCGCTTGGCGGGTCACTGATTGTTTTTATCTAATGCACGATGTTATAAGAAAACAAATGAGTCCAATTATGTCCATCAAAGAGTTTAAAATCCCGGTAAAAAACGCGTGTAACTTCTTACCCCTGTAACAACGTGCCCCCTGCTCCTATTGTTATGGGTTTACCAAGAAAAATAAGTTTCTTTCTTTTATTATGCTAAACTATGTTCATATTAGGCTTGGAAGTGACGTACAAAGCTCCCCAAACTTGATATATTTAGAGTTTTTATTTTTTCTTTGCGTGATGTCTTGCCGTGAATAAAGTATTAGGTACGTATTTTATTTCTCATTTGGACCTACTAAGCAATTTTCTCTACAGGATCTGACCCTGACAATCTAAAAATGAAACATTCTAGCTTTCGATGTCAGTTTTCATGCCAGTGACATCTGGTGGAACTGAAAGCAAAAACTAACCTAGTTAAAAAAGTTTCAGCACAAATTATTCGCATTACTTTTGCCGAACAAACGAGATGAATGTTTCTATTGTGCTATTTTATTTAGAAACTGAAAAAGCATGTTTATATGAAGTAAATTTTATTCACGGAACAAGCCTTATTATGCCTAGTTAAATAACTTGTCCAGTGAATAAATAGCTTACCACCCGCGCCTTCGCCCGCGTGGAATTCGGTTATATCGCGCTTTTTAAATTTCCCTCGGGAATATCAAATTTTTCAATAAAAGGTCTATGTCCTTTCTCAGGGTCTAAAGATTATCTGTACCAAATTCCATCAAAATCGGTTGAGAGCCTTAAGCGGGAAAGCGTAACAAACAGACAGACAGACAGACAGAGTTACTTTCGCATTTATAATATTAGTATGGATTTGCTAATCCATGTTCGCAAACCATAAATAATTTCATTTCGTTTGATCCGATATTTTGTAATTTTTCAGAAGTTAATTTATTCCAGGAATCTGACTTTGATCAAATCAGCCCAGTCGCAAAACATTTTTGTGATATTTTATTAAGAAGTAAAATTCATAATTATTTACGCTTATTTAATAAGGAACGTGGTATTGTCCGCCATCTCTTTGTACAAAACAAATTGTCGGTATTTTCAAGTCTTCTCTTGTTTTAACATCTCGCCTAAGGTTATTTTCGAATATAGTTAAAATAAATTATTCCCTTGGAGACAAAATTGGTAGCCAACCTATTAATATCTTATTCCAACATGGTTACTTAGTTCACTGTATAATTTAATTCTCTGTATCATCATCAACCTTTTTACCGTCCCACTGTTGGACACAGGTCTCCTCTCATACAGAGAAGGATTGAGCGTAGTTACCACGCTAGCTCAATGCGGGTTGGCGATTTCAGACCTAAAGCCAAGATCACCTCAAGATGTTTTGCTTCACCTTGTAATCAGACATTGGCGTCCTAGATATACTTAATTCTCTGAATAATTTCATTTATTTAAATTTAGAGACACGAGTAGTTTTATTTATTTATTTGTTAAAACTTTATGCACAAACATTGCACAATGGCGGACTTAATGCCTTAGGCATTTTCTACCAGTCTACCTTGAGGTGATGCAGAGACAAACATGGTAGGTGCAAATAAATTAAAATTAAAAGAGAGAAAAAAAAGTATTAAAAATATAATAAAATATGATATAATATGAAATAAAGAATATGATAGAATGTGCTGAAAATATGATATAATATAATATATATGTGTTATATCTTGATATAAGGATAATACAAAACGCACCTTAATTGCATAACCCACTATTACTAACAGTTGGAATCATTCCAAAGCATATTGCTAATCCATTGCTCCATGTGTTTGAAAATGTATCTCCTCAACAACGTGAATAATGCAATAAATGTTGTTGAATTGTCAAAATGAAGCCCATTGCTACTGATAGTGTGTCACGCAATTACCCTGTCGATCAACGTAGTTTTTGTAGTAGTTTGTCAAAATTATGATACGGAGTCGTAAATATGACATTGATTTCTCTCGGTGGTAGGCCATAATATCGGCTGCCGGTTAAGAGAAGTTACCACCCACCAGACAAAGTCTTGCCGCCAAGCGATTCGTCGTGTTCCGGCATGATGTCTGGTGAAACCGTACGGAGGATGGGTCTGAGCAGTTGTGTTGCGATGTGTGCCGGGTACGATGCGCCAAATGTTACCGTGTCGGGAGTTTGATCGTGGAGGGTCTCCAGATTAATCTCCCTCTGGCGCAACATTGTTGGTCGTGTTGTTGGGTTTAACATTGCATCATCTCGCTCAACTGCCATCTTCCTTCCTACTCACTAAGATTTTTAATTGAAAAGGGTTGATAAACTTGTGCGCTTTACCATCAACGATTGCATTGCTGCTTACCATCAGGCGCGATTGCAGTCAAACACTAGCTTATAATTATTAAAAAAAACGTAAAAGAAAGTTTGCTATCAGACTGCTTCTACTGACGAATCTATCAAAATCAGTGATCTTCGTGAGCTGCCATGATTTATATGGAGGACTATCCATTGACCATCCAACAGAGAAGCAGCAGGGATGTTTGTTATCATTCCAATAGGGTTGCTGCTGTCAAAGATACCATAACTATGAAAGGAATGTGTTGTATCCCATATTCACATCAGCATCACATCGCATTATCTCGGGCTGGTAGTTTCTATAAGTAAACAATGATGTCTAACTGACACAAAGTATGGAAAATGCTGCCAAAGTCGCAAATTCCCTTGTTCACAGTTGTGATAAATATTACTTCCGTCCGTGTGGTACCGGGCTTAGAATAGTACCAACCCATATCCTCCCGTGGGTGTCGTAAGAGGCGAGTAAGAGAACTCTCACCAGGGAAGCGGGCAGCGGCGCTTCTCTTGTGGAATATCAATATACTGCGATCCTCAACTCACCTATGTGGGGATTATGGCAAACCTCGCCAATATAAGGAAAGCCTTGGGGGAGGCTTTTGTCCAGCGGTTGACCTTAATAGGCTGAAGAAGAAGAAGAAGACAAATTTTGCTTTAGTCTTGTTCAATAGTCAGCGTTAAGATCGAAAGGAGAAAGACACATACTCAGTCAGGCTAAATCTTTGCAACTGTAAGGCCCTTTGTGCACGGATTGGGCTCTGATTCAGTTCGGGTTCGGTTTTTTTTGGGTTTTCGGTTTTTCTACAGTAAAATGTATAAATACGTCCTAGATTAAACGTCTATTAACAAACTTCTATAGTGATCCATACAACACAGACGTACCGTATCTACACACTGCATAAAATGCGCTATAGAAATAAAGTATCTGTCAACATTTCAACAAGGTAAATAAAGTTGTTTGATGTAATGATGATTTTTCTATCTCAAAATGTAGGTATTTTGATTGTTCCTGTGTACTAACTTCAGGTTAGCAGTATTTATATAACATTAAGTAAAGAATCTATGTACAGATTTTCAAAAAGATATCATGAAAAACCACAAAGCTATGAGCTTGTCATCCTACTTGGCTGTCCCAACAAAAATATGGTCAGCTGTTGCGCGAGCGCGGATATACCATGCGCTCTCGGTAACTACACTGCAACAATGTGTAAATGTATTTGGGAAAAATATAACATGGTGTAAAAATGATTGAAATCGATTCAGTCGCTTATTGTGAACAAACTGTATTCAGGTTTCACATAAATAAAAAATAAAGTTGTATATGTAATTGCAAACTCATCATCATCATCCCAACGTTAATCCCAGTCGCATCCGTAGCTTTTTCAGCTTTGGAGTCTGGTGTCCGCATTAACAGTCTAACTGCTGATTTTGGCTAATCTTCGATATTTTCCATGAAGCGACTGACGTCTGACCTCCACAACCCGAAGGCGATATCTAAGCATTGCAGTTAGACCAATTGTCAGACTTTTGAGGGCTCCAACAACCCGTAACGGCTGCCACTAGATGTTCGTATGGCAACCGGGACCAACGGCTTAACGTGCTTTCCGAGGGACGTAATTGCAAACTATTTCTTCTCAATTCTAGCAATGATTTTTTTTTATTACATAACAAATTAATATGCTTAATTTAAGGTCTTAAGCGAAAGACATACTGCAACGCACCATGTGCCGGAGCGCGGGAAAAGGACCCGATTTCCCCGCATGGTAACGCGCCTAAATTTTTTTACATATGTAAGTAGGAGTCACACGTGTAGGCACGTGTTTTGCCCATCGGAAGGTGGCTCGTAACAAGTTCAGAGCTGCCAAAAGCCGACAGGCTTTATGAGCCACGTTCATAACGCCCAAATGTAACTTGTTACAACATCAAATCATTTTAGGCCGCGATTCAATTAGGAAGCGATTGACACGCAACATTTTGCATAACCTGTTGAAAGTAAGCGCGGAACTGTTGTTTACGTCGTGTTCCGGAATGATGTCTGGTGAAGGCGTACGGAGGATGAGTCTGAGCAGTTGTGTTGCGTTGTGTGGCGGGTACGATGCGCCAAATGTTGTTGTGTCGGGAGTTTGATCGTGGAGAGTCTCCAGATCAACCTCACTCTGGCGCAGCATTGTTGGTCGTGTTGTTGGGTTTAACTGCTACTGTTTTAATGTTACGGTGCGGAAACGCGGCGCGTCCCTGGTGCGCCGGGTGTGGGCCAGCTCCAATACCATCCTGGCAATGGTCGCCGACCGGCTAGACTGCCCTTATATCCGGCATGGCTGTGGCAGACATGCCGCTGTGCAGGTGCCCAGAAGGAAATTATAATTTATGACATCATTGTAAAACTTTCTGTATGGCTATTCAATGTTATTGTTATGTATTTTAATTATTATTTTATCTTTATTCTTTTTTTTTGGATTTAATTAATTCAGTTGTTGTTTAGATTTGTGTTTTATTATTTGATTTCCTTTTTAAATTTATTTTAATGTGTAATTTGAATTTATGGACTGTAATATTGTCTGAAATAAATGAATAAATGAAAATGAATAAATGAAAATTAACGTTACAATCACCTCGCTTAACTGCCGTCTTCCTTCCGATTCACTCAGTTTTTTTTTTTTTTTTAGTGAATAGGCTCTTAGTAAACTGGTGCGCTTTACCATCAACGATTGCATCATTGCTTACCATCAGGCGGGATTGCAGTCAACTACTAGTTTATAATTATTTAAAAAAAAAACAACATGGTCTGTTTACGCATACTACTTCACGTCATTCGTCGCCAACATGCAAAGACGCGCGCTGTTGTTCAGCGTGCCGTACATGTTGAGAGTCACGTGTCGCGTCATATATTGTCTAGTGGAAACGCGGCTTTAGAATAACCGTAATGCCACACGTAATGTTATAATATTTCAAGGGCGATAGGGGTCCGGACTCGACGTAATCAATTACGACCACCCGTGACAAAACGTGCTAACCGAGGGCTTTTTATGAGTTTCAATTAAAATGGAAACTATCCTACGGCTTAAATATTTGATCAATTTTACGACTCACCACACCTGTTCGATTTATAACCTATGTACAGGTTTCCTATATGTAGATAATAAAACCGGAACAAGAAAAAAAATCATTTTTATAAACATAAATTATAAAACTAGTTCTTGACCGCATTCCCGCAATCCCGCCTGATGGTAAGCAGTGATGCAATCGCTGATGGTAAAGCGCGCTAGTTTATTAAGAGCAGCTATGAAGACACCGCTGATAAATTGTTCCAGTCCCTCTATGTATAAGAGATATGAGATATTTTATATAAAGAAGAGATTGGTCTCTACCAAAGAAATCATGAGTAAATAGTGCGAAAGTGATAAAACATTAAATGAAAAAATCTTAACTTCAAAAGATTTTTCATCATATTATTTTTACCGTTTCCGTTTCATCGTTCCTGACATACGTTTATATTACTGTTGGCAGGTGTCATTCAACAAAATAATTTCATAGACCCTGACACCCTTCATAACATCGCACGAAATGTAGCATTTGATTTCCCCAGTCGAAGCTAAAAATAAGTATCACTTAGAAACAATTTCTACCCGGAAACACACCCGCGTGGTACTTACTCAACTATAATATGAAACAAACCCTGACACCCGAAAATAGTTTCTAACTTTCTTGCATTGAACAAATTCTCAAAGTAGGATCAGTCATACCAAAGATAACTACCCTCCTACTTACAAACTATATTTATTGAGAACGTTGAAGACATTTGTCGGCAAATTGTACTTCCGTCCCTATATTATCCAGTTATCTATACCAATGTATAAAGCTGAAGAGTTTGTTTGTTTAAACGCGCTAATCTCAGGAACTACGGGTCCGATTTGAAAAAATATTTTTGCGTTGGATAGCCTGTTAATCCATGAAGGCTTTAGGCTTTACAACATCAGGCTGCGACCAACAAGAGCGGAGCATAACATGATAGATAGGAAACCGAGTAATCAGAATAGTATATCAATTATGGAGTGTCTTTTAGAATTCAATTTTATAACTAATTTCACGATTAATTTTATTTTTCTCCGGCCCAACACTAGGAATTACTCCTTTATCATGTTAGCGTTTACAAACAATTGAACTCACATAAACAAATAACCGGACCCGGAATAAATACAAAATTTATTCACTGTTGGAATCGAACCCGTGACATACAACGAAATTTTTTAAATCTGACCAGTAGTTCGCGAGATCAGCGCGAACAAACAAACAAACATACAATCAAACTCTTCAGCTTTATATATTAGTATAGAGTATAGATTTATAGAAGAATCTATTAAAAGTATAAGTAAAATACAAAATCCAGCCTCATGATTGCCATTCTAACTACTAAAAATTAATTTATATTAATGTCATTATTTCAAATCGCTTCTTTTTTTTAAAATGTTCTAAGTAACTTCCTAAGAATATATTTTCTAAAGTATGTAGAGAAGAAGAGTTAGTATATCAATTCCTTTTTGTCTACGGTATTAGGTATATATAGTAGCTTCCTATAAGAATATATTTTCTAAAGTATGTAGAGAAGAAGAGTTAGTATATCAATTCTTTTTTGTCTACGGTATTAGGTATATATTTGCCTACCACACGCAATATACCTAAAATATGGTGGTGAAACCGAGGTATGCTAGAAGGCTGTCGAACGGAGTGTTATGATGGATAACAAACTAACATACTGGGTTGAATATGTTATACGTGTTGGGTAGGAATACGACAATTACTTTCACACCAACATAAGTGAAAGCACTTGGAAAGCTGCCAATGTAAGATGGATCTGGGCTTCACACATCTGCCGCATTTCAGACGATCAATGGGTCAAACTTATGACCCAATGAGTTCCTTGATATGTGTGTCGAATGACATCGCGGTAGGCGAGACAAGTGGAAAGAGAGAAGGGAACCCTTTGCCCCAGAGCGAAAGAATGTAGGAGAATAAAACACGTTTACGACGCAGCGCAGCAATCAATAGCTTGCCCACTACGCAGTGGTCAAGCTATTGACTGCTGCGCTGCGTATCGCGGGTTCGATTCCCGCATGGAACAAATGCTTGTATGACCTACAAGTAGTTGTTTCGGGTTTGTGTATGTGAGTTTATATGTTTGTGAACGCACCCCCGATACAGGAGAAATACCTAGTGTGGGACAACGTTTTATTTAAAAAAATAATTAATATACAAGAGTGTCCATTATTAGCAATATAACATTATAAAACACATACGTATAATATATTGTATGTTGTAATTTTTTCGGCAAATTAGTGCGATCAGTTTGGCTAAGAAATTACAAAATAATATTAAATTTCTATAGACGAGTTGTTAGCACGCCTTTCCCCTTGGCGTCAAATCGGCCTCCACAAAACGTAACCCGTAGCTAGGCTACGCCGCGTTACGGCTCGCCGAACGCTGACAGCTAATGAAAATACGTTCTACAACGCATACCGTGGAAAATGTGTGGACGAAGAGACGTAATCTAGGGTTCGAAAATCCGTAAGCGCGGGAACTGTGTTACGATCTGATTAGTGTGCGTTGCAGTAGAAAGTTTGATAAAAATCTCTCCACCCGAGTTGATACGGTGACAAACCTGTACCGGTTTAATACCTTTAGTCAGATCATATTTTGTACCTTAAGTAGGTACAAAATATGATCTGACTAGACACTTCTTTTTGGTTACAATAAGGAGCTTCAACGTCAGTATATGATTATTATCATCACTTACCCAAACATCCTGAAAGACTTGATCAGACTAATGAAGGCCTGCTTGAATTTCCTGTTCATGAAGCAATAGGTGATAGGATTACAACACGACGAGCAGTAGGCGAGGAGTTGCAGCAAGACCACGCCCTTGGAGCCTATGTACTGGTACAGCTCGTCTGGGTAGAACAGGTAGATCTGGAAAGAAAGTTGGAGTTGAGGAGTTTGCTCTCAAATATTTCAACAAAATCGTTTATACAGGGTGCAATTAATGTCATGGGGACTGTTTTAACTTCTATTTTTGAAATATGTGAGCAGCCTGTGTTCTAAATAATTTGTTTTTCTATTTTGTTATATTATTTATTTATTTTTAATATTTTTCACTCTTTCAACGCATCGTTTACAAAATGTCGTAAATATTTTTAAAATATGAAGAAAACGGAGTCTCTATTTTTCAATTTCCTGAGTAAAAAAAAATTATTCTATTTAGTCCGTCATTCAGATTATAGAAAAATATTGGATACGTATATTTTGTTTTATCAAATCAATAAAAATTGACAAATAGGTATAAAAGGCATCAAAGATCAGGAGAGGTGGCTGGTGACGTCACTGGTCGCTAAAAAGTGTAGCGCGCAGTGATGTTACATGAGTTTTCAACGCGCTGTGTCGTCTTCATTTTTTGTTTATATGAAAAAAGAAAAAATACGTGTCTAGTATTTTTTGGGAATCTGTCTGACGGACTAATTAGTTTTTTTAGTCAATTACCCCATTCAATATGCGAAACTAGCTTTTGAAAGTAGAAATAATAATCAACATTATCTAGTAAAAAAATCCTACTTGAAATAAGTGATTTGAGTGTGAATTTGAAATGTTTCACATCAAACAACTCTCTGTGAACATTTCTCTGTAAGTCAACAATATTTTTATTTTATTGGCTGTAGCTCAATGTTTAATGCAATAACAAAACCCGCAGCAGCTGAAAAAAAAAAGATAAAAAACATGCTTTTAAAAAATATCAAACTCAAAAGTTAAAAATACTTTTTAAAAAAGCGTGAGGCGCTTGTGCCATATTTTTTGTATATTAAGCGCCTCACGCTTTTTAAAAAAGTGTTTTTAACTTTTTAGTTTGATATTTTTGTAAAACACGTTTTAGTTTTTTAATCTACATATATTTATTTTCAACTTTTTAGTTCAATATTCTTTTTTAAACAAAAAACGAACCAACGAATGTATTGAAAACGATTGGACATTTTACAGTAATGAGCCGCTCACTCGTAGCCCAAAGAGTTAGAGACGGACAAACAAACAAACAAGCAAGCAAACATACAAGTGAAGCTAATAAATGTAATAACGTCTGACAGATTTTGCATATTATTGTCAAAATTTCAAGAATTAAAGTATTATTAGTAGCACTGTGCACTGTGATGGCGGTGGAGGCTCGCCCCCTAATCGGCGGACAAATTTTTGTCAAAGGATTGCGACTAGTTGGGATCGTTTGGACTGTAGGATATCTTGGTTCTAACACTTCAATAAAACGAATTATAGGCTTTTTATAACTGTGTATATTATCAGCCAATTTAAAAATCACTAGGAAGGTTATACGTCCGTCTATACAGAAGCGCTAACGACCAAGAGAGAGACTGATGTTGTAGGTAGTAGGGGTTTACTTATTTATTAAATAAGTACCCACAATATATCGATTATTACAGAATCGACTAAAGATTGATTTTTGTAAAAAGATAAATCAAATAAATCAACACGCCCCCTCAAAAATTAATCTGTCAATTGTACAAATAAAACAAATCAAAGTAAATAAATACCTGAATGATCGGAACATATTATCTTCCTAATGTTTGCTGGGAAATACATCTCATGGCCCAACATTTGTTGCAAGGATTAAGGGAAACCCAGAAAACCTTAATCAGACCATTACATTAAATCATTCCAATACATATCATTAAACTAATAACAAAATCGAACAGAATCTTATTCTAAGCCCATTTTACTTCTCATCTCTTGAAAAGTGATAGCAGGTAATGGTTTGGTCAGAACATCTGCCGGCTGCTGACCTGTTGGAATGTTATTTAATTTTATTACATTTTTCTCAATCTGTTCTCTAGAAAAATGATATTTTATATCAATATGTTTAGTACGCTTGTGATTGGTTGGATTATTTGCAATGCTTATACAGCCATTGTTATCCTCATAGATTATGATAGGTTTATCGATATCTATCTTAATACTAACTGCTAGTGATTTAAGCCATAATGCCTCCCTAACAGCTTCATACAATGCCATATACTCCGCCTCAGTTGAAGAGGCAGCAACTGACATTTGTTTCTTTGTACTCCAGGTTATAGAGCAATGCTCGAAGAGCTTAAATAAATACCCAGTTGTACTTTTCCTGTCGTTTGAATCACCACCACCCCAATCTGAGTCTACATAGCCACATAGAATATTATTGTAGACAGATCTTTTATAACTTAATTTTAAATCAACAGTACCTTTCAAGTACCTTAGCACTCTCTTGAGACATTGCCAGAGTTCTTTATTATTTTTGTTAGTATACCTACTTAGTATATTAACACTTGTACTTAAATCTGGACGAGTGCATAACATGATATACATTAAACATCCTATAACGTTTCGACATGGAGCGTTATATTTTTCCTCAGAGTTTAATGCTTCATAATTAAGTTTGTTTTCAATGGGTGTTTTGACAGGTTTAGAATCGTACATATTAAATTTATTTAATACCGTTTTTATGTATGCACTTTGATCTAATGTAATTTCATTTGCATGCCTTGTAATTTTTATACCAAGAAATAATTTTATCTCTTTTAAATCAGTCATTTTAAATTTACTCATTAAATACCTTTTAAAATTATTCATTTTATCAATATCAGCGCATGCTATAACTAAATCATCTACATATAAAATCACATAAATATTTTTATGTACATCTCCATTGTCTAACACATATATACATCTATCTATTGAAGAATTTTGGAAACCTTTTTCTTTAAGAGATCGTTCGAACACTTCAAACCAACACCTAGCTGCCTGTTTCAGTCCATAAAGTGCTTTGTTCAATTTACACACATAGTTATTTGGACAAGAGATACTCTCAGGGACTTTCATGTAAATATCTTCTTTTAATTCGCCATTTAAGAAGGCGGTTTTCACATCCATATGATGAACTAGCAAATTATATTGATTGGCAAAACTAAGTATAAATCTGAAACTAGCTATTCTTGCGACTGGTGCGAAAGTTTCATTATAGTCCGTGAGGTATTCTTGACTGAAACCCCTTGCAACTAGTCGTGCTTTGTATCTTAAAGGTTTTCCAAATTCATCATATTTTATAGTAAATATCCATTTACAATCGACAATGTTTTTATTTTCAGGTCTTGGTACGAAAGTCCAAGTATTATTTAACTTTAGAGAATTTAATTCATCTCTAATTGCGCTTTCCCACTGAGATCTGTCCTCTCGAATTTTGATCTCTTCTAATGAATTTGGTATCTTACATAGAATAGACTGAGCACACAAAATGTAATCATCAACATCATCGTCATTATATGAAACAGATGGTCGATTTTTGAGCCTACTGCTTCTTCGAACCTCAGGCTTATTGTTAGTTATTTCTTTTGGTGAAGACGGGTTATTAGAAAATGTATTAACTATTTGTTCCGATTCGATTAAATTATCATGGTTTAACTTGCGAATTTTACTAGGACATTGCTGCCCATCAGATTTGGATGTATCTGATTTGTCAGAGTTATGAGACTTTACCGGCACTGACTTAGATATTAAATCATCAGTTTTGCCGTGAGAATTTTTAATATTCCCTTCAGACTTGAGGTCTGGCCTAGATTGAAGAAAACCAGTCTCATCAACAACAACATCTCTGACTATTACGTATTTTTCGCATTCTGGGTTCCAAACTTTATATCCGTTTGGTTCATAACCCACTAGTATCCCTTTCCATGATTTTTCATCAAACTTGGTTTTACTGATTTTATTATGCACGTAAACAGTTGAACCAAATACCTTCAAATATTTAATTTGAGGTTTCTTACTATGCCACATTTCGAATGGTGTTTTTGAAAGTTTCAAAGCTTTAGTTGGGGTCAAATTAATTAAATAAACAGCTGTCAGTACTGCATCGCCCCAAAACACTTTGTCTAACTGAGCACCGCTTATCATGGAACGAGCTTTTTCAGTAATGGTTCTGACCATACGTTCAGAAACGCCATTCAGCTGTGGTGTTCTCGGAACTGTTAAATGATACGATATCCCTCTTTCTACACAATAACTTTTCATTTCAGTCGATAGATATTCGCCACCATTATCACAGTATAAGTTCGCTAATTTTAAATTAAAATTAGCTTCGCTATTAGCCACGACATCTTTAAAAGCAGCGCATACATCAGATTTATATGTTAATAGGTACGTAACACAATAATGCGTATACCTACTCATCAACAAAAAGTACAAAGTAGTTTTTGTTGTCATTCGTTGGGGGAGTAATAGGTCCACAAACATCTGAGTGCACAATAAATAATGGCCGGTTAACATGACTTTTATCTTTGACTTTATTGAATGGAATTCGACTTTGTTTTCCATTTATACAGGCCTCACACAACTCATCATCTGGCATAACACGTTTCGATTTGGCTGGTGTCATCAGCCATTTTATGATTTTTAATTTGAATGAATTTATTTTTACTAATATGACCAAAGCGTTGATGCCATAATTTGTACATATTTTTATTACTGCATACTTGAGAAATAGATTGACACTTATTTACAGATGCCATTAAGTCTACAGCAATTAAATTGTTTTTCAACCTAGCTTGCATAATGATTTTATTATCCTTACGTATTTGGGCTCCATGCTGGTCGAAAATGACTGTCAAACCAGCACGTTGCATTTTGGATACAGACAGCAAGTTGTATGGTACCTCAGCACAGAAGAGTACATCCTCCAAAACTCCTTGAACGGCTGTGTGGCTGGTCACATACATCGCTCCCTTTTTTGTATCTGAAATAAATGCACATTTTTGTTAGCAATATAAATTCTTAATGGCGGTTGCATAATAGTGTGGCTACTGAAAAGATCTTCCCTGTCTATAATATGGTCCGATGCTCCAGAATCAATCAGGAAAGTAGCTTTGCTTGCATCATCATCCGCTTGATAGTCTCCCATCATAAAAGCAAATCCAGAAAAATTGTTCGACGTCGTGGACGGCTCACTGGTCTCAACTGCGTGGACTGTCTTTGCTCTCTCTGTGTTTTTCTGCTGCATATTATTCTTCAGGTTATAGCTATTATTTGCTTTATTATAATGTGAATTATCAAATTTTCTTTTTCGAAATTCGTGTCCATTGCTCCGTTCAACTTGCAGAACTTTCACGCTGGTGTCACTGGACTCACTTATCAACTTAACTTCATGATCTAAAAGCTTTGTTTTAACTAATGCTAACGTTAAATTATCTTCCGATAAAGTTTCGATCGCAATTATCACGCCGTCATAAGTTGCGGGTAGGGTGAGCAACAAATGAGCTACCTTATCGATTTCTTCCAACTTCGCTCCAGCGGCTAACAATTCAGTGATCAAATCATCAATTTTTTTTTTTTTTTATAAGTATTACGTCACCTTGCAGTTTTAAAGTCAACAGCTTTTTTCGTAAAGCCAACTGAGTAGCAATACTTTTCCATTCATATAAAACATCTAAACTTTTCAAAATTTCTTTTGCGGTACTATCTTCCTTCTCAACACCGAGGTAGGAATCCGATAAATACTCGACGATAATACTTTTTGCTATACGGTTATTTTTCTCCCACAAGTTACATTGAATTATCGGGTCTTCGTCAATAACTTTTAACACATCCATTTCACTTAATAATGCCCATATTCTAAACTTCCAGACAGTGTATTTTTCCCCATCGAAAGGCTTGATATCACGTTTAGTTTTTAAATTTTCCATTTTTAAAATGTTGTAACGGACTTACTTGTGAACACTTATATTGCAGTAAAAACGTATCCTGGGCCAATAACCTGTAGGATATCTTGGTTCTAACACTTCAATAAAACGAATTATAGGCTTTTTATAACTGTGTATATTATCAGCCAATTTAAAAATCACTAGGAAGGTTATACGTCCCTCTATACAGAAGCGCTAACGACCAAGAGAGAGACTGATGTTGTAGGTAGTAGGGGTTTACTTATTTATTAAATAAGTACCCACAATATATCGATTATTACAGAATCGACTAAAGATTGATTTTTGTAAAAAGATAAATCAAATAAATCAACATGGACCTCCCTTTGGTCCGTTCGGTCCAAACGATCCCAAGTAGTCGCAATCATTTGACAAAAATGTGTTCGCTGATTAGGGGGCCGAAGTGTGATGCGCTTGTTAGGATGTCTAAGAAATGGGTAATTTAATAAGATTCAAGCAAGCATTAAATGAGAAACATTATGTATATATGTACTTATAACATTAAACACTGGACATATTTAGAATCATCAGCAATATACAGAATATAAGACAAGGTACACAAGATTTATGTATAAGAATTATTAAGGATACTGAACTGGTAGTTTGCTTCGTTCGACGGCTCGATGAAGAACCCAGGGTCGGGCATCCGTATTTACAGACAGTAACAAAATTACAGTACCCTCATCGAGCCGTTATTACAGTTTATACAATCAAATCTACCCTCGGAATCAACTAAACTTAAACAATCCACGTTACAATACTTTTCTTAGAATTATGGCGCATGTAGGTCACTACAATAACGTAAAACTTATCATATTCTTCGAAAATTATTTACGGTTTTTTTTTTTATAAATTATGAATTTTATTGTGTGTACATAAAGTAAATCAATCCCTATATCATCTATATATGTATAAATAATCTTGTCGGTGGCAAATATATTTATTCTAAAGTGCTAAAATAACAGACTTTTTTTATGTATTATAAACTAGCGCTTGACCGCAATCCTGCCTGTTGGTAAGCAGTGATGCGATCGTTGATGGTAAAGCGCGCTAGTTTATTAAGAACCTATTCACTGTAACCTTCAATCAATCAATCATCATCAACCTTTTTATCGTCCCACTGCTGGGCACAGGTCCCCTCTCATACAGAGAAGGATTGAACTTAATCACCACGCTTGCTCAATGCGGGTTGGCGATTTCAGATTTAAAGTCCAGGTTTCCTCAAGATCTTTCCTTCACCTTCAGTCATTGGTGTCAAAAATATATTTAGAAAGTAGACACTCAAATTGTAGTGTGACGGAAACACCGCCGCCGGCAAATTGTTCCAGTCCCTCGATGTACGCGGTATAAAAGAAGAAGCGAAACCCTTCTTCCGGATGGTAGTGGTGTCAACAACGTAAGGGTGGAAAGTCGCCGTACGACGGGTCGTCCGATGGTGGCACGGAGATGGGGAAATTAAATCACGCAATTCCCTTGCACACTCACCAGAATGCATCCTATAGAAGACCGAAAGGCTGGCTACTCTACGCCTGTGCTCCCGGCTTTGGAACCGTGAAAACAAAATTATTTGTTTGTGACATTT
The DNA here is from genome assembly GCA_017933935.1 of Sesamia nonagrioides. Lineage (NCBI taxonomy): Eukaryota > Metazoa > Arthropoda > Insecta > Lepidoptera > Noctuidae > Sesamia > Sesamia nonagrioides. Next base: position 183,116 of record JADWQK010002119.1, read on the forward strand.
AAACACATTCAGAATGGGAGAGCTTCCTATAATGTTATTGTTATTCTTAAAATAAACCTCCTGTCCTTATAAGGAAGTATCTGGTTACAAATGCTTTATGTATCTACCAGGACAATATAATGCGAAGAGTGTATTGTTACCCTCTTGATGACACCCTCAGGAGAGGTCGTGTGACACTCAGTCACTGTCCAGCAAAGATAAAGAGATTATCTGTCCAACTTGCAAGCTTTGTACTCCGAGTAGGATTTGTACAGTGGTAACATTTTTAAGGTTCCGTACCTAAAAGGTAAAACGGAACCCTATTCATGAGACTTCCGTCTGTCGGTACGTCTGTCACAAGGCTGTATCTCATTAACCGTAATAGCTAGACAGTTAAAAAATTCAGAGATTATGTATTTTTGTTGTCGCTATTACAACAAATACTAAAAATAAAAAATATTTAAAACTCCCATACAACAAACGTGATTTTTTGCCGTTTTTTGCTCCATATTAATAACGGAAATAGATAGACTCTGGAAATGTTCACAGTAGATTTGGTATATGTATATTAACATTAAAAATAAATAATTAAATTAAAATAAAATAAATATTTTAGGGGGGCTCCCATACAACAAACGTGATTTTCTGCCGTTTTTAAAGATGGTACGCGCGAGTCCGACTAGCATTTGGCCGATTTTTATCTTGTACCTGGTCTTTATTATGAATTGAATTTAGAAAAAATGTGCACTATCATCGATCAAAAGTACATTGGCAATAAAACAAAGCTCTTTAAGTTAGACTTACGTTCTTCTGGTTTCGTGAAAATAAATACGTGTATGATTGTCGTCAACAAGTGATTGTATTTTATATTTTTAACATTATACAGGGGTCGGCACTCGAAGTGTTACCAATTCAAAATGCTGTAATTCTGTTAAACATGGGCATATTTATTTAAAAACTTCAGTATTGAAAAAAGCCATATACAATAAATAAAAAAAAAGAAGCTATTGTTCGATATGGCCACCTTTAGCGCGGATAACAGCATCGAGTCTGACCGAGAAGGCTTCACACTCTGCACGAATGTGGTCTGCTGGAATTTTGTTCCATTCTCGGCGAAGCGCAATCTTTAAGGCGTCGACCGTCTCATATTTTTTTGTTGACACTTTTACTTCTAGAATTGACCATATGGAAAAATCCATTGGGTTTAAGTCCGGGGAATATGGTGGCCATTGTTGCGAAGAAATGAAGCTCGGAATATTTTCTTGTAAAAAAATTTGGGTTTCACGAGCTTTGTGAGATGGTGCCGAGTCTTGTTGAAAGGTCCAATGATTTCTACCAAATTGCTTACATGCCCAAAGTAACAAAGCATCGTTTAAAATCTTTTTCCGGTAGATCTGCTGGTTTATCTTTACACCCTGGTCAATGAAAACGAGAGGTGAGCGTCCCATGGCAGTTACCGCCGCCCAAACCATCACAGATGCTGGTGCTTCCTTTCGCAAGGCAATTCGTTTGTCTAAATTGTCATTTGATTTACACTTTAACCATACGCGACCATTTTGCTTGTTCACATATTGTTGAACGGTAAAAAATTTTTCATCGGAAAATACCAAGTTTTCAAGCAAGCTATCAACGTGCAAGTGCTTTAAGTTCTTAGCTCTTTCTAGACGAACTGTCTTTTGTGCAAGTGTCAGATCTTGCACTTTTTGTAATTTGTAGGGCTTCAGTTGAAGTTTATTTTTTAATATGCGCCCTATGCTCCGGGCAGATACATTAAGACTTTTCGCCAATTTAACTGCGCTTTGTCGTGGATTTCGTTCAATTCTAGCCTTTACCTTTCGAATCATTGCTGATGATGTTGCTGTTGTTGGATGTCCACCTCCATGGCGTTTTTTGATGCTACCCGTATCACTGTAACGCGTGATGGTCCGATACACAAACATTTTGTTCAAATGTAAATGTCCAAGCTCATTAACGATGGCTGCCTGCGATTTTCCAGCCAAATACAAAGCAATGACGCTGTTTCGTTTGACTTCCATCTGCAAAACTTTTTTTAACAACGACGAAAAATAGTAGGCTTTTGTTAGTTTATTAACAATACCATACACTAAGGAATGTGAAAAAATGGGCGCCATATTGTAAACAGTTTAGTTGCTATAGCAACGTAAAATTAGTAACACTTCGAGTGCCGAACCCTGTATTAGTCAAGAAGATAGGCGCGTGCCGATAAATGTGTTCAAATCAGTTCAAATCTCACAAAATACTTACACTTTCTGTAAGTTCTTACTGTATTGGAAGTAATCTGCTGCTAAGTGTCACCTGGCCACTTTGGATTCAGTGGAGAGGCGTGCGAAGAGGCTGATTGGTGACTCTGATTTAACTCGAGACGGTCTCCAAAGCCTAGAGCACAGGCGTAGAATAGCCAGCCTTTCGGTGTTCTATACGATGCATTTTGGGGAGTGTGCGAGGGAATTTCATAATTTAATTCCCCCATCTCCGTTCCACCATCGGACGACCCGTCGTACGGCGAGTTTCCACCCTTACTTTGTTAACACCACTACGATCCGGACGAAGCATTTCGCCTCCTCCTTTATATCGCGTACTTCGAGGGACTGGAACAATTTGCCAGCGGCAGTATTTCCGTCGGACTACAATTTGGGTGTCTTCAATGCTAGAGTGAATAGGCTCTTAATAAACTAGTGCGCTTTACCATCAACGATTGCGTCACTGCTTACCAGCAGGCAGGATTGCGGTCAAGCGCTAGTTTATAATACATAAAAAAAAGTCTGTTATTTTAGCACTTTAGAATAAATATATTTGCCACCGACAAGATTATTTATACATATACAACGTGTAACATAGTAGGGTATATACATCTTTTTTCTACTTTGGAAGCGTCTGTCACGCAAACTATTCGGTTTAGAAAAAAAATATTTTAGAAAACTAGATATCATTTTTGAAGACCTATCCATAGATCATCATCATCATCATCATTTCAGCCGAAAGATGTCCACTGCTGGACGTAGGCCTCCCCCAAGGTTCTCCACGACGACTGGTCCTGCGCCTCCCGCATCCAGCGGTTTCCCGCGACCTTCACCAGGTCTTCGGTCCACCTTTTCGGGGGTCTACCCACGCTACGTCTTCCGGTGCGTGGTCGCCACTCGAGAACCCGTCGGTTCCATCGGGCATCGGTCCTACGGGCAATGTGTCCAGCCCACTTTTCAATTCTTCGGGCTATGTCGGTTACTCTCGTTCTTCTGCTGATCTTCTCATTCCTTATTCGATCGCGCAGTGAAACCCCAAGCGTAGCCCTCTGATTTTGAGTTTCAGTTCTAAGTATGGGGAGCCCCCAATATTTATTATTATTTTTTTATTTCTGCATCAAAATCTAAATACGGTTCACAGAATTCATCTACCTACCAAGTTTCAACAGCTCTTTTAGTTTGGAAAAAAAATGGCTGTGACATACGGTCGGACAGACAGGCAGACAGACATGACGAATCTATAACGGTTCCGTTTTTTGCCATTTGGCGACGGAACCCTAAAAATGAAGTCACTTTATTATTTTCTTATAGCTGCCTAATATGATATTTTTGTTTTAAATGAAAACTGTTCGTTGGATCAAAAGATATGAGGAAGAGGGTAGCCTAACTAATTGACAGTGAAGTCAAAGGCTGTCGCTTATATACATACTAGCTGACCCGGCGAACTTCGTTCCGCCTTAAAGGCAATATCACATGACTACTTTTTAAATTAGGATAATATTAAATAAATGAATAATATTATTCAATGATTCTATAATTGGGAGCACAATCCTGGCGATTCTCCGGAAATCTTTAATGTGCTACAATACTGCCCATAAAGCCCAATGCGAACGCCATTGCGCTATATTATATGCGTATTGAAACGCTGCCCGATTCAAATCAGTATTTGATGAATTTCTTCTTGTGTTTCGTAAATTATCTAGCGCTTGATCTCTGAGGTTTGCTCGACGATTTCGCATTGCCAACCGAGCCATTTCACGGGCTGCCTCCCTTTGCTCTGGTGAGTGAGAAGCACGAAGTCGAGCCATACTAAGGCTGCGCCTTCAGGTGCAATTTCTAGCTCTTCTTCAGTTTTTTTTTTTTTTTGTTGTGGATGGGAAATTATCAAGTGACCTCTCCCGCTCTGGGCGGAGCGGAAGGGCGTGTCAGACTTTTATTGAGTAAAACCCACCCGTGTTCATTCACTTGCCTGTGCAACGGCCAGTGCCATGATTTCTTTTTTAATCAACCCCTAACCCTGTGGACCAGTCTTCGTGGACACCGTCAAGGTGTGCTGACATCCCTTTGAGGCACGTGTGAAACACAATGGGCCGTCAACCCGGGCCTGGTTCTTACAAGGAGGCGAGCTGCCTATCCCTCGCCGCCCGCAAGCCCGCGCCTACGGCGATTGGGAGTCCGATGTTGCCTCCCGAGCAGGGCGCTTCCTGTGGCGGTTTGAGCCGTGAGTGTAGTGGGATTTCCGCTCCCTCACCCACTCCACCTCCTGCTTTGCCAGCATCACTGCTTCACAGAAGGAGGTGAAAGCTTGCCATGCACTCTTGCTCCGGACTATGGCCCGGACCAGGGTCGGACGCGAGAGATCGCCGCCGATCGCCGCCACGAGAACACGGCTGTGCTCTATCCAAGCCGGGCAGACCTCCACCTTATGGTCCACCGTGTCCTCAGGGCGATGCACACAGTGGTCACCCTGGCGTTTCCTCCCGCCTTATACGGAACAGAAACCGCCCGAAACAGCCTTGTCCGGTGAGGACCTACGTCAGTCGGAAGGTGAGGACGCCGTGGCGCCTCTCTAGCTACTCCTCAAAGAGAGGACTTACCGCCGCTATTGCGGCGTGCTCAGTGCTGGATTGCGACAATCACACTTTCCATGTCGCCATGAGACCTCGCCGGAGCTCTGTCCGCTGTACTGCGATTTTTCGCGGCAACAGAGTTATGCCTCCTCTCATCACTCCCACATGTGGGCGAGGGATAATGTTTGATATAAACGTATCTTTTTAATTACTCTATCTATTAAAAGAAACCTTATCAAAATCTGTTTCGCAGTTTTAAAGATTTAATCATACAAAGGAACATAGGGAAAGAGAAAGTAACTTTGTTATATAGTATGTAGTGAAGTGGTAAATGGCACAGCTATACAATATTAGAAATTTTGAAGTTGAAGTTTGCTTTGGGGCTTTTATTAAAAAAATTAAACCGGCAGAGAGCATTTATATTCCTTGCTTTAAATAAATGCATCAACATTGAACCGGTAAGACTTTTTTTTAATATGCTGAGTAGTGTAGGAGTGTGTTTGTACCATTTTTAACAAATGAACCGCTAACTTATATTTTGACTGAGTTGTTTTGTTATTCCATGTCAGTTGCGTTTTGTTAAACCATGTCTTATGTCATGTCACACGGGAACGACAGGAACCGCGGGAATGGGATAAAAAGTATCCTATGTGATATGTCCTTCTCCCAGTTCTTATCTACCTCCCTACCAATTTTGAGCCATACTGGTTAAGCGGTTCTTGAGTTATAAATATAGTAACTAACACGACTTTCATTTATATACCTACATAGACTTCATTCAAATCGGACCAGCCTAGGAGGAATTCAGTGACGTACACACGTACAGCATATTTAGGATGGAAAGAAGAAACCCATGGAAAGCATTGTCATCTACATTTGTAACAAAGATATCATACCTCTCTCTACCCCTAGGGCTCTTGTTTCTGTCTCTTTATGTAAAATAAAAAATCTTAAATAATTATTTATTTCTATTTATTTTTTTCTCGTTTAGTTCATAAGTACAAATTTAGTTAAATAAAAAAAAATATCTTTTTTATTTTTTCGCCTTTTAGTTCTTATGTAAAATTATATTTTTAAATAACTAAAAAAATTAAAAAAAACTATAAACTTGTCTAAAAACAAAAAAAAAACTTGTGATTGACCGGGTTTGAACCGAGGAACACCAGCCATCGCGAGTAGACCATACCAATATCGATTACGCTACAGCCGCTATGTCAAGCCGCGCGAAATTAGCGCCCATATTATGCGTGAAATATTGCGAAAGAGAAAACTCGAAAATATGCGCTTCCCCAGACATAAGACTGAGCTAGATCGATTTTTCGTCCCCGAAAACCACCACATATTAATTTTCAGCGAAATCGTTAGGGCCGTTTCCGAGATCACATGCTTCTTCAAGTGATTAGCGCTATCTGCCGGGTTGATTTGTGAATCTAAACGATCCAGGTCGCCACTCAAACGCATACAGAAAAATTCATTAAAATCGGTCAAGCCGTTTAGGAGGAGTTCAATGACATACACACGTACAGCAGAATTATATATATAAAGATGGAGGGTGAGTATAAAACAAATGATTCCTCACAAACTAGACAGTTTGCACTAATATTGTTTTGTATCATAATAGAGCAATATAACGTGGAAACGACGCCAGTCTCTTGGGTACAAACGAAAGCACATCAAGCTACTACAATCTATAAAATTTCTATATTAGATTTTCAACTTTATCTCTAAAGCATTAAGGTTCAAGGTCCATTGAGAATATTTGATAGTTTAGGGTAGCTTAATCTGCTGTCGTCCGTACAATGCGACAGCGATTCGAGAGGAATATTTCGACACCAAATTTCAGTTTGTTAATTGTTTTAGTTGGGGTTTTGTTGTTAGTTAACGAATTCCCTATTGCCATTCTCTTTGTGCCGGTAGCACATTATAGCAGATTATTTATCGACATCCAAGCGAATAAAGCCGATACAAATTATTATTCGAGGTTATTAAACAATGAATGTTTGTTTCTTAACAGACACTCATAATTTTTCTCGACTTTGCTCAATATTTAAAAAAATTCTAATCTACCCTCCAATTAAACTTCTTCTAACTAAAAAATGTTTTCCTATAATGCTGAAACAGCCAGGCTGTTTTTGAATTTGGAACTGCACACTAACTTATAAGGACTGAGGACGGGTCAGGGCAGTTGTGTTGCGATGTGTATCGCACCCGGCACACATTGCAACACAACTACTCAGACCCGTCCTCCGTACGGCTTCACCAACATCATGCCAGAACACGACGAATTGCTTGGCGGTAAGACTTTGTCTAGTGTGTGGTAACTTCTGCCTGCAGCCGATTGTTATGGCCTACCACCGAACAAAATAGTTATTCCTCCATTAAAGTTATTTTATATCTGCAGGTATAGGCGGCTGTCCCAAATCAAAACACAGTAAGGGACTTGGAAGAAATTTTACAGGAGGGCAAAAATACTAAATTTTCTTATGCCTTACCAAAATATCAATCTACAGCTCAATATGATTCTTGGAGATGGTAGATAAGATTGCTGTCTACATTTTTGCATACTAAAACTTTAAAACATAATTCAATACACATTGTATAGCACTTAATAACTTTGAAATGGGATCCAACACTAACCATTGTCCATGGAAACTAAACCAAAACACGGTAAGTATATTAGAAATTATTAGGTTTTTTTTTTTTTTTTCGAAATCTTCTAGTTATTATAAGAGTTATGGACAAGAAAATAAGTAAACAAATATTCTATGTTCATATTTAAAAACTATTGCAGTAAAACACATTAACGAGAATTAACCAACTCATCATTAATTCAAAAATGACCGTCTGCAAACATAGCAAATCTCAGTAATTATTCCAAATATCAAGGCGTTCCTAGGGTGTAAATTTCATACATTCTTGTGTACATTTACAATCTTTAGTTATTACTGAGTGGTTCAGGTTTTGCTTATTATTTGTTATTCTGTTTAATGGAATGGAATTTAATACGGTTTCTTCTGTTGGAGAGATAGTTTCTACGATTATCAGGTAATCTATATCGATTGTAATTGGATTGTAATTATCAGCAGAAATGACATGTTCTGGATTAGCGGCTATAAAATGCCTTCAGAGAAGAAGCTGAACAAGGGAGAAATGAAGTTGTAGAGGCAATGTTTTCTTTAGGAATTCGTGCAAAGTTTTCTTGATTCATTATACATTTTCGGGTATTTATACAACTCTCTACTTCGGAGGAATCTGAATTATATATTATATGAGGGATAAAATCAGGATCAACAACAGAGTCTTCACAACTTAGAGTAATAAATCGCAAACAACAAAATCACATGCAGTCTAATTCAGTGCAGTACTGGCGATCGGTGCGACGCTATGAACGAAGGCACACGACGCCCCGCCCTTCTCCTGAAAGTATAGCGGCAATTTGATGTTTTCTCACTAATTTAAACCCTAATTCATGGAGATAGAAACTCCGACGGGTGTGTGCTTATACTGTGTAATTTGTAGATTTTATGGTCTTTTAAACATGTTATTTCACAAATCAAAAACCTAGCAAGTGGAAATTCCCAATCCAAAACAAAGTAAGTATGTGTCACTTGCTGTGTTTTAAACTGGTAATCAGCTCATACTAGGTTTTTGATTTGGGGATTGCGGTCTAGTATGTGCACTTAATAGGTTTTATGGTGCCGCTATATTGGGAATGGAGGCCTTTATTGAAAAAAGGGTTTTTGCATATTGTGGAAATTGCCAATCCAAAACAAAGTAAGTACGTGTCACTTGCTGTGTTTTGAACTGGTAATCAGCTCATACTAGGTTTTTGATTTGGGGATTGCGGTCTAGTATGTGCACTTACTAGGTTTTAAGGTGTCACTATATTGGGAATGGAGGCCTTTATTGAAAAAAGGGTTTTTGCATATTGTGGGCATTTACTGTGTTAAAAGGATTGTGTAAAAATCTTAATTTCAACAAAAATGACCCTTACCGTGTTTTGATTTGGGTCAGCCGAGGTGTATAACAGTCGATCGATCAAAAAGTAACTGTTTGGTAAGTAATTGACCAAAGCAGAATTAAAGGTCGAACAAGGAAAAGGTGGGACGAGATTAATTTGGGAGAAGCGAGGGCCAAGATGGATGATTAGAAAAGGAATCAGTGGAATGAAGTACATGGGCTACATCAAGGAGGCGACTACTCTTTAGAGGTGTTAGCTACACTATTAAAGAATATGTAAAGAAAACCCCGTCCGACCCATGAGGATAAAAAAGGTTAGGTTACATGACCAAATAAATAAAATATGAAATTTTTCATAATCAATTTTGAAATAATATAAATTTTTTTCGCGAATTAATTCCAACGTCCGCAAAATTTGTTTTTTTTTTTTTAAAGTGACAACTCTATTTTTGACGTTATTATTATGAGCGAATAGCGTTGCGACCGCGTGCCGGTTGCCCTGCCCCCCTTCGCCCGCGCATGTGTTGCCTACCGCACATGTGTTGAGTTCAAGGGATGTTTTTTTAAGTTTAGCCCGGCTTTGTAGGCGTTAGCAGAATCAGTTATCGATACCTAACAATAGCTTCACGGATCGGACAGGGTTTTCTTTAAATATTGTACCTATATATCGGATGTGCATGTAAAAGGAGTGGACTCTAGTGCCGAAAAATTTGAGAAATAGGTATTTGAAGAAACTATTGCCGTAGCGCCGCTTTCAACCTTTCCCCGTAAAGTGCAAAAGGGACAGCTGCGACTCAGGTTGATTTTACCTACAAAAACGTTGACCAAAAGATGTTTCGTATTCCGCTGTTTTCTTTTTCAAAACACGACAGATCTCAATTATTTTTATATCAAAATTTAGAGGATGAGTATACCTATGCCTCTATTATTTTCTTTTTTGTCAAAAACTTATCACATTTGTGTAATAGTCGTCTGAACATCGCGGTAAAAATGGGTTATTTTTCGGGATTTTGAAACATCATATTTCTTTTATTAATTAATTTTTCGAAAAAATCAAATAATAGGAGCGCGTATAATCAAAGTGTGAAATTGTAGAAAAAAATGGGGATAAATATAATGACCACCATAAAATGCTTTGATACCCTTAGTTTTACGGCCGGCGAAGCGCCAATTAAAACGCACATAATTTTGGAGATCATTTAATACTTTTGGGATATTTTGGAGTCAGTTTACTCAAACAGGATAGCAAGATGTAAAAACTTTGGTTATAGTTTTATAATTAAACGCTGGTATAATTTTGGTGATCATTTACTATTTTCATGATTTACTTGGAGTCATTTTACTTAAATAGGATAGCAAAGTGTTAAAACTCTCGGTGGTAGGCAACAACATCAGCCGCCGGCATAAGTTACCACCCACCAGACAAAGTCTTGCCGCCAAGCGATTCGTCGTGTTCCGGCATGATGTCTGGTGAAGCCGTACGGAGAACGGGTCTGAGCAGTTGTGTTGCGATGTGTGCCGGGTACGATGTGCCTAATGTTGTTGTGTCGGGAGTTTGGTCGTGAAGGCTCTCCAGATCATCCTCTGGCGCAGCATCGTTGGTCGTGTTGTTGGGTTAAACATTGCATCACCTCGCTCAACTGCCGTCTTCCTTCCTATTCACTCAGTTTTTTTGAGTGAATAGGCTTAATAAGCTAGTGTGCTTTACCATCAACGATTGCATCACTGCTTACCATCAGGCGGGATTGCAGTCAAGCACTAGTTTATAACTATAAAAAAAAAAAAAAAACTTTGGTTATAATTTTACATTAAAATGCGAGTTTCATTTTGGTGATCATTTACTATTTTTGTCTGCTATTTGTTACTATATCTGGAGGTAAGTTAAACATAAGCCGAAAAAAATTCATTGCTCTAAAAGCATTATCCACGAAGAAAATAGCGGAATACGTTTGTATGGAGAAACCGCCACTGGAGTCCCCTCTTAAGGCTTTTTGATTTAATTAATTATACTATAGTATCAATAACACTGAAATCTTATATTTAATAGTTCATAAAGCTTGAGTCGTCTAGCTAAGGAATAATTCAAAAATTTACTTTAGCTAAGGTTAACAACAGACCAATTAAAAAAATTAGATGAAGGTATAAAATTAAGTTCTTCGTCAGTCTAGCCTAGAATATAATACAGGACTAATTAGTAGATACTTTTGCTTTAATTAATAAAACATAATTTATTTGTGGTGGTATATTTAATGGTCTGTTTAATTATTAAAATAGTTCAACGTCAAATTTTCTGGTGAATAAATAGAGAAGCTTTATAAATTGTGCTGTAAGGGTTACAATAGGTTTGTTCTTGCTTTGGTTCTTTTTGATACCGTAATTGTAGCGTTACACGAAATGTTTGTAAGCACCTATAGATTTTTTTTATCTATATCTATACTAATATACAACGTGTAACAAAAAGGGTATATACATACCAAGGGCATGGCATCTTTAGATGATATCAAACGATATCGGAAGGGTTTCAACTCTAAATAAAATACTCAAAAAATTGGTAGCAAATTTTCGGTTTCGGGTGTTTCTTAAAATCAAATCATAACAAACATGGCAGCACACTACATAGGTACGTTAATAACTACTCGTTACCCGTCACGTTACTTGCCAAAATCCGATAAATGTCTTCAATATCTCTGTGCGAGATAGTAGCCTATCACAGGCGGTGTTTTTCCTCATAACTTCCTAACATAAAGGGATAGGATTAAAAAACCCTTCCAATATCGTTTGATATCATGTAAAGATGCCATGCCTTTGTTATGTATAGGTATACCCTTTATGTTACACGTTGTACAAAGCTGAAGAGTTTGTTTGTATGTTTGTTTGTTTGTTTGTGCGCGCTAATCTCGGGATCTACTGGTCCGATTTGAAAAATTCTTTTTGCGTTGGATAGCCCATTAATCCAGGAAGGCTTTAGGCTATATATCATCACGCTGCGACTAATAGGAGCGGAGCATAACTAAACCACGCGAACGAAGTCGCTGGCGGCCGCTAGTAATTTATAAACTAGCGCTTGACCGCAATCCCGCCTGCGAGCTAGTTTATTAAGAGCCTATTCACTCTAGCCTTGAAGACACTCAAATTTTAGTGTGATGGAAACACCGCCGTTGGAAAATTGTTCCAGTAACTCGATGTACGCGGAATAAAAGAGGAAGCAAAACTCTTCGTCCGGATCGTAGTGGTGTTAACAACGTGAGGTTGGAAAGTCGCCGTACGACGGGTCGTCCGATGGTGGAACGGAGATGGGGGAATTAAATCATGCAATTCCCTCGCACACTCACCAGAATGCATCCTATAGAAGATCGACATAGTGGAGCGGATTTTGGATATAAAATGTATAAAACAGAACACGTACAAAACAATACTGCAGCTATATAAATAACTAGCTGCGAAGCGCGGTTTCACCCGTGTAGGTTTCGATATATTTTTTTTATATGCTCCGCTCCTATTGGCCGCAGCGTGATTTTATACAGCCTAAAGCCTTCCCGGATTAATGGGCTATCCAACGCAAAAAGAATTTTAGAAATCGGACCAGTAGTTCCTGAGATTAGTGCGTTCAAACAAACAAACTCTTCAGCTTTATATATTAGTATAGATAGGAAACCGAGTAATCAGAATAGTAGGTATATCAATTTTGGAGTGTCTTTTATAATTAAATTTTATAACTAATTTCACGATTAATTTTATTTTTCTCCGGTAACTTCGCCCAACACTAAGAATTACTCCTTTATCGTGTAAGCGTTTACAAACAATTAAACTCACATAAACAAATAACCGGACCCGGAATAAATACAAAATTTATTCACTGTTGGAATCGAACCCGTGACACGCAAGGCAGCAGTTGTTCACTCAGCTACTACGCCAACCATCGAAGTAACCGGTTTTTAGGCTCGTGGGAACTAATTTGCATAGGTTTTGAAAGAAATTGTATTTAAAATACACTAATCAAGTTGGCCTCAGATAAAAACGGCTATAGTTTAAATTATTACAAAAAATAAAACGTTTGGAATTGGGCGAAGTTTGCCATAAAGTCCAGCAGCCAGCGGCGTGGAATACAATACAGAAATACTCTGCAGCTGGATGGTTGGTGATGAGAAATGTGGTCTCTCAGAAGAGGCCTCATAATAACGCTAAAAGTAAAAACTATACTTGGAATCAGAAGTGAAGAGTTAACCAGAGGAAACCCAGAGTTACCGACATTGTCCGATGAATTGCCAACCTTAAGTGGTGGTGAGAAGGGCACACTGTTTGCAGAATAGATGACCAAAAGGTTCTGGAATCGCAACTGCGTACCTGAAGATGTAGCTATGTAGATGATTAGAAGACCTCCCACACGGAACACCGACGACCTTGTCAAAGCCACGGGAACACATTTGATGCGAGAAGCACGGATCAAGGTGACTTTGAAATGTGTCCAATGTCCAGTGTAGTGGACGTATTTCGGCTAAAATGGTGATGATGATGGGTTGGTTGAATTTGTTGCATTACAAATTGAAGTCGAAAGCCTGTTAGATGATTCGATAATCGGGAGGCTAATGAAGTGCCCTTTTTGAATGGCTTGACACCAGGTTTAAAGAATTTCTTATACCAATCAGTGTGGTCAACTTCTGGAGCGAAGTTCAACTTGGCTTTAGACATCGTAGGCTGGAACATCAGCACATGCATTAACAATATTATTAATTTGAGAATAGATTATGTACAAAAATTAATTCAAATGAAACCAGATAAATAAACTTATTTGCCTGGTTGAATTAATTTTTTCAATGAATTATGCTTGTCAACAGCTTCTCCCCAGCGGAAGCACTGGGAAGTGGAAAAGAGATACCTACAGTCTTATTTAATATTGACGTTCCAAAAGTTCTGATTCTGAGCCTACCTATAATTACCATCTACAACTTTGAGCATAATATGAATTGCCAACATTTTCAATTTCAGATTTTCCTTTCATCCAACCTGGTTGCTGTTATTATTAAAGTTAGAAAATAGAAAAATCAGAACGACGGACCCATACGGATAGGCGTCATTATCAAACTGGACTAGTAAAAGCTTTGCAATAAAAGGCTGAGATTGGCTTAGTAGGCAACAAAGACAATCCCATCCTTTTATCGCAAAGCTTTTTACTTTCCAAATTGGGTTTTTGTGCCAACACTGTCCGGAAGAGTAGCAGCTGCACGAATCCATTTGGAATTAAGTGGGATACTGTTGACAGTTACTAATACACTTGGCCGCAAAAATAACGGGTCACTTAGAAAACAAGCGAAATCTCCCAAAGTTATGTGCATAGATAGATTCATTGTTATTGTTCATATTCATTCATTTATAAATAATATGATAAAGGCTTGTAATACGGCGTGACGTCATGCGTCACTTCAAATCAATATATCTTCCTAAGTATGTATTTGATTATCGTCCCACTGCTGGATTCGTCTTCGTCTTCATTCTCCTCTCATTCAGAGAAGGATTGAGCGTAATCACCACACTTGCTCAATGTGGGATGATAAGGACTCATTCCAAGAAAGGTTTCACTTGAAAAAGCTATAGCTTAAAAAAAATCTTAATTTTGAAAAATATCGAATTTCTATTTTTTTTTTTAAGATTTTTTTAGCTTTTGTTTCAAACCGGGCTGTCAATATTTAAGCTTTTTGAACTGGTCAGGGTCACAGTATTCTATGCACCAACATGTTATTATCTCCTGAAGAATGTATACAAATTATCACTACGGTACAAGGAGGAAGGTATCAGCGGGGTACTGTTAGAATAGTAGGTTTATCTTTATCCACGGTTCAAAAAGTACTCCAGCGATTTCAAGAGAACATGAACATCAGAAGACCAGGGAACGGCAAGCAATTATTTGTCGTGGATGGCGATATCATTTTAATAAAAGTTGCTTATTTGACTTACGTAGTAGTGGGGCAAAAGCGGTGGCGTTATTTTGTAATAGAGGCACGTTAACAGAGTCGCTTTGAAAAGTGGGGATTGTCAAACGGTCGCTTCGTATTGAGGCGCGGACCAAGGCACTGCTCCAGGGCTAAGATTGTAGGGTATATTTATACTTCGTGTTTTAATTCAAAACGCCACCACACCAAGATGGTGACGACCCCATTGCTCTGCCGTCGCTGACTTCGTCATTTATGTATAAGTCAGTCATTTATAACATACCACAGTCTCACGGATTAGTGTTGTGTATTTAACAAAGTATCACACGTTTTCTAAGCGACCAGGAATTTTTGCGGCCCAGTGTATGACTGACGTTAGTACCTTTTGGATGTAGCGTTGAAGGACGTCTAAAATTGGAGTCGGTGTAGTACCCTTTTTTTTTAAACATAGGTACCTTGTCTACAAAATCTTAAGGTTCAAGGTGTAATCTTTTATTCTTATAGACCTTCAATCCGTCTAGCGTGTATTTTTTTTTATAATTATAAACTAGGACTCGACTCGAACCGTTGATGGAAAAGCGCGCTAGTTTATTAAGAGCCTATTCATTCAAAAAAACTGAGTGAATAGGAAGGCAGACGGCAGTTGAGCGAAGTGATGCAATGTTAAACCCAACACGACCAACGATGTTGCGCGAGAGGGAGATTGATTTGGAGACCTTCCACGACCAAACTCCCGGCACAAAAACATTTGGCGCATCGTACCCGGCAATACATCGCAACTCAAACTGCTCGACCCGTCCTCTGTACGGCTTCACCAAACATCACACGGAACACGACGAATCGCTTGGCGGCAAGACTTTGTCTGGTGGGTGGTAACTTCTGCCGGCAGCCGATGTTATGGCCTACCACCGAGATTCATACGATTTACACGATTCTAGAAGTCTAAATTATAGTTTTATTTATAAGCGAAAAGACAATTAACAGTGAACGTTCAAAAACCTAACTAATACACCCTAAATACACACTACACATTACCACAATACACACTAAACCTAATACACACAAAATGCTATCCAGCAGCTTTAGACTCAATAAAATGGCGCGCGAAGAGGTTAGATGGTGACCCAGCACCCAAATTGCATAACACACTATTTCTATCAATTTGCAAATTGCTAAACCATTTTCTCCGTATGTTCCAAAGATGTGTCCGCTCAACAACGTAAATAAAGCAATGAGTGTTGTCTGCCACTAGGAAACCTATTGCTCTGTCTATTACAATTAAACAATCAATCAATTTGGTTATACTGACTTTCATGTCATTCATGGCAAATATTTAGCAAACGTAAAAAAAGTGCGTAATTGCAAATACAAAAACCATCGCATTCTATCGGAACGTATTACGTCAATTTGTGTTATAAGTAGAGGTTTGATATTCTAGCGCTTAAAAACCTAATCTTGATTTAATGAAATAAAAATGGATATGCATTTCGGTACACGTAGTTAATATGTACCTACACCAGTATACAAATATTCCTAAAAATACTACCAGAGAGTGTATAACAAGGTATTTTGTCATAATTTAAGGAAAAAATTATGTACTAGTATAAAAATTTACTATGTACTAGGATAAATTAGTCATGCTCAGCTCCTATTGGCAATATGTACGGTTGCGTTAGCTCCCGTTTTCGCAACATTTTTTGTTACTGCTCTGCTACTATTGGTCATAGCGGGATGTTATATAGCCTAAAGCCTTCCTGGATTAATAGGCTATCTAACGCAAAAAGAATTTTTCAAATCAGACCAGTAGGTCCTGAGATTAGCGCGCACAAACAAACAAACTCTTCAGCTTTATATATTAGTATAGATAATTGTTAGTTAAAAGGCATATCGTATCGGAAATTCGTTCAGCTACCTTCTACTATATGAATTAAAACGAAACTTCGCAAGTTATATCATGAATAGACATTTAATCTAAAACCTTTTTTTTTCATTTTTTGAGAGATGTTTAAGAAGTAGTAAAACTCTCGTCGAGACAAGCAAACACGTTGCCCAAAAAGCATTCTTATTATGTTATTTATATTGTAATGTTGTGTAAAACTGTGTCTTCTTCTTCTTCAGCCTATAGATGTCCACTGCTGGACAAAGGCCTCCCCCAAGGCTTTCCACGCTGACCGGTCTTGTGCTGCCCGCATTCATCGGCTTCCCGCGACCTTCACCAGGTCATCGGTCCACCTTGTTGGGGGCCTCCCTACGCTGCGTCTTCCAGTACGTGGCCGTCACTCCAGAACCTTACTGCCCCATCGGCCATCGGTTCTACGAGCAATGTGCCCTGCCCACTGCCACTTAAGTTTAGCGACTCGCAGAGCTAAAAACTGTGTATTTAGTAATAATAAAATAATATATCCATTTTACATTCGCTTTTTGCGTGATTACACACACAAATACACAAAATTCACAATACGTCAAGTCGTAATGTCAGCTATTGTTCGTCATAATTCTGTTTGAAAACAAAGCATTTTTATGATATTTTTTCATACAAACATCAACAGTGCCTAGGAATATTTAATTTTTATCTTATTTTACAAAATTGTGTAAATATTTTGAAAACCACTTATATATGAAATTAAAGTTTATTTTATGGCTTATGCTTGCAATACATAAAAAGAGGTGCTTCAAACTTATTTTTTTAATTTAATTTTTAGTTTGTACATAATGGATTTTATAAAGGGAATTTAAAGGGTCAAATATAACATTTAATTCAATTTAGTAATCAGTATTTGCTCCCCTAACATTAATTTGATTTCAGCATCGATTATTAACGCTCAAGTTATACTTAAATTATCCAAATCAAGCTGCGGTATCAGGTCCCAGGTTCTTTTCAAGTGCAGGAAAAGTTTTTCTTCTGTCATCAGAGTTGGAGAAAAATTAACCATAGCTCTTCGTTGTAATATCACAGAAATAAGGATAAACTACAAGCCCCTTTTCACCGACTTCAAAAGGTTCATAACTCATAACTCTTTTGTTGGGCTTGGTATAACTTTTTATAACAAGATACCCTCTGCTTTGCTAGACTTACCTTACAATGCATTTAAAGCACAAATCAAATCCAAGTTTTCTTCAAAGGCATATTATTCTGTAAATGACTATTTAAATTATAGTCGCTCTGATTACTTCAAGACAATGTTTGTGTTCCTTCTCCAAAATTAGCTTACTGTGACATTATATGAGTTCATATAATTTGCTTTTTACAATGCATAAATATGTGAGCCGTCACGCCCTTTATTTCTGGGGCTTTTATTTTGGGAATAAGTTTTTACAAAAAATAAAATATAATTAAAATGGAAAGTTGTGTGTTCATGTATTTACTTTTTAATGTACAGACAGCTGTGCAGTTAGCGAGTTTGTTCCGCCACTTCTTGTTCCCAGCGAAAGCACTAGGAAGTGTCGATGTGTGGGCATCTTATGTAATATTGACATTCAAAAAGTGCTGATTCTCAGCCTAATTTGAATAAATGACTTTTGATTGATTGATTTTGATTGGTAAGTCCCATGCGTGTTCAATGGGATTCGTGTCGGGCGACTGAGAAATCTAGTCCATAACCCTTTTATTTTTTGGTGTGGATGGCAAATCAAATGACCTCTACGATGTGCTGCTATGATCATCTCTTTGAGGCGGGCGTGAAACACAACGCGCCGCCAGCACGCGCCTACGGTGGCCGGCAGTTCGGTATTGTCTCCCGACCAAGGCGTCTCCTGCGGCGGCTAGAAGCATGAGGGCGCTAAGATTCCCGCTCTCTCCGCCTCGGCAAAGGAGTGCAGGCATCACTGCTTCGCAGAAGGAGGTGACGGCCTGCCATGCACTCTAGCTCCCGACCATGGCCTGGATCAGGGCCGGATGCGAAAGATTTTCACCGATCGCCGCCAAGAGGACTAGTTGGTTCTCCACCCAAGCCAGCCAGACCTGCACCGTATGCTCCACCGTGTCCTTAGGGCGACCTCCACACTGGTGACACCCTGGCATTTTCTCCCGCCTTATCCGGAACAAGAATCTCCCGAGACAGCCGTGTCCGGTGAGGACCTGGGGCAGGCGTTAGGTGAGGACGTCGTGGCGCCCCTCTAATAAATATTATACCGAAGGCCAAATATTAAATCAACAACGACGACAAGGACGCATAATAAATTACAAATGAATATTCATCCACATTATATAGCTTAATTATCACAAAATTATCACAACAAACAGTACCAACACGCAACGAACACAAACGTTTGCCATGGCTCAGCATGACTGTCACTGCTTTTTTTTTCACCCTAGCCTTGAAGACCAACCTGGGTCATTTCGCCGCTGTGCCAAGACTTTGTAGGCAATACAACAAGTTAGCCAAGATAACCAACTTACACATTTGTGAACCTTTGGCAAAGTATAAAAAATATCTCAATGAAATAACTACTTGTTAGTTTTTGATGTTTATTTTGATCTTAATTACGGTTTTGATGTTGTTCATGTATTTATTTTGTTTTATATGTGTTACCGAATATGGTTTATTTTAATTTTATTATTATTTTTATAAACTTTTAATTCTGTTTGCTTAGTTGTAATTTCTTTTATGCATGATGTGGTCTCTTATAAGTGAAGGAGAACACCTTCGTGATAATATTGTCGTCCATTTTTACTTTTTTCTTGATTTGTGTATATCCTTTGTTGGAGATCCTAAGTAAATAAATAAAACTTAAACTTTAGTCAAATGGATAGATTGACGCAAGAAGATTGTTCTATTACGTCGATATACGCGGTATAAAACAAAGGCTTTATGTGGAACATAGTGGTGTCTACAACGTACCTAAATATGTATGCATACGTGCCGATGAGGGAGCTGAGATGGCGGAATTCATTATAGAATACCGAGAGGTTGGCTACTTTACGCCTGTGCTCCAGGCTTTGGAGACTGTTTTTATGTAATTTTTGTATGCTACCAACCAAATTACTTTTTCTTTCGAATGCGTATAATTGCCGCGGGTCTTTCGAAAGCGATACCCGAGCCCCCGGCGCACAGGCCAGTGAAAGAAGACAGATGGGTTTTAATCAGTAGTAATCTGATAATTCCTTCCGCTCTGCCTAAAGCGGGAGAGGTCATTAGAAGATTTCCTAAATTAAAAAAGAATGCGAATAGTTGATTAAGCACTTTAAATAAAACTTATGCACAAGATACTATACCTTATTTAGCAATGATAATAGAAAGTGAAATAGCATGACATTTTCTCGGTGGCAGGCCATAACATCGGCTGCTGGCAGAAGTTACCACCCACCAGAGAAAGTCTTTCCGCCAAGCAATTCGTCGTATTTCGGCATGATGTCTGGTGAAGCCATACGGAGGACGGGTCAGAGCAGTTGTGTTGCAATGTGTGCCGGGTACGATGTTCCAAATGTTGTTGTGTCGGGAGTTTGGTCGTGGAGGGTCTCCAGATCAATCTCCTTCTGGCGCAGCATTGTTGGTTATGTTGTTAGGTTTAACATTGCATCAACTTTTTTTTTTCGGGGTGAAAATCCTCATAGGATGTCCGCCGCTCTGGGATGGGCGACGGGGTCTGTCAGACTTTTACTGACTTAAACCACCCCGGTGCTTCTTCTATCACGAGCGCGCGTGGGACCGTGGGAGTCTAAATTCTTCCACGGCCCCACACTCTCGTGTTGGCCCGGTCTGTCCGGGCCTTGTCTCCTGCACGGGGTAGTGGGGTGTTAAGCTACCCCGTGCATCGCCTCAGAGGCGCGCGCCGAAACTAGCGCGCACTTCCGCCTCGGGGTCCAACAAATAGGGGGCGGGGACTTCCCCACGTCCCTCTCCCCTGGACCCATTCATGGGGGGCGGAAGAGACACCACCTCGTCCCACGACACTGCGCTACCGACCATCCTCCGCACTACTGCCGGCAGCGACAGGTCGCCTCCTACTTCATTTGTGAGGACACGGCGCTGCTCCTCCCTAGATACACACTCGGAGAGCGTGTGCTGCGCCGTGTCCTCCCCGCATTGGAAGCAGTGGTGGCACCGAGCGTCCGGCTCCCTGCCTAAGCGACGCAGGTACTTGCCGAAGCAGCCATGCCCCGACAGTACCTGCGTCACCCTGAACGACAGGGAGCCGTGCCTTCTCCCAAGCCAGTCGTCGAGTACTGGCCGGATCGCCTCGACGGAAGCGAGGTAGGGCGCATGAGCCTCTGCCGCCAGTCCGCCACCAGGACCTAACGGAGTTCCTCTCGGCGCAGCTCGATCTGCCGCTGCGCCGGACTGAAGCCCCGTGTCCGCTCTTCCTCGCGCCATCGGTACAATGACGCGAGTACTTTCGCCTCTAGGTCCCAGGGCGGGGATCCGGCCAGGACGCAAGCCGCCTCGTAGGAAATCGTGCGATACCCGGGGACGACCCTGACGGCCATCGTCCTCTGCGGCTTGCGCAGACTGGCGAGTGTTCCGGCCGTCAGGTCCATCGCCCACACAGGGGCCCCATACAGGGCCATGGATCGCACGATTCCCATGTACAATCGCCTACAGGCGGCGCTCGGCCCCCCCATGTTGGGAAGCAACGTTGACAACGCGCCTGCTGCACCCATCATCTTGGGCGCCAGCCGCCGGAAGTGGGGTCCGAATTCCCATCGGCTGTCGAGCACCAATCCCAGATACTTCATGGTGGACTCGACAGCTATCCGGGCCCCACTGACCACGATATGTGATCCCGGCGCCGGCGCACGCCGGGGCCATGGAAAACCATGGCCTCCGACTTGTCAAGGGCCACCTCCAGGCCCAGGCGCCGGATGCGGGTCACCACCTGTGACACCGCAGCCGTGGCTGTCAACGTCGCTTCCCTGTGCGAGCTCCCCTGGGCAGTGACAAGCGTGTCGTCTGCATAACACGTTAAGTCGGCGCCCGACGGGAGATCGCCTCTCAGCACCCAGTCGTAGCCGATGTTCCATAGGAGCGGTCCCAAGACCGATCCCTGTGGAACACCGCACGACATTTGGTGCCGACCGGCACCGTCACGTCCCCGATAGATGACGCATCTATCCTCAACATTGCATCACCTCGCTCAACTGCCGTCTTCCTTCCTATTCACTCAGTTATATTTTGAGAGAATAGGCTCTTAATAAACTAGCGCGCTTTACCTTAAACGATTGCATCACTGCTTACCATCAGGCGGGATTGCAGTCAAGCACTAGTTTGTAATTATTAAAAAAAAATGCACCGGTTTAAAGTTTAACATTGGTACTATGTCGGGGTCAGCTTCCAGTCAAACCGGATACAGCTGAATTAAGAAAAGTGTTGATATCAAATAAAAAGTCGGCATGTCCTCCAGGACCATGTGCATAGAAAATGAAATAAATGTTTGAGTACCTCTAAAGCAATAATATAAATGATTAAGTACCTACCTACATTTAGGCAACTTTTATTTTGCTACATATATAAAATGTTGTTGTTATGTTTCTGATTATAAACTGCCAGCATTAACAATGAAAATAACGGTTTGAGAAGATAAAGTGTGGGAAATGGACAGGTAAACACTAATTTAACTGTCTTCAAGGCTATAGTAGCTCCTAATAAACTAGTGCGCTTTACTTTCAACGATTGCATCACTTCTTACAATATGTAAAGAAAACCCTTCAATATGTAAAGAAAACCCTGTCTGATCCATGAACGTATTTTTAGGTATTGATAACTGATTCTACTAATACAAACCCGGGCTAAACTTAAAAAAAACCTAAAAAGTAAATAATTATTATTTCGCAAAAAGAGGTAACTTAATACTTGTGTGGTAGGCAATACATGCACGGGCGAAGGGGAGCAGGGCACGCGGCGCGCGGTCGTGTCGCTATTCGTTCATAATAATATCGTGAAAAACCGTGTTGTCACTTTTTTTTTTTAAATACCAAATTTTGGGGTATTTGGAATTAATTTGCGGAAAAAAAAGATTACTTCAAAATTCATTAGCAATGTTACTATGATGATTAGGTATGTAAAATTTCGTATTTTATTTGGTCATGTGCATACCTAACCTTTATTATCCTTATGGGTCGGACGGGGTTTTCTTTACTGTTGTATAATATAGCCCTTGCTAATCTCAATGTATCACATAATTACTCCGCTGGCCATTTTATGAGGCCCAAATAATATTTAACTCTAGTTAATTCACCCGTTGTTCCATAAAATCATCCGATATTCCAAGCCACTGTATCATCAATCAGTCTGGTAACAGTAAATAGCAAAATTCAATGAGTCTAACAAGGCTTCAAAATCAGAGTGATATATTATAATTGACCGTTATACAATGTATTTTAATATATTCTAGGAGATGGAAATATGTGTTATCTGGATAATGACTGATTGTGACAATCTCTTAATACATTCGTATACCTACGTTAAAAATGGCGTTCTCTTCTTCTTCTTCTTCAGCCTATAGATGTCCACTGCTGGACAAAGGCCTCCCCCAAGGCTTTCCACGATGATCTTGTCTTGTGCTGCCTGCATTCATCGGCTTCCCGCGACCTTTACCAGGTCATCGGTCCACCTTGGTGGGGGGCCTCACTGCGCGGCGTTTTCCGGTACATGGCCGCCACTCTAGAACCTTACTGCCCCATTGGCCATCGGTTCTACGAGCAATGTGCCCTGCCCACTGCCACTTAATTTTAGCGACTCGAAGAGCTATGTCAGTGACTTTTTTTCTTCTGCTGATCTCCTCATTTCTGATTCGATCACGCAGAGACACTCCGAGCCTTGTTCTTTACATTGCCCTTTGTGTGGCCTTCGTATGAGGCCCATTGTGAGCGACCACGTTTTAGTTCCGTAAGTCATCACTGGCAACATACACTGGTCAAAGACTTTAGTCTTGAGACACTGTGGTATCTTGGACGACGAGAAAATGTAGCGTAGCTTCCCGAACGCTGCCCAGCCGAGCTGGATTCGACGAGACACCTCTTTCTCGAAGTTGAACCTACCTAGTTGGATTGTTTGTCCCAGGTATACTCGTCAACAACTTCGAGTGCAGAGCCAATAAGTAGAATTGGAGTGGGTGCAACATCGAAGTCCCGTAAAAAAAAAATCCGTTGTCTATGACGTCGGTTCACTGACGATAGTTAAACGTGACAACGTCATAAGAAAATACTGATGGAATGGCTGCATTTTTCAAACCGCAATTATCATTGCTATAAACAATGGATACTACATTCACTTTTCACTGCATTTCATACTTGACAAAAACATGTGAATGTATTATTTTACTAGCTGCGTCTTACGGGTTCACCCGCGTAGGTTTCGATATGTTTTTTTTTATACACTTCGCTCTTTTTAGTCACAGCGTGATGCTATATAGCATTGATAGAATATTGAACAGATATGTTATATGCTAAGAAAGTAACCGAAAAAAATGTGCGCAAACTCAGCAGAGGCACACATGCATATTTTTTATACTGCGTACATTAATTAACTACATTGGTACAGTGTAAATGAGATGGGGCGCAACTAAAGCATAAGAAAGAAAAAGATGGCTAGTGTTTGTCGTTTGCGCTTAAATGAAAAAAAATCGTTTGCCAAAGAATAACAAGAATGCAGATAGGAAATATAACAGTAGTGGGTAATTTGGTAGGTGGTAGGAGGTGCCCAATTTGGCGAATTTTTTTTTTTAACGGTTTTACACTTCGATCAAGTATGACAAAACTTTAATGTTTGTCATTAAAGTTTTGTAATACTTGATTAAAGTGTACCTATTTTATATTTTGTGACTGTGATTTAAGGAAACCTAAAGCAATAAAATAAACAATTATTAACCATAGTAATTAGTGAAATTAATTCGGTTAAATCTATATTTACTATATTTCAAATCCTATTTTAATTTTTCAATTGTATCATTCTGTCAAAAATCATTATGCAAACATTCTGTATATATTTCTATATGCTAGGCTAATTGGTGTGAGCGTAGGAAACATTTATTTATATTATTGTATACTTCATGTTCATGTAATATCGACTCACACTTTCCCATTTAATAATTTCATGTCATTTGACTCTATTACTTAGCAACGCAAAATAAAATCGTAATTTTATCAATGTTTTACTTATCTGTTGCAATAAGATGTTCATAAATTGTAAATAAGAACACAGGCGCGAAAATAAAGTGAAACAGAACTATAATTGTAGGTATAAAAGTCACCACAAACATTATCGCTTCTATGCAACTAATCTACGTCAAACGCATTCGCGTCTTTGTTACACCCGCAAGAAATCCAATTAGCTCTCTCTCTTTTTTTAATTTACAATGGCCGCCTAAGCATTAGCAGTAACATTGTTTGACAAAATAATTGAAACTATATCATTTATCTAAATATTTTTGAATACTTACTTATGATATGTGATTCCATGACTTTTATTGGCTGTTCTAAAATAATTCGTGCATTTACGCATTACACAAAACGCTATTTTGAATGCGGAAAAGATTTTCTTAGCCACCAAGGACACGCGCGCGTACGGAATGAGATTATCGAGAGTAACTAAAGCGAGATACTGGACTTACCTTCTTTTGTACGCTTCATTTTCAGTGCGCTAGTGACTTATCTACCTTTGTTTAATATTATATCAATGTTATATAGCCTAAAAACTTCCTGGATGAATGAGCTGTCTAACTCAAAAAGATTTTTTCAAATCGGACCCTTAAATGAGATTAGCGCGCTCAAACAAACAAACAAACTCTTCAGCTTTATATATTAGTATAGATAGTAGCTGTTCACGTGGATGCAACACGTAGGAGAGAGACAGATGTCGAACGCTGTCGATCGCGATTTGCTCATTGTGCCCCTTTGTCACTCATTCCGCGTTCTCGCTTGCACTTCAAGCATGAGTCATGTTTTTCGTGCGTGCAACCAGCTCCATCCAATTATAAGACGATCTCACTTCAAAAACAAAAATGTAATGTTAACAGACGTTAACTTCTTAATGAAAAAGAAAATAACACTGAAATTTCAGTTTCGTTTGTAAACAAGGAAAAAGGCGCCACTTTACGCTCGTAAATTTAATTAACATTTTCATTTACGGTAATTAAGAGTCCGGTAAAAATCAAAAACAAAATTTAAAAACATGCTTAGTAGACCTATACATTAAATACTTATGAAGTAAAATTTTAATATTGCTAACGTAAAAACAACAACTCTGTTTCGTGCAAAAAAACAAATCTTTTCAATCCTTTACGTTGCTATGATCCAGCTCTTGATTTGAAATCTAGGTCGTATAAATGATAACTGGGGCAGTGCAAATGAGATTATTTATTCCTGGTATTGTTAAGGCTTGTATGACAGCCTCCGTGGCGCAGCGGAAGCGGACGCGGCCGCTGCGCAAGGTGGCGCGGGTTCTATCCCCGCACAGTGCAAGTATTTGTATGCATGAATATGAATATTTGCACTGGTCTGATCGTGCCTCGGAAAGCACGTTAAGCCGTTGGTCCCGGTTGCCATACGAAAATCTAGTGGCAGTCGTTACGCGTTGTTGGAGCCCTCAAAAAAAAATCCAACAATTGGTTCAACTGCAAAGCTTCGATGTCGCCTTCGGGTTGTGGAGGTCAGACGGCAGTCGCTTCACGGAAAATGTCGAAGTTTAGCCATATCAGCAGTTGGACTGGTAAAGCGGATCCCAGACTCCAAAGCTGAAAAGGCTTCGGATGCGACTGGGATTAACGCTGGGATGATGATGATGAGGCTTGTATGAAAAGGAAAATGAAACCGGACACTCGAGTAGTGTCAAAAATCACTGTTTTAACATAAAATGGAAATGAAAAGCATAATGTATTTGCATACATATACTACTTAATGCTTTAATGGTGTCATTAAGTTTTATTATTTATTTATTCAAGCACTGAAGCGTAACGCCTTCAGCTTTTGAGAGTTGAGAAGTTTGGGCGATTGAATCCTAAGTCAAGATGGCAAGCACATAATTAGTTGCCTACTTTCGCTACTTACTTCGCCAGCTGTCGCTAAAAACCAGCGCTGGGCTCGGTTTTGCATAGGGTCGCAGCATAATGCTGAGTGACAACCATTTTGGGTAGATGTGACGCATGTTCCCTAAACCATTTTTTATTTTCGTGTTTTAGTCATTGTTTGTGTCATGTTTACCGCAAAAAACGGTTCTTTTTTCTTACTTACTTAGTTCATCCATTACATAATCAGCCTATAATGTTCCCACCGTTGGGACACAGGCCTCCTCTCGGTGAAATAGGTTGGGCCGTAATCTACCAAGCTAGCCCAGTGCCGGTGAGTGCAGTCATAATAGTTACATATATAACACAGATACTTCCCGTGGGCCACAGTCCGGCTTGGCCAAAATATAAGTATTGCCATACTACACAGCATTGCCATCCGCATCATGTTACCAAATAACTGTCAGAATAATAGGCAATATGTCCATACAATATGTAAAGAAAACTCCGTCCGATCCGTATGGATAATAAATTTTAGGTAAACACATAATCATCATAGTAATAATACTAAAGAATTTTGAAATAATATTTTTTTTCCGCGAATTAAATCCAACTTCTCCAAAATATGGTACTTAATTTTAAAAAAAGTGACAACACTAGTTTCGACGGTATTATTATGAGCGATACGACCGCGTGCAACGTGCCCCGCCCCCCTTCGCCCGCGCATGTATTTTCTGCCGCACACGTATTAAGTTACTTCCTTTGCGAAATAATATTTATTTCTTAGGGCAATTTTTATTAAGTTTATTTATGTAGGTTAACCAACAATTATTTAAACTGTACACTATTGTGATTTGATGACTAGAGTTTGGCTTACAAGTGCAACTATTAATTACAGGTTAACTCCTCATGCACAAAAAAAAACGGTTTACATTACATACTTAATTAAAGTAAAGTTTTGCCCGGCTTTGTAGGCATTAGTAGAATCACTTACCGATACCTACCAAACATATCGTACGGGGTTTTCTTTGCACATTCTATAAAATACGGGTATTCAGGTTTATCCGGTAAGACTGTAAGCGGATCTCTGCGTAGTTTTGAAAAGGCTAAACTTTTTTTATTTATTTTATGCCAGCATAAATACCTTTGCAGCCTTTGTTTTTATTTTCACGGTTTCCTCACTAAAACAAAACCCCTTTAATCGATTCACATTTTGTATGTACATATGTGTAATTCGATTACGCAATTTCACGGAATTTGTATTTCCTTTTCATTCCTCAAGCCAAACCAAAACCAATCAGTAACAAAGTGCGGATTAATTTGGGTAATTGATACGCTTTCGGGTCCTACCCTTCAAGAGTTTCACCTTTCTTTATAGCCGCCCATTATGATGTTAGGAAAAGGGGGCATGGTCTAAATTTGCCTGTGTAATGTGAAAGGTAAAAATACCATAAAAGTATTCAGGACAACAAATTTCCTATCCACTTAGGAAATGTAACCTCGCGACATAATGGCGGTCCCTGGAAAATATCAATCTCACGAGCTATTTACGAGATTGAAAAAAAAGGATGAAAAAGTACTTATACGACTCGTATAAGAAGATCACAAAGTACCTAAACTAAACAAAAGAAAATTTGCTTAAAATAAAGAGTGACAATAGAGACATGAAAATAGAGATTGGGGGATGTTTATAATGTTTATTTTTTTATTTATTACTACAATATGCTTATTGTTAGAATTACTTGATAGGGAATTTGATATTATTTACAATAATCATTTATCTAACCTATTTTACTAATCAAATAATAAAAATGACTCCTCGAAATAATGGAAGTATTTTCGCAAAAAGCATATGTCATCCGACAGACTGCTCCATGTTGACAGGCTAAAAAACCATCGGCAGAAGATCGTTCAGTCCCGTGTGGTACCGAGCTTAGAATAGTACCAACCCACATCCTTCAGTGGGTGTCGTAAGAGGCGACTAAGGGAACTCTCACCAGGGAAACGGACAGCAGCGCTTCTTCTGTGGAACAACAAATTACTGCGATCCCTAACCTGCCTGCCAAGCGTGTGGATTATGGCAAACCCCTCCATTGGAATAAAAGCCTTGGAGGAGGCCTTTGTTTAGCAGTGAAACTTCATAGGCTGAGAAGATGAAGAAGAAATAAAGACTCATGGTACTAGAAGGAGCAGTGATGTTTTAATCGGTAGGAGTCCGACACGAGCACGTCATGCATATCCTCCGTTATTGCCAGCCATGATGCATGAGGATTTCCCCACAATAAAAAAAGGTTCTAAATAAAATTTCAGGACCGTATATTTCATAAACCAATTACAGTTTAAGATTAAACGCCCGAAGCCCTATAATGTATTCATTTTCAAGATAAGGTTTGGGAAGAATTCCATAAGGGGCAATACATTACGTAATACATTATATGAAAGTCACACTTAAATCAGAATTCTTGCTTCCATTTTTGCGATGCTCTCATTTAGAGCGTTCCAAATGGCCGGAACGGATAGACAATTCGTATTTTGTTCATTCTGTCCAGCTCATCATCATCATCATCGTTTTAGCCAAAAGACGTCCACTGCTAGACATAGGCCTCCCCCAAGGATCTCCACGACGACCAGTCCTGCACCTCACGCATTGAGCGGTTTCCCACGACCTTCATCAGGTCGTCGGTCCACCTAGTCGGGGGCCTACCCAAGCTGCGTCTTCCGGTGCGTGGTCGCCACTCAAGAACCCGTCGGCCCCACATACGTGTAAAGAGCACTAACCTTAATGTGTAGGTATATATCTTCATCCCTTTTATTCTTATATTGCAACAGTAACTCACCCATACCCACATTTCAAGTCGTGGCAGACGCCATATTGCTTCTATGAAAATAAGCGACAAATGGCGTTTGTTTACATTCTCCTATAGCGTTTTCTTGTTTTATTTTGTAACAAAAAGCTGTTTACCGAACTAAATACAATGGTGAAGTGTTGTGCTTCAAAGTGTTTTAACGCATCATACATCATTTTAAGCTTGTTTAATTATTCTAAAGTATTTAACGATTTATTCATGACTTTTCTGTGAGAGAGCAAGGTGTGACCAAATGTTAGAACTATTTAATAAGTGAAATTATTAAGATTTTCTAGACAATATTATCATTTTAATGTAGTTTGACAATTAGAGTACTAGGGCAGTTAAGAGGGTCGAACTCGGGGCAAGAAAATTTTTTAATACTAGCTTTCCGCCCGCGGCTTCGCCAGCGTGGAGTTCGGTTATATCGCGCTTTTTAGATTTCCCTCGGGAACATCAAATTTTTCCGGGACAAAAGGTAGACTATGTTCTTTCTCAGAGTCTAAAGATTGTCTATGCCAAATCTCATCAAAATCGGTTGAGAGGTTTAGGCGAGAAAGCGTAACAGACAGACAGAGTTACTTTCGCATTTATAATATTAGTATGGATTTTTGTTTCATTGATTTTGTTCACATCTTGCAACTACATATCTTTATAACTATCATATAATAATTATTGGTACCTAATGCGATAGTGTAGCTATTACCTATCTTTATATATATAATTCTGCTGTACGTGTGTATGTCATTGAACTCCTCCTAAACGGCTTGACCGATTTTAATGAATTTTTCTGTATGTGTTTGAGTGGCGACCTGGATGGTTTAGATTCACAAATTAGCCCGGAGAAATCGACCTAGCTCAGTCTTATGTCTGGGGAAGCGCATATTTTCGAGTTTTCTCTTTCGCAATATTTCACGCATAATATGGGCGCTAATTTCGCACGGCTTGACATAGCGGCTGTAGCGTAGGCGATAGTGGTATGGTCTACTCGCGATGGCTGGTGTTCTTCGGTTCAAACCCGCCCAAGTTTTTTTTTTGTTTTTAGACAAGTTTATAGTTTTTTTTTTTAATTAGAAAAAAAATTGAAAAAGAGAAAATTGTACATAAGAACTAAAAAGGGAAAAATAAAAACAACATTTTTTTTTTATTTAACTAAAATTGTACTTATGAACTAAAAGAGAAAAAAATAAATAGAATAAATAAATATTTAAGATTTTCTATTTAACTTAAAGAGACTGAAACAAGAGCTCTAGGGGTAGAGAGAGGTATGATATCTTTGGGCAGAGGACACGGCGCGGCACACCCTAGAGGAGTGTCCAGCGTGGGACGAGCAGCGCCGTGCGCTCACCGCAGCGATCGGCGGAAACGACCTCTCGCTGCCGGCCATGGTCGAGCCATGATCGACAGCGAGGAGTCGTGGGACGCGGTCGCCTCCTTCTGCGAGGAGATGATCTCCGCGAAGGAGACGGCCGAACGGGAGAGGGAGGCACTGAGCACTCTCCCGTCCCGCCGACGGCGCGCTGGCCGGAGGAGGAGGGAAGCCGAGGTCGATCCGCTTCCTCCATAACGAGAGACCGACGGGCCGAGGACCGGGGGAGTCCGACGCCCGTCGCTAGGGCCGGAGTAGGCGTGTAGTGGCTGTTCCTACACGCCTACCTGATGGAAGGAGGGGGGGAAGAGTGACCTGCCGATCTCGCGCGCGGCGGGTCAAGGCCTGCCCGGGATGCGGCGTTATGGCAAACCAGAACCCGCACCCCTGGCCATAGGCAAGAAGAGGAACGCTCCAGTGGTTTTAGCCGGTGAGAGCCCGGCACACCCTCCGTCGACCCCCAGACGGAGGACGGTCTGGTAGAGATTTCCACTGGGAGAACAAAAAAAAAAAAAGGTATGATATCTTTGTTACAAATGTAGATGACAATGCTTTCCGTGGGTTTCTTCTTTCCATCCTAAATCTGCTGTACGTGTGTACGTCACTGAATTCCTCCTAGGCTGGTCCGATTTGAATGAAGTCTATGTATATAAATGAAAGTCGTGTTAGTTACTGTATTTATAACTCAAGAACCGCTTAACCAGTATGGCTCAAAATTGGTAGGGAGGTAGATAAGAACTGGGAGAAGGACATATCACATAGGATACTTTTTATCCCGTTCCCGCGGTTCCTGTCGTTCCCGTGTGACGTGACATAAGACATGGTATAACAAAACGCAACTGACATGGAATAACAAAACAACTCAGTCAAAATATAAGTTAGCGGTTCATTTGTTAAAAATGGTACAAACACACTGCTGCACTATTTAGCATATTAAAAAAAAAGTCTTACAGGGTTTAATGTTGATGCATTCATTTAAAGCAAGGAAAGTAAATACTCTCTGCCGGTTTTATTTTTTTAATAAAAGCCCCAAAGCAAATTTCGACTTCAAAATTTCTAATAGTGTATTGCTGTAAGGCGTGTTGGGTTAGTCTTTTTTATTGACTTGATTGTGCTCTGGCTGTTGAGAGTATGTCATGCTCACTCAAATGTCTCGCTGATGGTGGCGTGTGTGTTGGGTCATTAGGTTCCCTTCAATATGGTTGAGCTGTATGATGCTGTATGATCTATACGTCATGTTCGTAAACGGACGCCGGAAATATTTGTAACAATAGCTTGAAAATTTAAAAGAGTGTCCATGGAGTATAGGTACCTACTCTTTGGAATGGGCGACTAGCTTCATCTTATTGACTGACCGACCTTCTGACAATTCAAAAGTGCCCGTAACTGGTATTTGAAATAAATGCTTTGATTTGATTTGTGCCATTTACCACTTCACTACATACTATAAAACAAAGTTACTTTCTCTTTCCCTATGTCCCTTTGTATGATTAAATCTTTAAAACTGCGAAACAGATTTTGATGAGGTTTCTTTTAATAGATAGAGTAATTAAAAATAAACGTTTATATGTATAATAACCTCCATTAAGTTGTGGAGAAACACTATCCCTCGCCCACATTTGGGAGTGATGAGAGGAGGCATAGCTCCGTTGCCGCGAAAAATCGCAGTACAGCAGACAGAGCTCCGGCACGATCTCATGGTGACATGGAAAAAAATATTATTAAAGGAGGAGGCGGAGCGCGTGAGGGAGCGGCAATCCCACTACCCTCGCCCCTCAAACCGCTGCAGGAAGCGCCCTGGTCGGGAGACAACATCGGACTCCCGACCACCGTGGGCGCGGGCTTGCGGGCGGCGAGCGATAGGCAGCTAGCCTCCTGGTAAGAACCAGGCCCGGGTTGACGGCGCGTTGTGTTTCACACGCGCCTCAAAGAGATGTCATCACACCTTGACGGGGTCCACGAGGACTGGTCCACAGGGTTGCGGGTTGGTTAAAAATGAAACCATGGCACTGGCCGTTGCACAGGCAAGTGAAGGAACACGGGTGGGTTTTAGTCAATAAAAGTCTGACACGCCCGACGACGCGCACGACGTCATTTGATGATTTCCCATCTAAAACAAAAAAAAAAAGAACTGAAGAAGAGCAAGAAATTGCGCTTGAAGGGCGCAGCCTTAGTATGGCTCGACTTCGTGCTTCTCACTCACCAGAGCAAAGGGAGGCAGCCCGTGAAACGGCTCGGTTGGCAATGCGAAATCGTCGAGCAAACCTCAGAGATCAAGCGCTAGATAATTTACGAAACACAAAAAGAAATTCATCAAATACTGATTTGAATCGGGCAGCGTTTCAATACGCATATAATATAGCGCAATGGCGTTCGCATTGGGCCAATGGATGTTGTTTGCGAGTATTGTAGCACATTAAAGATTTCCGGAGAATCGCCAGGATTGTGCTCCCAAATAAAGAATCATTGAATAATAATATTTATTTATTTAAAATCATCCTAATTTAAAAAGTAGTCATGTGATATTGCCTTTAAGGCGGAACGAAGTTCGCCGGGTCAGCTAGTGTTCTATAAAACATCATTAATGATGTTCTTGTGAACTCAGTCGGAGGCCACAAAATAGGTCGATCTCCTCTGCTCAGCTACCTCTATACGGCTATTGTTACGTTGGCACTATAAGTAATTGCTTGTGTAGCATCGTCGGTACGGTGTAAAAATTACGTATGTTAATACTCACTATTCCTTTTTACAGGTTCCCGAACAATGAAGACATAAGAAAGCCTTGAATTAAAAACCTCAATAAAAAGGTGTGGCATCCTAAATTAAACAGTTTTATGTGTTCAGCGCATTTTGAAACTAATTTATTATGCAAAAGAGACCACCGCATAATTTTGATTCGTGGTGCGATTCCAACATTATTTAAAGCAGGAACCATACAAGATGTGAGTTTATTTAATTAATGTACTCGTGTTCGCCCTCTGTGCCTTTGTTATACCGAAAGTGGCTTTTGTTACGCAAGGTCGTGGGTTCAGACCCAGATCAACCCCTTATCGCATCTATCTATAAAAGTTATCATGCTAACCGAAACGTCAACAAATAAATTAAAAGATTTGTCCTAAGCCCTGGTATAGATTACCTATTACAATAGATATATTTATTTATCTTTAAATATTGTACACGTAATTCAAAACTTAATTCTTAATTAAACAGTATATAACATGTACTCATTTCTATTTATGTTTATTTATTTACAGAATAAAGAAAATGTGACGGCTACTCCAAGTATTTTAGTAAGAAAAAAAACAGCCACTCAAGCGTTCCTCTCTGTACCAATCAAGTACCCATAGCATCAAAGAGAAAAGAAATAGATCAGCCTAGCTGTTCTTACAAGTTTATTGCAATACCAGCTACATCGGAGCCTTCTACGAGCTCTAATATGTCTATTTCCGATTCACATGTAAGTCTATATGATAAAAATTACATTATGTATTACTTGATTAATATTTTAAATAAATTATTTATATCAGGAGTGAATGATGAAAGAGTGCTTTTGTATACTGTGTACATTCTCGAGCAATTTAATAAGTGCTGCACACTTGGCTTGTCTCAAATTTAGGATAGCAAATGAAACTAAAAAAATATTTTCTTCCCTTTAGACCTTGCAATAAATACTATTTTAAAAATATTTCATACTCCTTTTATTTGCAGCATTCAAGGAATTTCGCCGAGACCACTAAAGTCACTAAATTGCAGAATATAATCAAGATTAAACATAAAAAAATATAACGTTTGCAAGAACAAAACAGAAGAAATAAAAAGAACGTGCTAAAATTTTCTGATGTCATTTCAGATTTAAAGAAGAAAGTAAATGAGTATAATACCTATCAGTAACAAATATTTTATGGTGAGATATCTCAAAAAGGCACAAAGCTCAACTATCGAAAAATCGTTTCCACCGAAGTCAGATCATTTGCTCTTCAGCTTAATTTCTATTGCGCACGAGCTTATAATTATGAACGTCAATATTTTAATACTGTTTTATCTTACCATGTAACTCTATCGCGGTGTTATTAAAAAATTGATGCACTACCTGGCTTTACTTCAGTAATTTAAAACATTAGAAGCACTTTGTCGTGACACAAAGTACAAGATATTTGTTAATTTATGTATAGACGAAATGTAATATAAGGTGGTTAATTCTGATAGAAAAACCAACGAACCATTAGTTTAACTATATGTTTACATAATGTTTTTATTTAAAGATTTATTTGAACGTGGTGTTGTGATATTCTTATCATCATCATCATCCCAGCGTTAATCCCAGTCGCATCCGAAGCCTTTTCAGCTTTTGGAGTCTGGGGTCCGCTTTACCAGTCCAACTGCTGATATGGCTAAACTTCGACATTTTCCGTGAAGCGACTGCCGTCTGACCTCCACAACCCGAAGGCGACATCGAAGCATTGCAGTTAGACCAATTGTTGGACTTTTGAGGGCTCCAAAAACCCGTAACGACCACCACTAGATGTTCGTATGGCAACCGGGACCAACGGCTTAACGTGCTTTCCGAGGCACGACCAGACCAGTGCAAATATTCATATTCATGCATACAAATACTTGCACTATGCGGGGATCGAACCCGCGCCACCTTGCGCAGCGGCCGCGTCCGCAACCGCTACGCCACGGAGGCTGTCAATCGCATACCGTAGTATACGGCACAAATATTTTTTTTTAGATTTTTAATTGTGTTGTGAAATTCTTATGTACACATAAAATTAGGCAAGACCACTTAGAAATGTTTTTTTTTTTTTTGAAAAATGCGCTCCAGGGGAGAATTTAACGACAACCCAAATGTTGTACAATTTTAGATACTGTATAAAAAAAAATCTGATTGTTACTGAATTACAACTTCGAGAAAAGGGACGTTTAGATGATAGTCTAATACTTAATGTAAGTTCTACTTCTAACAAACCCCCTTAAACACTGTGGTGTTTATTCATAAACGATGATTTAAGTCAAGTGACGTTAAAAGGTCAAAAATGTATGGTTTAAAAATCGCTAATCACTAGTTAACTTTAAGCAGCGTTCATAATTCTTAAACGAAAAATAAATCTTTAACGAACTATAATTAATAATAATAATAATTTATTGACACAACGACACATACATTAGTATACACAAATTAAGTAAATGCTAAACAATGGTACAAACTTTTTTAACAACAATTTGGTAAGATCTAGATTTGAAAGGCATTTTTCTATTTATGCATAAGCTATCTATTCATTTGCTTATGTAGGTATTTATTAGGCAATATAGGTAATGTACCTACCTACCTGTATTACCCATACATGGTTTTATATGTACAAGCAAACAAATGTTTAGCCATATAAGTAAAAATATACGTAGGTACAGGTGATAATACAGTTAAGAGAAGTTTTCAAATGCTTGTAATATGATAATATGTAATCATTATGCTAAAACGAATCAAACATCTGAAAGAAAGAAAGAAAAGAAAAAGATAAAAAGAAAAAACGTCTATTTGCAGTAAATATGACGCAAGAGTTTACAAAAACATAAATAATAATAAATAATTAAGGGAAACATGCGTCACATCCACGCAAAACGGCTGTCGCTCAGCATTATGCTGTGACTCTATGCAACGCAGCTGAACGAAATTATTTTAAAAGAATTGAACCCTGTCCTGCACAGCAAATCAACTTTTAAATAGGAGAGCGGATTAAGATGCTCTTGTAAAGAGAAAATTAATAATAATATGAAATTTTAAAAGGTATAAGTATAAGTTAAAAACAATATGTTATGCTTTTAGTACGTCCGTCACTAGGCTGACTAGACTCTTGTATCGTGATAGCTAGAATTTTCACAGATACAGAACATTATTAAAAACAAAATTGTTTTAATTATTTGCGCTAAACTCGTTGTGCACAAGTCCAACTTGTCCTTAGCGGCTTTTGGAAGGCTCTTTAATTCTTCTAGAACTTTTCAGATTGAACCAATGTGTATATCTCTCTACTAATGTTGTACTAGAGTTGGGTGTGTGTATGGGGGTGTGTGTATTTGGGTGTGTAAGTGTGTACCTGTGTGTATGTGTGCGTGTGTCTGTGTGTGTTATTTATTCAATCTTTATATATAGCGAGACCCACCTCCCACCCGCCTCGAAAACACATTAAGCCTTTGGTCCCAGCTGACATTCGTAAATCATTGACAGTCGGTATGGGTCATCAGAAACCGGAAAGTCTGACCTGCTTTACCCACTATGATTGCAGGCATCTAATGGAACTTTTGTCCTATACGATCGACAATATTCTACACACGATGCGTGTAGTTTCATGAATTAAGTATATCCATAAATTAAACATCACAGGCACATATACATTTATACTGTTACGGGCTAGGGGTACTTAAACGGCGGTTAAGGGTTACGAAGTTTATTAGCAACGAAGGTACAGTCGATCGTAGGCAATGACAAGTAGAACGTAGCTTATGTCGCACCGAAGTCTTCTCTTACGTCCACGAAGTCCGTGTCGTAAACGCACAATAACTCTACAGACGTTACTTCAAGTAGTACTCACAGTTCTCGTTACAGTTGTCGCAGTAGGTATTCTCAGAGATCGCTTCTTAACTGTCGCTGTTTTCGTATCGCTAGTCGAGTGTAGACTGACTGTGTGCCGGCGTCGCGGCGCCTATATATAGCCCAGCTGATCGAACATTCCAGATTCCTCTAGACGTAATAATAATAGCACATAAGTTCGAGGTCACTCGGGAGTACCTACGGTAATTCCCGGAAACGGGTTTCTAGAAATTTCGATGTCGACACTTTGTTGACAAAACTGTTGAGACCTGTACCATTCGATAGGCCGTCCTAAGTCTAGTAATGCGTTTTATTATTGTACCTAAAAAATGTCTAGATCTGGAGGAATAGGGCTTAAAAGTGACTCACTGCATGTCACGCGATATTGAACCTTATGCCGTCGACATAAGGTCCATTCGTAACATTGCCCCCTTCTTAGTCATGCTCGTCCCGAGCATGATTTGATCCATAATAGCGAGCTAGGCGGTCAACGTGTACGACCTTCAGCTTCCTTCTAGGCCCTTTCTTAATCCTGTAGGTGACATCGTTTATTCTGGTTACTATCGTGTACGGACCCTCCCATTTGGCTTGGAACTTTGGACTCTTTCCTTTTCTCCTTATGGGATTGTGTAACCATACCAAAGTTCCTTCTTCAAATCCGGGCACGTGAGCTTTGCGGTCGTATCGGATCTTCATTTTCTCACTGGTTTGCAGACCATTCTCTCTCACTAGCTCATGTATTCCATCTAATTTACGCCGCAGGTCGGCCACATAGTCGACGGCTAGGGTAGAAGTATCGGGAGGTGTTCCGGTTAGTGCATCTATGGGTAGTCTAATTTCTCGGCCGAAGTTGACTTTCGCCGGTGTGCAATTTGTGCTGTCATGTCTTGCTGAGCGGTATGACATTAAAAAGAGTGGAATGTATTGGTCCCAATCCCTTTGATGTTCTTCCACTACTTTGGCCAAATGATTCTCCAACGTCTGATTGAATCTTTCGACCATTCCATCTGACTGTGGGTGATACGGTGTTGTACGAGTCTTATGTATCCCGAGTAGTTGGCAAACCTCTTGAAATAGTGAAGACCCGAAGTTTCTACCCTGGTCAGAGTGTAACTCCAAGGGAACGCCAAATCGACAGAACACCTCGTGAACTAGTTTTTTGGCGACTGTATGAGCTTCCTGGTTAGGTACTGCAAAAGCTTCTGGCCATTTGCTGAAATAGGCTTGCATGACGATGATATACCTATTCCCTTCTTCAGTAACAGGGAATGGTCCAGCTATATCGACAGCAACTCTTTCCCATGGTGCACCAACATTGTACACTTTCAGCCGACCTCTGGCTCTCGTTTGCGGTCCCTTTACTGAGGAGCAAGTTGTCGTGTAACGACAAGAAAAGACTTTAGAGGGAGACAGTATTTATTAAATATACAGAAAAGACAAGATGGAAGTATAAAAATGAATAATGTAGATGAATGATTGATGGGTGATGGTGAAGGGCGGCCCCTGGTAGACCGGCGGCAGTTACGGAGGAGCGGCCCTGGCGGACCGGCGACAGCAACAGACGAGCGGCCCTGGCGGACCGGCGACAGCAACAGACGAGCGGCCCTGGCGGACCGGCGACAGCAACAGACGAGCGGCCCTGGTGGACCGGCGACAGCAACGGACGAGCGGCCCTGGTGGACCGGCGACAGCAACGGACGAGCGGCCCTGGTGGACCGGCGACAGCAACGGACGAGCGGCCCTGGTGGACCGGCGGCAGCTGCAGAGGAGCGGCCCTGGTGGACCGGCGGCAGCTGCAGAGGAGCGGCCCTAGTGGACCGGCGGCAGCTACGAGGAGCGGCCCTGGTGGACCGGCGTCAGCTTCAGAAGAACGGCCCTGGTGGACCGGCGGCAGCTACAGAAGAACGGCCCTGGTGGACCGGCGGCAGCTACAGAAGAACGGCCCTGGTGGACCGGCGGCAGCTACAGAGGAGCGGCCCTGGTGGACCGGCGGCAGCTACAGAAGAGGGACTGCCCCGGCGTCTCAAGGCCGGCAGCAGTCGAGGGCTCCGGCGGCAAAGGGCCAGGCAGCTCCAGGCGCACCAGTTATATAGAGACTGGCACAGCAGGAAACACCCTAGAAGGGCTCTCGAGGCAGCGTTTACTGGAGACCTACTTTTAAGAGGCTTGTTTGGTAGCCAGAGCTCGACTGACCACTGCTCTACGATGATTCCTAAAGAAACCTCGCAGAACGGTTGGAGGTCGAAATTTAAAATATTCGAAAATATGGACGAGGAACGGTAAATAATTTTACCATAAAAGAGTTCGAATAACAATTATAAAATAAAAATAGCAGACCAACAAGAATTTTGATGAGAAGGTTGTCATAGATACATCATCAACAATGTTGTCAAGAAAATGTCAAAATAATGAAAATGTTCTGTAACAATGTAAATATAAATGGTATTAAATTAAAAAGTGCAGTGTTTGATAGGAAAAAGTGATACAGTCCTGCATAGGTACGGCTTCCTACACTAAGGGGTCGCTAAGTAGCCGAAACTTAGGCGTAAAGTTGAGGACTGAGTCTGTGAACAGAAAAATGAGCCCTAGTGTGGTGGAATATGATCAAAACAGAGCCTCATAGTAATGGAATGCATATA
This sequence comes from Sesamia nonagrioides, assembly GCA_017933935.1. Lineage (NCBI taxonomy): Eukaryota > Metazoa > Arthropoda > Insecta > Lepidoptera > Noctuidae > Sesamia > Sesamia nonagrioides. The sequence goes on from JADWQK010002119.1 coordinate 223,193, forward strand.
ATGGACCGTGGAAATGAATGATACATATATAAGTATGAATATGAGTATAAATAATAAGTGTAAGTATATCTGAATATGTACATAACATTACATTTTCCTCCCGACCCTGGAAAAATTTTCAACTGTAGAAAATTTTCTAATAAGATTTCAAGTAGGGACTGTAAAACAACACTTCACACATTCATCCATCTCCATTCACCCATTCATACCACCTATCTCTTTCAAGCAATCTTCTTCATACAGGCATGGGTGGAGTTCACAGTTGATGACTGCCACTCATAGAAGTGTGTTTTAGAATGACGACAAGGCTTATTTTTGGAGTTGTCAGCCGCTCCAGACTGGAAGGAAAAAAAAAGAAACATTAGATAAAGTAGAAATTTAAGCTCCTAGAAGAGCGAAAGAGTTAGCGTTTGGTTTAGGCTTATTTTAGGAGTAACCAACCGCTCCTGCATAGGCTTATTTAATGAGTTGCAATCCGCTCCATACGGTAAAAGAGTGAGACTGAAGAGTAGGGTCGAGCAAATGTAATGTTTGTGTAGTGAGTGATGCTTATATATAATATAAAAAATAAATAAGATGTGCAGCTGTAAACAAAAGAAAGAAGTAATATTTACATAAATAATTAGTACATAAAGTAATTGACATTAATAAGAATCGTTTTTCAAAGAATTGAAAGTTTCGAAGCTAAAATATCTTCCGATGGTGCAGCGGGAGCTAGCAGAAGCATCTGCCTCTTTAACAATATAACTGTTTTTGCTGTTTCCTCCAGTCTAATTGTAACTTCATATTCAAGATCGTTTTTATTTAAGAGTTCAAATTTGATTGGACGAGACATATTTAAGTGTAAGTTAGAAAAAAAAAAAAAAAAAGCTAGTTGAAGTATGTAAAAGTATACCTTGTTTTCCTGTTAGGGAAAAAAAATTAAGTTAGGTGTAGTAAGTATATATGAGTGAATGAGTTATGTGTGTGTGTTAAGAGAAAATGAAAGGGATAGAATAGCCAAAATATTTAACCAAAGAGCTGAAAATGTACGACACTAGACGAAGTGTTTCTTTTGAATTTAGGAAGTTAAGGGGGTGCAGGAAATTTTCGTTGGGCGCCAAACTGTCGTGTAACGACAAGAAAAGACTTTAGAGGGAGACAGTATTTATTAAATATACAGAAAAGACAAGATGGAAGTATAAAAATGAATAATGTAGATGAATGATTGATGGGTGATGGTGAAGGGCGGCCCCTGGTGGACCGGCGGCAGTTACGGAGAAGCGGCCCTGGCGGACCGGCGACAGCAACAGACGAGCGGCCCTGGCGGACCGGCGACAGCAACAGACGAGCGGCCCTGGTGGACCGGCGACAGTAACGGACGAGCGGCCCTGGTGGACCGGCGACAGCAACGGACGAGCGGCCCTGGTGGACCGGCGACAGCAACGGACGAGCGGCCCTGGTGGACCGGCGGCAGCTACAGAGGAGCGGCCCTGGTGGACCGGCGGCAGCTACGGAGGAGCGGCCCTGGTGGACCGGCGGCAGCTACGAGGAGCGGCCCTGGTGGACCGGCGTCAGCTACAGAAGAACGGCCCTGGTGGACCGGCGGCAGCTACCGAAGAACGGCCCTGGTGGACCGGCGGCAGCTACAGAGGAGCGGCCCTGATGGACCGGCGGCAGCTACGGAAGAGGGACTGCCCCGGCGTCACAAGGCCGGCAGCAGTCGAGGGCTCCGGCGGCAAAGGGCCAGGCAGCTCCAGGCGCACCAGTTATATAGAGACTGGCACAGCAGGAAACACCCTAGAAGGGCTCTCGAGGCAGCGTTTACTGAAGACCTACTTTTAAGAGGCTTGTTTGGAAGCCAGAGCTCGACTGACCACTGCTCTGCGATGATTTCTAAAGAAACCTCGGAGAACGGTTTGAGGTCGAAATTTAAAATATTCGAAAATATGGACGAGGAACGGTAAATAATTTTACCATAAAAGAGTTCGAATAACAATTATAAAATAAAAATAGCAGACCAACAAGAATTTTGATGAGAAGGTTGTTATAGATACATCATCAACAATGTTGTCAAAAAATGTCAAAATAATGAAAATGTTCTGTAACAATGTAAATATAAATGGTATTAAATTAAAAAGTGCAGTGCTTGATAGGAAAAAGTGATACAGTCCTGCATAGGTACGGCTTCCTACGCTAAGGGGACACTAAGTCGCCGAAACTTAGGCTTAAAGTTGAGGACTGTATCTGTGAACAGAAAAATGAGCCCTAGTGTGGTGGAATATGATCAAAACAGAGCCTCATAGTAATGGAATGCATATAATGGACCGTGGAAATGAATGATACATATATAAGTATGAATATGAGTATAAATAATAAGTGTAAGTATATCTGAATATGTACATAACATTACAAAGTTACGCATTTTCTACACCAGTCCTCTACGTCTTCGCGGCAATGCACCCAGTAGAATCTTTTCCTCACCTTCTCCAGGGTTTTCTTTACTCCTAGATGTCCTCCGGATACTCCGTCGTGCACCTGTCTTAGCACTGACGCGACTTTATCGCAGGGGACAACTATCTGTAAGGTGACCTCCTGTCCACTGGGCGATTCCCATTTCCTCTTGAGAACTTCATTATCAATTATCAGGCTGTCCCATTGAGCCCAGTAACTTTTTACTGTTGGGCTAAGCGCTAATATTTCACTCCAAGCGGGCCTCTGGCCACGTTGTTTCCATTCGATTACTGTCTTCAAGTCACTATCTTCCTTTTGTGCGTCTTCCAATGATTGATTATCCCAGTCTTCGTCCAAAGCATTCACCTGGATAATCCTTATGTTCTCTTTCTGTTTGTCACAATGTCGGCCCTTACTTCCTGAACTAACCTGGCGACGGCGGTCCTTTTGTCTTGCCTTTTTCTCGAGGCGATTCTTCTTACGCGCCTCGTCCTCGACTTCCTTGTCCCGCTTTGCGTCTGCCTTAGTCCACGACCTTCCGCACGACCGCTCGCGCTCTTGTTCTCGCTTGCCGGAACGTTCGCGTTCCTGGTCTCGGTCTCGCTCGCGGTCCTTGACGCGTTCCCGCTCTCGTTCAGCGGGTCGCTCGCGGTGCCCGCTCCGATCGCTCCGCTCACGCCACTCGACTCGCTCGCACGGGCGCTCGAACTCGACCTTCGCATCGCGCTTGCGCCACGCCATCACCGCGGCCTCTTCACGTGACCAAGAAGTTCTTCTTCCCTTAGCCTTCCTGGGACAATCAATTCTAATGTGCCCCTTTTTGCCACACTCATAGCAAGTTGGTCCTCGTCGGGCTTTTATTTGTGCGGTCACTTCTCGAATACGGTCGTGTTGTGGGCCATCTTGACGTACTGCTTCCACTTCCAGAGCATGCGTCAAAGCTGCCTTCAGGGTCTGATGGTGACCCAGACGTACAGCAGCCCTGACTTCTGCATCTCGAATCCCATCAGTAAAGAATCGTAGAGTAGTAGCGCCAATCAATCCCGGTGTTGATGCATACGCCTTCCGAACCATACGTTCAATTTCCGTGGCCCATTGTTGCAAACCCTCGCTGCTCTTCTGTGTGCGTTCGCGGAGTTGAGCCCTGTAGACATGTTCCAGGTGTTTCTCTCCATATCTAGTCTCCAACGCTTCTAATAGACAGGCTAGGGTATTGCAATCGCCGGAAATATTTTCGAGGATTCGTACGGCATCACCACGCAGCGCAAGCATAAGGGCTGTTAGAGCTTGATCGTCGTCCCAATTGTTGCCTTTTGCGACTTTTTCAAACTGTAGACGGAAGGCCACCCATGACGTTGTCCCGTCAAAATGAGGCACCTTGAAAGTCGGTAAAGCACTGGGTACCGGTACCACACCTTTAATAACTCCTTTTTGTACCTTCTCATGCAAAAATTCTACTTCCTTCCCAAACTCCATGATGGTATTGTCTAATTTATCGAAACGCGCATCATATTTGTCTATACGAGCGTCTTGCTGGTCTATGCGCGTATCTTGCTGGTCCATACGAGCATCTTGATGAGCTGTTTTTATTCTGAGTTCATTGACTTCTTCTTTGGTTTTTTGCCATTTTTCGTTTAATTCTAATACCAGTTGCTGGGATTCCTTTATTTGTGACTGGGTTGCTGCCTGGGATTGTTTTATTTGAGCCTGGGTTTTTTCTATTTGTGCCTGGATTTCTGCCTGGGATTTTGCCTGTGATTCTGCTACTATGCCTTTTATTTGAGTCTGGGTTTCTGCCTGGGATTGTTTAATCTGTGCCTGGGTTGCTGCCTGGGATTCTGCCATAGCTTTTATTTGCAGCGTCAAGTGAGCCAGCAACGCCGATAAATCGCTTCCACTGCTTCCGGGAATAGTGGTGGTAGTAGGCGCACTCACATTCGTCGGTGTTACGGCGGCCGCATCTACTCCGGGTGCAGGGACACCAACTGATACTTCCCCTTGACGCGCCAAATCCATCGCTGCTTGTCGTCGCGTGCGAACTCTTTCGTCTTCCCTTGGCGTGACCGGCATGCCGCTTCTGACACCAGTTGTTACGGGCTAGGGGTACTTAAACGCCGGTTAAGGGTTACGAAGTTTATTAGCAACGAAGGTACAGTCGATCGTAGGCAATGACAAGTAGAACGTAGCTTATGTCGCACCGAAGTCTTCTCTTACGTCCACGAAGTCCGTGTCGTAAACGCACAATAACTCTACAGACGTTACTTCAAGTAGTACTCACAGTTCTCGTTACAGTTGTCGCAGTAGGTATTCTCAGAGATCGCTTCTTAACTGTCGCTGTTTTCGTATCGCTAGTCGAGTGTAGACTGACTCTGAGCCGGTGTCACGGCGCTTTATATAGTCCAGCTGATCGAACATTCCAGATTCCTCTAGACGTAATAATAATAGCACATAACTTCGAGGTCACTCGGAAGTACCTACGGTAATTCCTGGAAACGGGTTTCTAGAAATTTCGATGTCGACACTTTGTTGACAAAACTGTTGAGACCTGTACCATTCGATAGGCCGTCCTAAGTCTAGCAATGCGTTTTATTATTGTACCTAGGAAATGTCTAGATCTAGCGAAATAGGGTTTAAAAGTGACACACTGCATGTCACGCGATATTGAACCTTATGCCGTCGACATAAGGTCCATTCGTAACAATACTAAGGGAGCAGGACGGGCGTTTTGGGGGGACGGGGTTCAAAAAGTGCTGAAGAGTATAAAAATATAAAATGTTCAATTATTAATTTAATTTAATGCCTTGCAAGGCAAAACATAGTGATACAACACAAATTTTATACCATATTACCTATCGCTACAGGCTTTGAGATGCTTCCCTGTTCCAATCCTTTCCCTCCATAATTAGCAACACTAATTACGACTGGTTATGGCCTGATGTGTTGACCTCCTGATTCCCAGCTTCCGTGAGTACCCAACAATCCATCATCCATGAAGAACATAATTTCATCCTAATTTGAATACACACACAGCCTAATTTGAATAAATGACAAAATGTATCCTTTGTATTAATTATGTAGATTGATGGTGAATTAATTGCCCATGCCCTTTTCAGAGTTAAGGTATATTTGTGCGCCGAATTTTATCCAAATTAGTTTAGCCGTTTTACACACATACACGTCCAGTACACAGAGATGGTACGTATGTACTTTAGTGATTGTGGTGATAACGCATCATGGCAATGCGGCGGTAGAGGGGCAATTCGGCATCTGGCCCAATTTCAAGACAAGTGCGAGAATACCTGAACCAAGAATAAAATGAACAATGGATCGATCGTGGCGGACTAGTGCAGCGGCCGCCAAGGTTACCAGATCTGACTCCCTGAGATTTTATCTTTCATGTCACGTAAAAGACGTTGTGACGTTGTGCCTTAGAATGAAACGACCTTTAAAAAAATTAAAGTGAATTTTACTCAGTTGAAAACAATAATTATGTTTTAAATAAATTAAATAGAAAGGACATGGCTAAACTGAAGTATCAAAGAGACCCCACAATGAAAACGTATGTATAAACATGATTCCTAGCAATAATGCTGAATAGCTGAAAATTAGTATTTTGTAATTAAAAAGGTTTAGGAACTTTTCATATCTGCACAATGCTGAAAATAATTTCACGTAACTCCCTGATTTGTTTTGTATTTTTAATAGCGTTTAGTTTTATTATCTTTCTGTACGAGCCACAATAAATATTTTTTTTTTCTTTCTTTCCATAAAGACAGAGCATGTAAGTCAGACAGACAGTTCCAGGCCGCTGGTATTTAGCACAGCCTTGACCTTCATATAACAACTATTGTGTTATTAACACAGTATTAGAGAGCTATAAACCTAAAAGCCTTAAGCTCACTTTAGGGAATCATCAGCCGCTGTATGTTCCCTCTGTGCGATGCGTATACCGACAAAACTCTTATATCATAAGAGCTAGCAGAGCATATAATTTGTTGTGTCACAGGTTTAATGATCTCGATTTATTCTCCACCAGTGTTCCTAAACTAAAACAGATACTTTGTGATAACTTTTTTGTTAATCACTAAAAAATAATTCAGTCTTTACTTAATACTCTCCGAGTGCTTACTTGTTCTTAATTTCGCTTTCCTGTCCAGTGCTGTACCTGTTACTGTCTCTTGTGCTAACCTAATGTTATCTGTCGAAACTTTTAATTGGCTTTCTTTCACTACTAGCTGTAAGTTTCCTTAAAATGTAAAAATAAATAATAAATAAATAAATATATTTGCCACCGTTTATTATAGAATACTAAGAAAGTGACAATTTCTGTGACGTGACGTGACGAATACTTCTTTATTTTATTAATTAAGTAACTATGCCATTCTATAAACAACGAGACACTCAATAATGTGTCCAGTTTGTCCTGGTCGTCTGCACGTTGTAGGAAGTGATGGACGCCCATGAAGATGGTAAAAGTAAAAAAATCTTAGTAAATTCTGGGCCATATTCACACATTTAGAATAGAATACTTTTACTTCAGACAAAAGTCCATAAGGGTAGTAAAAATTTTACTTAACTTCTGGTGTTAAAAGATAAGAAAAGATTTCATTTTTAAAATTTGTCTCTGTAACTCTACAACCTCTCGTTCATCATGATACCAAAGTGCCTCAAGACGAAGGTCTTTAACCACAGCGCGTGTTGCCAATGATGCCTTACGGTAGTAATACGTGCCCACTCCCAATGGGCCTTACCTATTGAAAGGTTTGTTTTATTGTGGTCTAGTTCCGTGTTCTATTTATAAAACATATACCTATGTATATCATTAAAAGGAAAATCTATTAGACCATTTGGGTTTACTTTTACTTAGTATGAAATGAAGTACTTAACTTTATAATATTATTATTTTTGTAGAGGCCCAACAGTGGATGTCCTTCCTATAACTTGATAAAGTTGATTTTTCACCTGTATTTTCTACTGATGGACAAATGTCTAATAATATTCCCCGTTCCACTTGATGAAGAAGTTATAAAGATATACCGTAGGTCTTACCGTATTGATGACATGCAGGGGTGTCCAACATACGAAGAACTCCATAATGATGACAAACAGCATTCGTATTACCTGAAAAGATAATAATTAAATTAATTACTTTTAATTTTTATAGCAAATTGTGGATTCCTACACTAGATATCTCTGTCTACTTCATAAAGGAACAAATGCTTGATTCTTTGTTATATTAGCGTCAAAGCTGTTTTTTTAATAATTATAAACTAGTGCTTGACTGCAATCCCTCCTAATAGTAAGCAGTGATGCATTCGTTGATGATAAAGAGCGCTAGTTTATTACAAGCGTATTCACTCAAAAAAAAAAAAAACCGGCCAAGTGCGAGTCGGACTTGCACACCGAGGGTTCCGCCGTACAAACGTAGCGGTTTACAATTTATGACGTATTAAATCAAATTACTTACTAGATATCGTTCAAACCAATTGCATGGTAATGCGTAATGCACATCATATATATTTTTTAGTTTTAATATTATCTTATTTTAGAACTTACAGAGAGGGTACACCTTTTAATACATTGGAAGTGACTCTCGCGCAAACCGTTCAGTTTAGAACAATCATAGTTATGGTAATTTCGTGAGAGTCAACATAGTTAATATTTCTGGCCGCATAGCCCTATAAACTGATGTATCTTTTGGTCGCGTTAACTTAAAAGTTTAATTTTTTCACTGCTTAAAAGTACAATAGACCTAGGTATTTGGTATAAATTTCAATTTGATAACTTTATTCGTTCGTAAGAAATAAAGTAGTAAGTTTCATTTTATTAAAATATTTTTTTTTTATATCATATAGGTAACTAAAAAATGTGATATTCGCATTTTTTCCTATATTTGCATTAAATGACAATGCTTCATGCCAAATTTCAAGATTCTGAGTTCACGGGAAGTATCCTGTAGGTTTTGATTCCTTTGCGAGTGTCGAAAATTTGTTGAAAATATCGACATAATCGGCTGTATCTTTTGATTGGCTTGGCTTAGAAGTTTGATATTTTCACAGCTTAAAGGGACAATAGACTTGAGTATTTGATGTGAATTTCAGCTTGATACGTCCACGCGTTCTTGAGATAAAGGGTCTTGGCAGACAACAAAGTGATCCTATAAGGGTTCCGTTTTTTTTCCTTTTGAGGTACGGAACCCTAAAAACTGAGTGAATAGGAAGGAAAATGCCATTGAGTGAGGTGATGCAATGTTAAATCCAACTACATGACCAAAGATGGTGCAACTTTAGGAGATTAATCTGCAGACCCTCCACGACCACACAACAACATTTAACAATAATAATAATAATAATAAAATGGCAACACCGCCAACGTCAACAGATCACGTTTTAAAATTTTACCATATTAATATTTATTTAAATATATTACAGTTCTTTGTGCATTTATCTTTATATGTATCTGCTGTAATTTAATAATATAATACATAATATAATTTAATAAATAAGTAAAATGGACAAACCATAAAATTTAAGAATACAAGATGACATGAAAGAATATGTCACCGACAACACAAGAAATATAAATAAATAAAGAAAAATGAAACGGTGAAAATATGTTGACTAGATCTGCCGCAAGAGAACGAGCACGCCCACCATCTCCGGACTCGTTGCTCAGCTCCGCCTCGCCGCCGCCGGTCTCCAGCGCCACTGTGAACGCTGTGACGACACCGGCCGCGGCAGTTGCGTTGAGCTCGAGCGACGAGTATTTCTCTCCGCCGACGTCGCCAACACCTGTACGTCGGCAGGGGAGAGGCCGGCCACCGAAGAGCTTGGGACTTAGGGGCCATCCGGCCCCGAGCCGGGTCCCCGCTGCCGGTGGTTGTGTGCAGCGCATGAGATGGTCTCAAACAATGAATGAGAACGTCATGCGCGCATATTACGGGGCTACAGAGGGGGGAACTAACCTCACTGCGTACCGTGAAAGGATGCTGTCTCTGTTTCAGGCACTGGAACCAACTGTCAACGTCTCGGCCCAACGACTGTCGGATCAGGTGCGGGTCATCCAACGCAATCACAGGTTGGACGATACCGCACTTGATAGGCTGCGCTCAGAGGTACTGAGCAACCAAATCGCCCCGACTCTGACACAGACCGCGGCACTAGCGTCAATTATTGATGCTGTTCCGCCGCGGTCCAATCGTGTAGAAGAAGAGGATGATAGGGTTGAAACAGTAAGTAGCCAGTATAACGACCGACTGAGGAGCACACTGGAGGATGCGTTTCGCGAATATAGGTCCACTCCAACAGACCTTAGACCGCGATTACCACGGCTACCTATGCACAAAAAGAATAGGGCGTTGATGAGTGCTCTGGACTCGCAGCTCAAGAATGTCTTCGAGAGCAGCGAGGATCTGATTGATACACACTCGATCCTGTTTTGCGCGGCTGTAGTAGTATGTCGATTAGCTAATATAAAATTCCCAAACTGTGATGAAGCTAACCGACCAAAACCAGCCGTACCAGCCTGGCAGCACAGGATCGAGCGTCGTATCGATGGGGCCAGGGTACTCATCGGCAAACTATACTGCTTCAGGGAGGGCAATACACGACCAAGAGTGATGCGCTTTGTGAGACAGGCGTTCTCGGGGACTGGAATCAGTCCTCGAGAATACCTAACACATGTCACAGAGCGCATCGGCTTCCTGAAGCAAAAAGTTTGTGCATGGGCGAACCGTATACGGCGGTATAAGCGGCGAGTGGATCGATATACGCAGAATCGCATGTTCCAGAGTGATGAGAGGTGGGTATACAGAGCTTGGGAGCGTTCTGAACTGAACGAGGCCGATGTGTGCCGGCCGGATGTTGCCGCCACGAGTGCATTCTGGCGCAGCATCTGGTCAGTACCCGTCTGTCACGCTGAGGGTGACTGGATACAGAATGTCGAGCAAGTGTGTGAAATAATACCAGAAATGGATACTATTTTAATAACACCAATAGATGTAGCCACAGCAGTCCGTTCGTTACCGAATTGGAAATCACCGGGACCGGACGGGCTGCATAACTTTTGGCTAAAATGGCTAAGTAGTTCACACACTTGTTTGGCATCTCAATTCCAGTCATCCTTAGAGTGTGGTTCGCTACCCCAGTTCTTAACAACTGGAATTACCCACCTGCTCCATAAATCAGGTAGCACCGCGGAACCCAACAATTATAGGCCGATCACATGTTTACCAACGGTTTATAAAGTTCTTACATCCATTTTGAAAGCTAAAATAAATAAACATCTTGACAGCAACTCCATCATGTCTGTCTCTCAAAATGGATGTAAGAGCGGGACCCGCGGTACTAAGGAGCTACTCCTCATAGACATGGCCATCAGCCAACAGGTTCGTCGATCCCGCAAGGACCTCTCAACTTGCTGGATAGATTATAAGAAGGCCTACGATTCGGTGCCACATACATGGCTTATGAGGGTACTGGAGTTGTACAAGATTAATGCAACTCTACGCACTTTTCTTAGGTCGTGTATGCGGCAATGGAAGACAGTCCTTCGCTATCCAGGGAGTCGACGGATCCAAGGGAATGATGAACCTGTATGGATTAAGCGGGGAATATTCCAGGGCGACAGTCTGAGTCCACTTTGGTTCTGCTTAGCTCTAAATCCTCTAAGCACACTGCTGGAGGATTCAGGGCTGGGTTATCGATTGAAGAGAGGTGGTCAGGTCATATCTCACCTCCTCTACATGGATGATTTGAAACTCTTTGCCCCCAATAAATTGCATCTGATGAAGCTACTGAATGTAACTGAAACTTTTAGTAGTGTCATCAAAATGGAATTTGGTGTGGACAAATGTGCAGTCATGCATGTAGAGCGGGGGCAGATTATGGAATCCGAAGGAATTACACTCCCGGATTCCATACACCTTAGATCCCTGTCCTCATTCGAGAGCTATAAATATTTGGGTATGTCGGAAGCGTTAGGTATCAACGATGCTGACATGAAGCAATCGTTGAAGGAGCGCTTCTATGGTCGCCTGAAGAAGGTATTAAAAAGTCTTCTTTCGGGCGGAAATAAGGTGCGCGCCTTCAACGGGTGGGTCATGCCGGTTTTGATGTACTCTTTCGGCATACTTAAATGGACTCAGACTGAACTCGACGCCTTGGATAGAAGGGTCCGTACACTGCTGACAGCAAACAGGATGCATCACCCACGATCATCGGTGATGAGACTGTATATTCCGCGGAAGTGTGGGGGTCGAGGCTTTTTAAATGCGAAGACCCTCCACAACCGAGAGGTATGCAGTCTCAGAGAACATTTTTTAAAAACCGTAGTGGGTATGCATCATGATGTTGTCACAGTAGACAAGGGGCTTACCCCGCTATCCATGGCGAAAGAGAACTGGCACAAGCCTATAATACTTACCACTGATGACCGCAAGATGATATGGCAAAGCAAGGAACTTCACGGGCGATTTTATCGGGCTCTTCATGAGCCCGATGTAGACTTCTTAGCTTCCGTATCCTGGCTACGATTCAGTGACCTTTTCGGGGAAACTGAAGGTTTCGTCTGTGCAATTATGGACGAAGTTATCTTGACGAATAACTACCGGAGATTTATTATGAAGGACGGGACGATTGACGTGTGTCGGGCATGTCACCATCCGGGTGAGTCCATCAGACATATTATCTCTGGTTGCTCTCGTTTGGCTAACGGCGAGTATTTGCACAGGCATAACCAAGTAGCTAGGATTATCCACCAGCAACTTGCTTTGAAATATAAACTTGTGGATTCTGAGGTACCGTATTATAAGTATGTGCCCGACCCAGTTCTTGAAAATGACCATGCCACGTTATATTGGGATCGGTCTATCATTACTGACAGGACTATTGTTTCAAATAAGCCTGATATAGTTGTGATAGATCGATTAGCGCGCCTCGCAATGATTGTCGATGTTACCATTCCACATGACGGGAATCTCGTGAAAGCTGAGAAAGAGAAACAAATTAAATATCTCGACTTGGCGCACGAGGTTGTTGACATGTGGAATGTGAACTCGGCTGTCATTGTACCGATTGTCGTATCGGCCAATGGTTTGATAGCCAAGAGCCTCGACCAACATCTATTGAGGCTCTCGTTAGGCAGTTGGATCAAAGGCCTGATTCAAAAGGCAGTACTCCTCGATACGGCCCGCATCGTGAGGAGGTTCCTGTCTCTGGAGCCCTAACCACCGGTAGCTTGGACCCTGCTCCCGCCATCGGTGGAACACTATTTTTTATATTTTTAAATGTTTTTATGTTTTTTTATAAATATTTAAAAATGTAAATCAATATGTATATGTAAAAAATAAACGGAATAATAATAATATTTATTTGCTTAAAACATGGTATAACAGGTCTTAAAGATAACAGTAGTACAAACATGTTTTACCGAGTTTAGACTCAGCACGCAAATTTGAATACAATACAAGAACAAAAAGGACCTACTTAACATTTCGTGTCAAAAAATTGTTTCAGACTATAGAAATTATGTTGGTTTAGCCATGCACTCAATTTCCGCTTAAAACAGTATCTTGTATTTATCATCTTAAAGTCACCAGGCAATTTATTATAAATCCGTACACACATAGCTAAGCAGCCTTTGTTATACTTTGCAAGCCTAGGAACATTGCTTAGTACGAGCATATAAGGGTCTCGTCGGTTTCGAAGACATATATTATTTGCTGTTTTGAACAATTCTTTATGTTTCCACACAAACATGCATGTTTCGTAAATATATTGACAAGGTAGCGGTAACAAACATAGTTTTTTAAATACTGGCTTGCATGATTCGTCAGGTTGAAGTCCGTATAGAGCTCTAATGCATTTTTTTGGGCAATAAATGTTCTATGTTGGTCGGTACTGTTGCCCCATATTACAAGTCCATACCGCAGTATAGATTCCACGTATGCGTGGTAAACTAATGTGGCTGTTTTTAAATTTGTAACTTGTTTTACTTGTCTGAGCGCATATACAAATTTATTTATTTTACTACAGACACTATCAACATGCATTTTCCAATTTAAATGTTCATCAATAGTTACACCCAAAAACTTGGTCAGTGTTACAGATTTGAGTTTGGGTATATTTAAACTGATATTAGATTTGTTATTATTACATTTATTAAATTGCATGTACACTGATTTGTCAAGATTTATTTTCAAATTTTGAATATTAAGCCAGTTAATTAAGATGTCAATTGTGTTGTTAATGTCAGCTTCATGGTCAGAAATTATATTATTATTTTTGTTACATGTCACAATAATAGAAATGTCATCAGCAAATAAAATGCATTTATGGTTAGTTATTTCAGTAATGTCATTTATGTGCAATAAGAATAAAATTGGCCCCAGTATACTTCCTTGAGGAACACCAAATCTGTTGCAAATATATTCAGATGCGTATAGTGTTAAGTCTTTATCATCATTTATATTTGGTATAGTGACACATTGTTTTCTGTTATGAAGGTATGACTTTATCCACTGTAAGGGTGGCCCTCTGATTCCAAGTGATTCTAGTTTCTGTAATAATGAATCGTGGGAAACTAGATCAAAAGCTTTTGATAAATCAAAAAGTAGACCCGTGGTTAAATTATTATCATTGATACTAGGTAACACTACTTTCATTAGTTCATAGATGGCCAATGTAGTAGATTTATTTTTTTGGAACCCATACTGTTCATTTTTTATTATATGAAATTTATTACAATAATTTAGAAGTCTCTTGTACATACATTTTTCAAATATTTTTGAAAAAATAGGTATCAGTGTAATTGGTCGATAATTAGTTGAATGACAAATTAATTAAGTATGTCAGTACGTCAATGATTTCGTTAGTACATAATTTAATGATTTTTGTATTGATTTCATCGTAGCCTTCAGATTTGGTGTTATTCAAATGCGTTATTTCTTGTCTAACTTCATTTACTGTCATGGGCCTAAGGAACATTGAATAAACAGTTATGTTTTTCACAAAGATACTTCCAACGTTTGTATCTATTAATTTATTAGTTGAATTGATGTAGTGCTTATTAAAAGCTGATGCTATTTCCACTGGGTTGGAAATGAATGTATCGTCAATTTTAATATTCCTAATATTACTTTTGGCGTTTGTGTTGTTAAGCTCGTCTTTTATAACCTTCCAAGTAGCATTACATTTGTTGCCATTTTTGGCAATAAAGTTGATATTTCCATTCTTTTTGGAGTTGAAGATGCATTTTTTAAGGATTTTCGAATAGTTAATGTATTTGATCTTATTAATTGCCGTTTTATTTTTATAGAATCTATGGCGTAGTGAACGTTTTGTTTTACAGCTTTTTCTTAAGTCCTTACTTATCCAAGTCTGTTTCTTTTTGTTATTTATATTGACTTTTACTCTTAATTTAGGGAAGCAGAGATTGTAGAATAAGCAAAACATGTAATGAAAACGATTAAATGCCACGTTTGCGTCACTAACTGTATATATGTCATACCATGATAAACTACATAAGCATTCCTTAAACTTTTGAACATTATCCTTGCTGAAATCTCTTTTAAATGTAAAATATGTCGGTAGTTTTTGTGTATTGTATTTCAGCGGAATTGTCAACATTTGTGCAGTGTCGTGGTCTGATAAGTGAAGGGGCATCACAACAGCAGTAGCGTCAGATATGTTACTAAGAATGTGATCAATACATGATAATTTACGTGTTGGCCCATTGACATGAAAATTTAGGTTATAATTATAAGCTAAATCCTGTAATTGATTTGCAATATGACTTTTTTTTTAAAGTGTTGATATTAAAGTCACCTGCCAAAACTATATTAAATTTAGATTTATACTGTTGCATTACATTGTGAAGGAGGCTATTTAATTTGCTTAGAAATTGAGTGGGATCCGATTGAGGTGTTCTATAAATACAAATAATATTTAATTTATGATATGTAAGTTCGATACCACAAGCCTCGAACGTATTTTGCGTTGCATACGTTTTTACAAATGGCAGGTCTTTAAAGAAAATATTTTCTTTTATTAAGATGCAAGTGCCACCTCTTTGCTTTTCTCTGCAATAGGTGGCTGCCATTTCATAGCCATGAATTTTAATATAGTTTTCGTATCCTTTTTTTATAAAGGTTTCTGAGAGGCATATTACATCTGGGTCATTGTGAGCTTCTTGTAGTTCTTGCAAAGTTAGTTCAAGAATTTCTCTTTTACATATAATACTGGCAATATTCTGATGGAGAATTGTAAGTTTATTAGGGGTATCAGTTAAAAGGGGTTGGGTCTCGAAAAAATGTAGTGTTCCGTTTTATGATAGGAAAATAATATGGAATGGTTCCTCTCTGACTTTTTCCTACAGGATCTTCGATAAGATATTCCTGTTGTTGCAAGTTAGAAACCATACGGTGGAAATAGAACGGAATTGTTCCTTTTTTAGGTTTGGTAACTTTTTTTTTGTCAGTACTCCATTGGCTTTCTTTGTTTTCCGCTATTTTCTTAATAAGTTCCCTAGTAACGCATCGTACCCAGCACAAATCGCACACTGCTCAGACTCGTTCTCCGTACGGCTTCACCAGAAATCATGCCACGACGAAACGCTTGGCGGCAAGCCTTTTTCTGGTGGGTGGCAACCTCTGCTGACAGCCGAAGTTATGGCCTACCACCGAGAAAAGTATGTTACAAGTAATATGCAGAGTAGAGATTTCCGTTATCACAGTATATAATGCAGAACAACGCAGCAAGACTGCCAGTCTCTTAAGAGGGAACTCCAGTGATGCTTTCTCTATACAAACCAATTCCGCTGTTTTCTTCGTGGATAATGCTTTTAGAGCAATCATTTTTTTTCTACAATTTTATACCGTGATTATACGTGCCCCTATCATTTGATTTTTTCCAAAACTTAATTGAAAAGAAAAAAAATCATTTAGGTAAGACGCTGACTAATTTATCAGGACTAAATTAGTACCGAACCGATGCATTCCACTAGTTGCTACGATAAATCCTCTACAGTACAAGCAGTTCGGCTATGGAATGACTTGTCCCTGTCCGTAAGGCGTGCTCAAACTCTTGTCCCCTTTTAGAACTATTATAAAAAAGCACTTCCCCTCTTTTTAAACATATCATTATATTTTATTTGCAGTTATATGATGTTTATTAATTAGATGTATATATTTATTTAAACTAGTATGATACGCTTAACGTACATATTTTTTTTATACTCTATACAATATGTAAAGAAAACCCTGTCCGACCCATAAGGATAATAAAGGTTAGGTAAACACTTGACCAAATATAATATAAAATTTTACATAATCATCATAGTAAGAATACTAATGAATTTTGAAATAATCCTTTTTTCCCGGGAATTAATTCCAATTTCCCCGAAATTTGGTAATTTTTAAAAAAGTGACAACACCGGTATTATTATAAGCGAATAGCGACGCGACCACGTCACAGGCGCCGCGTGCCCTGCCCCCCGCCGCCCGCGGACGGGGTTGCTTACAGCACATGTACTAAGTTACCTCTTTTTGCGAAATAATATTTATTTTTTTAGGGGGATTTTTTTTTAAGTTTAGCCTGTCTTCCTAGGCATTAGTAGAATCAGTTATCGATACCTAACAATATCTTCACGGATCGGACAGGGTTTTCTTTACATATTGTATAAATAGTACACTGTAGACTACCTACATTATTTCTCACTCCTTCCCCATAGTATTCCATCCAAAGGTTGTGTCACCTTTTTTTTTTTGGGACAAAACCCGCCACATTGTTCCCAACGTCACCCTTTGTAAAATCTTTATATTTATGTTCTGTAATCTATATGGCGTACATATTAAAAAGTGTTCTATTATATTCTATTCTAATATTTACCTTCTGCCGTTTTCTTAATGAAATGGGAATAAAAGATACACCGAAATAAAATTTAGTTTAGTTTTAAACAAGGGAATCGGCGCCATTCATAGCCGATCTACCTGAAAATAATACTATTTTTCTTATCCTTAGGAACAGTAAGAAGCACCTGCCATTACATCTTACGTAAGCACAGGAGTAATATTTAATGCGCGTAGTTTGAAACACGATCTAAATCGTGGACACTAACCTTTACATCCACATGTGGCGACTCGATATTTCTGCAATCATTATTTTGCAAGTGGTAGGGAGCGTGAATAACTGACAGCCTCCGTGGCGTAACGGTAGCGGACTCGGCCGCTGCGCAAGGTGGCGCGGGTTCGATCCCCGCACAGTGCAAATATTTGTATGCATGAATATGAATATTTGCACTGGTCTGGTCGTGCCTCGCAAAACACGTTAAGCCGTTGGTCCCGGTTGCCATACGAACATTTAGTGGCAGTCGTTACGGGTTGTTGGAACGATTGCATCACTGCTTACCATCAGGCGGGATTGCAGTCAAGCACTAGTCTATAATTATTAAAAAAAAAAAAACTTCAATGCTTCGATGTCGCCTTCGGGTTATGGAGGTCAGACGGCAGTCGCTTCACGGAAAATGTCAAAGTTTGGCCATATCAGCAGTTGGACTGGTAAAGCGGACCCCTGACTCCAAAGCTGAAAAGGCTTCGGATGCGACTGGGATTATCGCTGGGATGATGATGAGGGAGCGTGAATAATAACTTAACCTTTACTTATATCGTACTTAGGCGCCATGTTAAGGCTCAAGTGGGTGGTGATGGACAACATTATTATTTACTTATTTATGCGAAACCCGAAACACGTGTCCAGTATTTTAAGTAAAGAGTCTACGTACAATTTTTTAAAAAGATATAATGAAAACCCACAATGTTATGAGCTTGCCATTTTACTGGGTTGTCCCAACAAAAATATGGTCAAAGGTCCGCTCGTGCAGGCGAGCGCGGGGCGTTGACCTCTGGCGTCAACTGTTGCGCGCGCGGGTACTGTGATCTATCGTAAAGCTGCGTGCACGCTCGGTATCCAAACAGCAACAATTTCTAAACGTATATTTTGGGAATAAATATAACATGGTGTAAATATGATTGGAATCGATTTAGGTACTTATTCTGAACAAACTATATTCAGGTTTCGCATAAACAAAAAGTAACATTGGTAATAGATACCTATTACCTACGTTACTTTTATTAGTATTTAATTTTAGCAATCAACTTCAAAAAAAGAAGAAAGTGGTTTAAATAGAGGAAAAACCCTTCCACGTACCCGTACATGACGATTTCTACTGTCGCAGTTTCCTTTTACTACAAACCGTAACAGTAACGGAAAATGAAAAACAAATCTGCTTTCAATTAAATTATCCTACTGGCGTAGTCATAGTTTAAAAATTTCTAGAAGCTTTTTTATTTCCGCTCGGATGACCGTGTTCAAATATCGAAACCCTTCCGCGCCACAAAAAGCACATTAAGCCGTTGTTCTCTGTCATTCGTGGTACTTTGAAAGTCGTTACGAGTTGTTGGAAACCCAAAGTTGTAAGAACCGGTTTCACCAAGGGCTATCGTACAGGGTTCCAAAGGTGAGGGTAGTCGCTCAATGTATCATACTGGTGTTCAATGAACGCCGGTTAGACTGGTAGCTGACCTTATCATGTAGGGAAAGGCTATGTAGATTTCTCCTATAACTATCATCATCATCATCAACCTTTTTAATGTCCCACTACTGGGCACAGGTCTCCTCTCATACAGAGAAGGATTGAGCGTAATCACCACGCTTGCTCAATGCAAGTTTGCGATTTCAGACATAAAGTCCAGGTTTCCTCAAGATATTTTACATAATATAACTTAGAAAAGTTAAATTGGTACTTGCCTGACCTGGAATCGAACCCCCACACTCATACTTGAGAGACTGGTGTTTTAACCACTGGCCACCATGACTAGTTTTATGGTTTTATTTTTCATCTTGAAAAAGGAAACAAATTTTCTAGAAAGGATCGGACATATTTTTATATAGAAAATGGAATAACGGTAGTATATGGGAGGGTTCCTATCTACAGAAAAGAATGATTTAAATAAATTATATTTAACTTGGAAGAGGGTTAGGTAGTAACTTCTTTTTGATGTAGGTTTATTTACGAGACAATCATTTGCCAAGCTGAAATATCTAATTCATTTAACCTTAGATGCGTTATCATGACAGATTTTTATTTTTAGTTGATAAAGTTTTTACAATAATTAAAGATTTAGGACTAAACACTTTTTACAATCATGTCATGGTGGCCTAGTGGTTAAGACACCAGCCTCTCAAGTATGAGTGTGCGAGTTCGATTCCAGGTCAGGCAAGTACCAATGTAACTTTTCTAAAGTTGTATGTACTTTCTAAGTATATCTTGGACACCAATGACTGAAGGTGAAGGAAAACATCTTGAGGAAACCTGGACTTTATAAGTCTGACATCGCCAATCCGCATTGAGCAAGCGTGGTGATTACGCTCAATCCTTCTCTGTATGAGAGGAGACCTGTGCCCAGCAGTGGGACTATAAAAAGGTTGCTGATGATGATGATGACTTTTTACAAAAAGAAAAAAAAGTACTGACGTCCAAAAAACCACTATTAAGTGAAAAATAACTAATTTCGGAAGTTGGTGGCAAAAACGAATATACAAAAACCAAAGACACCATGACCATAACTTCGTATAGGTATTCATTTCTGCCACCGACTAGCGTAAATTAGTCTTTTTCACTTTGTAGTGGTTTTCTGGAAGGTTTATTTTTTTAAATTTTTATTTTACACTTTTTAGTTCAGGAAAGTACTGTTGAGCTTAATGTTTACTTCAACTTTTATCAATAATTTTGGTATAAATACCAAACATTGAACCGATTTTTATAAAATTCCTCTGGGATTTGATTGAAACATGAGCATTACTAGATATAAAACTTACAAATGCACTAATCGCTTCTACGATTTTTGTAAGTTCCTCTTGATTACTCCATCATCAAACCCCGAATTCCATGGGAATCCGAATTTGAAAATATCTTCTCTCCAACAAAAAGAATAATCGAAATCGGTTCAGAAACGACAAAGTTATCCGCGAACAAACATATAAAACATTTATACGGTTTTTTGAATGTCAATATTATGTTAAACAGTCTCCCAAAACGCCCGCACTTCGCTTCTTTCTAGTGCTTTCGCTGGGAAGAAGTCGCGAGTTACGAGTTCAAAGTCAGAACCTAGATAGACATTTTACTCTGTGTTAATTATTTCTTCACCACTGCTCTCAAAGAAGACTAAGGTGGAAGAAAACATTGTGAGAAAACTGGCATGTCATGGAAGTAATTTGGAGACGTGTGACATCTACCAATCTGATTTGAATTCTATTCAGTAGACATAAATAAGTATGGCTTTAAAAGAAAATGTGGTCACAGTACCAAGTAATTACTGCAGCTACCATTTATCATACCACCTACTCAATGGAAGTCAAAATAAGTTCAACAGACTGTAGAAAATTTTGTTTAAATATCTATTCTCATTTCGAATGAAATGTAGGTTTGCTTTAGAACTGACAGAAAATAGAACGTTTTGTCAAAAGGTCACAATAAGTGTTCTCAGCCCAAGGTTACTTTTACACGTGCCTACTTAAGTACATCGATATAATACGCCTGTTACAACTTGTTATAGTATTAAACAGCTGCTCTGTAACTACGTCACCGTTAAACTTTAGATGTGTGACCGTGGAGGGAGCTTTCACTCTAATTATGGCTAAGGATTGACGCTACTTAAAATGAAAATCGAGAGTCATTTATTCAAATTAAGCTGACAATCGCTGAAGTCGTGGTGGCCTAGTGGTTAAAACACCAGCCTCTCAAGTATGAGGGCGCGGGTTCGATTCCAGGTCAGGCAAGTACCAATGTAACTTTTCTAAAGTTATATGTACTTTCTAAGTATATCTTGGACACCAATGACTGAAGGTGAAGGAAAACATCTTGAGGAAACCTGGACTTTAAGTCTGAAATCGCCAACCCGCATTGAGCAAGCGTGGTGATTACGCTCAA
Organism: Sesamia nonagrioides; assembly: GCA_017933935.1. Lineage (NCBI taxonomy): Eukaryota > Metazoa > Arthropoda > Insecta > Lepidoptera > Noctuidae > Sesamia > Sesamia nonagrioides. The sequence continues at coordinate 244,610 of JADWQK010002119.1, forward strand.
TCCTTCTCTGTATGAGAGGAGACCTGTGCCCAGCAGTGGGACGATAAAAAGGTTGATGATGAAGCTGACAATCAGCACTTTTTGAACTTCAATCCTTACTAATATTCTAAATAGGAAACTGAGTTTGTTTGTTTGTTTATTCTGCTTTCACGCCGTAACTACTGAACCGATTGCTTTGAAATTTTTCAAACGTAAAGTTAAAAGTCTGGATTAAATAATAGGGTACTGTTTATGTACACAGTACAGTACGTCAACACGTGGAGAGACACACACACTCACAGTATGTTACGTGCTTGTGTAAAGTTATGGGCTTTGCCTGAAATAAATTATTATTATTATTATTATTATTATTATTTATCCCGGAAAAAATGATATTCCCGAGGGAAATATAAAAAGCGCCATATAACCGATCTCCACGCAAGCGAAGTCGCTGGCGGAAAGCTAGTACTCCATAAGCCCGCTCTTCGACACTTCCTAGTGCTTTCGCTAGGAATAAGAAGTGGCGGAACAAACTCCCTAGCAGCACAGCTGTCTGTTCATTAAAAAAAAACACAGACTTTATACAATACTGTGTAGGTACAGTAATCATCACCAGCATCATCTCAGCGTTAATCCCAGTCGCATCCGTATCTTTTCAGCTTTGTTGTCTGAGGTCCGCTATACCAGTCTAACTGCTGATTTTGGCTAAACTTCGATATTTTCCGTGAAGCGACTGCCGTCTGACCTCCACAACCCGAAGGCGATATCTAAGCATTGCAGTTAGACCAATTGTTAGACTTTTGAGGGCTCCAACAACCCGTAACGACTGCCACTAGATGTTCGTATGGCAACCGGGACCAACGGCTTAACGTGCTTTCCGAGGCACGACCAGACCAGTGCAAATATTCATATTCATTCATACAAATATTGGCACTGTGCGGGGATCGAACCCGCGACTCCTTGCGCAACTCCCGCGTTCGCTACCGTTACGCAACGGAGGCTGTCAATGTAGGTACAGTAATGAACACAATAAAGCACAACAACAATTAACAATTACATGCCAGCTAGCCACGCGAAAATACCAGCAAAGCAAAATCGAAAAATTAAATATCATAAAATATAAATGTAAATAAGTAAAAACGTATTACCTAAAGAGAAGCCCCACGCATAAAGGGCGTGACGGCTCACATATTTATGAATTGTAAAAAAGCAAATTATGAACTCATAACGGTGTCAGTAAACTAATTCTGGAGAACGGAATCGATAGGTATGCCATATAAAAATAAAATGATGTTTACTGGTTTACTAGCTTTCCGCCCGCGGCTTCGCCCGCGTGGAGTTCGGTTATATCGCGCATTTTAGATTTCCCTCGGGAATACCAAATTTTTCCGGGATAAAAAGTACCCTATTATTTAATCTTGATTTTATAATAATAATATTGGTTTATTTTGGTCCACCAACAATTGTTTATACTGTGTGTTGTTGTACAACGAACAACGTTAGGTAAGATGTTATTAAAAAGGTGACATAGTAGTGTAATAACACAGGTGACAGAGTAGTGTAATAACACAGGTGACAGAGTAGTAATTGGTATTAGTGGTTCAAAATTTCAAGTTATTTTACTAACTTGATTTTTTTAAAGTTCCAAGGCACCGTAGATCTGAGTAAGTATTTTTTTTTTTTATTATTTATAAACTAGCGCTTGACCACAATCCCGCCTGTTGCAGCAGTGATGCGATCGTTGATGGTAAAGCGCGCTAATGTGCTGGGCTGGTTGCATATAATTCACATCTTTCCGTTCATAGCTTCTTTACTAAGTACTTATCAGAATAAGACCACTGCAGTACCATTAGAAGGGCCTTGATATTCTGTTAGTTATGAGCTATAAAGCTTGTCACCAAATTTAGTACGGCGCCCTCTAGCCGACAAAAAGTTCTATGTTAATATAAAATTAAATTAAATATACCGTGTTTGGTATCACGTGAAAGAGCTACATAATTACAAGAATGTTTTAATGATGTAAAATGAGCGATAAGAGTAAAGCGCGGATCACGGGAACTGTGAATCGCTTTATGCAATGTAGAGCAGTGTGGACATTAATAGAAAATGTAATGCACTAATGAAAACGACATAAGCTGGGAGTAACTCCACGCGATGAAGGCGGAAACAGTTTGATAACTGGCTAAAACCCCCATAAAAATGTCCTCTGCACTATATGCCTTCGGGCTTATGTTGTTATATGTGCGTGTAGATGTAATATGTCAAGTACCTAGTTTTTAGTTCATCACTATAACTTTTGCTAATATTATGCGCCACAAATAACACCAAAATAGTACCAATAATAAAAAGTAAAAAAACTAAAACCCAGCTACGACAAAAAACGACGCTGAAAAATTATAAAACAAGATTTTCAGAATACTGAACTGAACAAAGTTGCTAATGTAGTTGCAAGTAAATTGACACAGTAGACTCTACCAAGATGCCTTCGTTGTAAATTGACAATAATGTCATACAATACTATTCAGAAGTATGCAATATTCACTATGTTGAGATAAATTTTCATGTTTGGAAAGGCGTAGTCACACGTCGTCAAGGTGCTACGGTAGGTAGGTATATGTAACGTGTGACTACGCCTTTCCAAACATGAAAATTTATCTCTACATAGTGAATATTGCACACTTCAGAATAGTATTTTATGACATTACTACTGTGTCCATTTACTTGCAACTACATTAACAACTTTGTTCAAGTCAGTATTCTGAAAATCTTGTTTTATAATTTTTCAGCGTCGTAGTTGGGTTTTAGTTTTTTTTTACTTTTTTACTAATATTGCATTTCCTCATGAGCTAAGTTCAATGGTAACTGAGTGCACTGTTCGTCCCGTTCCGAAAGAATTAAAAAGAGCTCAGTTGATTTAAGATAAGCGCCAGTTAAAATAATGGAACCAATATGTACATCTGCGTTAGCTCCCGTTTTCGCAACATATTTTGTTACTGCTCTGCTCCTATTGGTCATAGCGGAATATTATATATCAAATCAAATCAAATCAAAATATTTATTTGCCAGAAAATACAAAATACATTGTTCAAGGGATATAGCCTAAAGCCTTCCTGGATTAATAGGCTATCCAACGCAAAAAGAAATGTTCAAATCGGACTCTTAGTTCCTGAGATTAGCGCGCACAAACAAACACACAAACAAAGAAACTCTTCATCTTTATATATTAAGTATAGATTTTAAGAAGTGGTTTTGATACCACTATGCATCCCTTAAGTCCTGCATCACGGAGTCTTCTTTTGATTGTGGATACACTCACTGATTTATCACGATTCACATTAAACTCTGCTGTTATTTCCGGTGCAGTTAATCGTCTATTCCGTTTGCTCTTAATAACTATGCTCAAATCTTCACTCGAAGTTGTGGCTCTCGGTCTACCTGGACTACGTTTGTTGCAAATTGTTCCTTAATATTTGTAAAAATGAAACTACATTTTGGTTTTGTTTATTTATCAATAGCTAAATCAATACAAATCTGCGACTTTAAAGATTAACTTCGATGAAATTCCGACAATATCACTATTATGGTTTTATATGACCAGGAGTCAGCTAATAACAATAAGCTCTTTACGATTTTATCATGGATAAGTATTTGGCGGTGATATACAAAGAATGAAACCTAATAAATGTTTCTTTTTTTAATGTATTGTTTATAACTTATACAAAATGCAGGTGGCCAAATACTTTTGAGCGGTAGTGTATATATAAAAAAAAAAAAAAAAAAAATGGAAAAGCTATGGGCCCAGATGATATACCAGTAGAAGTATGGAAGTGTTTAAAAGGAGATGGATGTATGTGGCTGACTTTATTCTTAATTATGTTGTTGCATGAAGGAGGGATCCCACAAGAATGGTGCAATAGTTCACTAGTGCCCATCTTTAAGAATAAAGGTGACGTACAGGACTGTAACAACTATCGAGGGATAAAGCTCATGTCACATAGTATGAAGGTATGGGAGAAAGTGATTGAGAAAAGATTGCGAGAGGAGAGTGAGATTACCCCAAACTAGTTTGGGTTTATGCCAGGTCGAGGAACAATGGACGCCACTTTTGCACTCCGCCAAATGTGCGAGAAGTACAGACGTGCACACAAGAACTTGCACATGGTGTTCATTGATCTGGAGAAAGCGTATGATAGGGTACCTCGTGATGTGCTGTGGTGGGCCCTGAAAGAGAAAGTTTTGCCTGGGAAGTATGTAGAGTTAATTCGTGCTATGTACAGTCAATCTCGTACCTACGTCCGGTCGGCTGCTGGCAATACCGACGAGTTCAGTGTGGCGGTAGGCTTGCACCAGGGATCGGCTTTAAGTCCGTACCTCTTCCTGTTGATTATGGACGCTCTTACGTCGGACATCCAGGAGGAGGCACCCTGGTGCATGCTGTTCGCCGATGACATTGTTCTCGTCGGTGAAGATGGACCTGAGATCCAGAGCAGATTGGAGAAATGGCAACAGAAGCTGGAGAATGTTGGCTTGAAAATCAGCAGAACCAAAACCGAATATATGTTCTGCGATTTCGGCGGTCTCTCCACTTCTGGAGCCATAGCGCTTGATGGCGCACTTCTCCCAATCTGCTCCGACTTTCGGTATCTCGGTTCACTCGTGCAAAGCGATGGCGAAATAGATCGGACGGTTAAGCACAGAATTAACACTGGGTGGATGAAATGGCGGCAGGTCACGGGAACAATCTGCGACTCCCGCATTCCCCTTAAACTTAAGGGGAAAATATATAAAACCATGATCCGACCTGCTGTCTTGTATGGATCAGAATGTTGGGCTACGAAAGGGATGAATGAAAGGCAATTGCATGCAGCCGAGATGAGAATGCTAAGAGGGATGTGTGGTGTTACACGAATGGATAGAATAAGAAATGAGTACATAAGAGGAAGTCTGAAAGTGGTACCGGTAGCTGAAAAGTTGTGTGGAAAGCGGTTGTCATGGTACGGGCATGTGTTACGGAGAAATGAGGAGAATGTCGTGAGGAGAGTTTTAATTATGAATGTTGATGACTATAAGAGTAGGGGAAGACCAAAGAAACGATGGATGGAATGTGTGAAGGATGATATGGCTGAGAAGGGGGTGACTGCCGAGATGGCGTCTGATAGGGATGTATGGAAGAAAAAGACATGTTGCGCCAACCCCAAATAAATTGGGATAAGGGCAGGAGAATGATGATGATATATATATATATATATATATATATATATATATATATTATATAATATAATATTATATATTTTGTTATTGTAATTTTTTGTGTCATGTTTACCACAAATAAACGTTTTATTTCTTTCACACAATTTTCTTATTGATTTTCATTCCACAGCACTTATGGTTCTTCTACGGTTACGACTGCGTCTAGCGTCTACTTGTAGGCCGTAGATTAGTACCACACAGGCGCTTGTGTAAATTATTTCATCACCACTGCTTTCAAAACGGTGAAAAAACACATCGCGAACCTCGAGAAACCGGCAAATTTTGTAAACATAATCTCAAAGATACGGCCCACTCTCTAGTAGTAGTACTCTTCTGTTCCATCACCCATATGGATGTACCGAATCGTGGTGGAGCAGACGTCTAACCGATTAACTGAGTACCCTCATCCCATCATCATCCTGGGTACCTTCATATGCAGTAATAGGTTCGTGGCTAAATAATAACAGACAAACGGGTCAATTGAAGATCAATCGAATCAAGCCTTCGAAACGATCAAGATTGATCTTCAATTGACCGTAGCTACGCTAAACTAGTGGTCGATTCGTGCACGGGTGACCAACCATTACTAATTGAGATCTCGTCGTGCCTCAGAAAGCACATTAAAGCATTAATCAATCATAGATCTTTGAGAGCCATTCACAAGCCCACGGAATTACAAAGGGGTTTCATGTTACCAGGTTATGTGCGTATAGGCACTCGCTCCATGTAATTGGTTCAACTTCCAATTCGGCTGAAATGCGACCTTAACAAAATCGGAAAAAATCTAGCTTTAGTCGAGCCAAATTCGATAAAGAATAGAGGTAAACAAACCATTGCTAGGCAACGAGTAGCTTACGCCTACAAGACAGATGTTAACAACCTTTTCTACATAAATGATTTTCATAAAAGCAATAATCCTACTTCCTAATAATCTAAACAGTTTATATATGTTTAGATATTTATGATTTGCATAGAACGCTTAACCTATTTTAAGCTAATTTCCTAATAGGTAGGTTAAATTTTTTGATACATATATTTTATAATTAGTCCATATTTGAAAGTATTAGAATGCAAAGTGAAATGAAAGTAATTAAAATACGCAAAATTGTATTGATAAATGCCTCAACTTTATTCATTGATTGAATTCCACAAAATGTGTTTAATACCTGGATTCCATCTTCCTTTTTTTGTAGGGCTATCACGTAAAATTAATAGAATAGAATAGAATAGAATACTCTTTATTATGTACACCATATAGATTACAGATCATAATGTTGACTTTTTAATGGTTTTTCGAAATACCAAGTTATTATGCAAGTTATTTCAGTGATTCTATTGAAATATGCTGCAATAGGAATTGTTAATAAATAGCTAGCATGTAAAAGTCGATAATTTGGGTTGTTTACCTCTATTCTTTATGGAGCTAGGCGAGGGTATAGGTTGAAATGGTGTAGCGATATCTATTAAGCGCCACATGCGAACAACGCGTCATAATGTCATCACACATATCCTGCATGTCATAGTCATTTTCATTTATTTGCATAATACATGCTATATAAAATTCGCAAGGCCTCGCAAGTAGACTTTACCGTACAACTAGCAAATATACAACTTACCATCGAAATGAACTGTTGGGCAAGTGCCCGCTAGATACAGCACCCGTCTGGTCGGAAGATCCTCCCTTTTACATGGAGGATGAGTGACCAATGCACCCTGTTTCTTATACCTCTAAAATGGTTTGTAAATTTATATTTTTCTACATATCCTTCGGTAGTAGGCCATAATATCGGCTGCCGGCGATTCGTCGTGTTCCAGCATGACGTCTGGTGCAGCCATACGAAGGACGGGTCTGAGCAGTTGTGTTGCGATGTGTGGCGGGTACGATGCGCAAAATGTTGTTGTGTCAACAGTTAGGTCGTGGAGGGTCTCCAGATCAATCTCCCTCTGGCACAGCATTCTTGGTCGTGTTGTTGGGTTTAACACTGCATCACCTCGCTGAACTGCCGTCTTCCTTCCTATTCACTCATGTTTTTTGGATAAATACGCTCTTAATAAACTAGCGGCCTTTACCGTCAATGATTGCATTACTGCTTACCTTTTATTTTGGGATGAGAAATCATCAATTGTCCTCTTCGCTCTGTGCGGAGCGGAAGGGCGAGTCTGACTTTTACTGACTAAAACCCACCCGTGTTCACTGGCCTGTGCTCCAGGGCCATGGTTTCTTTTTTAAACAACCCGCATTGCTTACCATCAGGCGGCATTGCGGTCAAGCACTAGTTTATAATTAAGTATTAAAACATCAGCTATTTCTTTTTTTTTTTTTAATAGTTATAAACTAGTCCTTGACTGCAATCCCGCCTGATGGTAAGCAGTGATGCAATCGTTGATGGTAAAGCGCACCAGCTTATTAAGCCTATTCACTCAAAAAAACTGAGTGAATAGGAAGGAAGACGGCAGTTGAGCGAGGTGATGCAATGTTTAACCCAACAACACGACCAACGATGCTGCGCCAGAGGATGATCTGGAGACCCTCCACGACCAAACTCCCGACACAACAACATTAGGCACATCGTACCCGGCACACATCGTAACACAACTGCTCAGACCCGTCCACCGTATGGCTTCACCAGACATCATTCCGGAACACGACGAATCGCTTGGTGCTAAGAGTTTGTCTGGTGGGTGGTAACTTATGCCGGCGGCTGATGTTGTTGCCTACCACCGATAAAAACACCGATTTCTTTTCTACTTTGTAATGTGATTCTAATTTAATGTCTACAGTTACAAGCAAAACACCGAAATACATCTTATTGATTGAACAGGTATAGCCTACAATCAATACAGAGTTGATCTCTCCAAACAATTTGCTCCTAGAACTTCGAAAATCTGATCGAGATTTTTCAGGTTTTATTTATAGCAGGTATTTTTGAACTCACACGAGTAATGTGGCAGTTTCCAGGCTCTGTTTTACGCTCAATTGGTTTCACATCGATGTCTTTTTTGTACATAAATGTGACCTTTTAGGCAGTTAAGTAGGTCACGTCGTAGGTACATTCACGGCGTTTGACTACCATCACCGTCAACGAGAAACGACTTTATCTAGAACTAGCGACCGCCAGCGACTTTGTTCGCGTGGTTTAGTTATGCTCCGCTCCTATAGGTCGCAGCGTGATGTTATATAGCCTAAAGCCTTTCTGGATTATTGGGCTATCCAACGCAAAAAGAATTTTTCAAATCGAACTAGTAATTCCTTAGATTAGCGCATTGAAACAAACAAACAAACTCATCAGCTTTGTATATTAGTATAGATAAGTATGAGTATTAGTATAGATGAGACGTCGGCATGTCTTTCTAATTGACATGCCGTTGACGTAATGATGGATAAATGGCCAAAGACTGTGAACTGATCTGGCATAGTACAGTTTCAATAGTATACGTCAGTTTAATATATACTCTGTTACCTACATTCTCAATGATATTTTAAGTTCTCGAAATACGATTCATCTAAGTTCGGATGCGACTGGGATTAACGCTGGGATGATGATGATGGCATCCGTAGCTTTTCAGCTTTAGAGTCTGGGATCCGCTTTACCAGTTTAACTACTGATTTAGGCTAAACTTCGATATTTTCCGCGAAGCGACTGCCGTCTGACCTCCACAACCCGAAGGCGATATCTAACCATTGCAGCTAGACCAATTGTTAGACTTTTGAGGGCTCCAACAACCCGTAACGACTGTCACTAGATGTTCGTATAGCAACCGGGCCAACGGCTTAACGTGCTTTCCGAGGCACGACCAGACCAGTGCAAATATTCATATTCATGCTTACAAATATTTGCACTGTGCGGGGATCGAACCCGCGCCTCCTTGCGCAATGGCCGCGTTCGCTACCGCTACGCCACGGAGGCTGTTTGGGTATGTAAGATACCAGTGTGATATCATTTCGACAATCAAAGTAGGAACTTTGTGACACTTTATCTTGATTGTATAAACACTAGAGGTATCTCTCTTTTATTTTTCTTCAGAATTCCTAAGCAAGTCAGGCTATAGTCATTCAATGATTCTGCCATCAATGGAACGCTCATAAATCAATTATCCATGGCGACGTTTCTATTAGAACCTTTCCTAGGTTCCACCAGTATTTTTACCACATCACTTTTAGAGTTGCTGATCTGCCCCCTAATCGGCGAACACATTTTTGTCAAATGATTGCGACTAGTTGGGATCATTTAGACCGAACGGACCAATGGGCAGTCCGAACGATCTCAATTGATCCCAACTAGTGGCAATCATTTGACAAAAATGTATTCGCCGATTAGGGGGCTGGTATGTATTAGCACGTCGTTTTGTTTACCGGCGTATATTTCGAGATTAAAAGTATAATAAGTATTTGAACGACAAACTGATAGGTGTTCTTCTATTTCCTGCAGTCTTAAAGACCGGTTGGTCGCCATTTTCCACAAAATGATAGCAAAAGCAGTAAACAAACAGACATTACTAAAAGAAAAAACACTAACGTATTTAATCGCTACTGGGTCCAGTAGACCCATACGCACCTCTCTCGTCCATAGCACACACACGCAGCGCCCTAACTGACAGCTAAGATCGTAATCTACCACCTTATATCGTGGTCGAAAGTCACTAGGAACGGCAATGTCGCAAACTTGGTAATTTTTAAGCAATTCAACATTATACAAGGAACTGGGTCCTCTGGACCCAGTAGCGAGTTCTTAAGTCTTAAAGGAGTATTTTATTACGTAGCTGTAAAACATTTTCTCTGAATCTTTGAGTTATAGGCAAAACAATAAACAAATACACGACCCGCTGCGTTACATTATTATCACAATACATTTCTGTAAAGAGAGCGATTATCTTTACGTCATCAATATATTTTACGCCATGTTTTCTTTATTGTCTTTTTTTTTTCCTAATGGACGTGTTTATATTAAGCTGCCGTAATCCTCCAAGATGCTGCTTTGAAGCAAGTGACTTCATACGAAATCAGGCAGTGCGTATTTTTTTTTCAAACTTTACCAAAACGTTTTCAATTTTTAGGGTTCCGTACCTAAAAAGGTAAAACGGAACCCTATTCATGAGACTTCGCTGTCCGTCTGTACGTCCGTCCGTCTATCACCAGGCTGTATCTCGTGAACCGTAATAGCTAGACAGTTGAAATTTTCAGAGATTTTGTATTTCCGTTACCTTTATAAAAACAAAAATTAAAAAGGGGGGCTCCCATATAACAAACGTGATTGTTTTGTCGTTTCTTGCTCCATATTAATAACGATTATAAGTTATAAACTAGCGCTTGACCGTAATCCCGCCTGATGGTAAGCAGTGATGCGATCATTGATGGTAAAGCGCGCTAGTTTATTAAGAGCCTATTCACTCTAGCCTTGAAGACACTCAAATTGTAATGTGACGGAAACACCGTCGCTGGTAAATTGTTCCAGTCCCTCGATGTACGCGGTATAAAAGAGGAAGCGAAACGCTTCGTCCGGGTCGCAGTGGTGTCAACAACGTAAGGGTGGAACTCGCCGTACGACGGGTCGTCCGATGGTGGAACGGAGATGGGGGAATTAAATCATGCAATTCCCTTGCACACTCACCAGAATGCATCCTATAGAAGACCGAAAGGCTGGCTACTCTACGCCTGTGCTCCAGGCTTTGGAGACCGTTTCGAGTTAAGTCTGGGTCGCCAAACAGCCTCTTCGCACGCCTCTCCACTAATCCAAAGTAGCCAGGTGACATTTCGCAGCACCAGCCCAAATGTGGCTGCAGTACTCCACACACGAGCGGACCTGTGCTTTGTACAACATTAGAAGCTGCCCCGGTGTGAAGTACCGCCGGACCTTTGCGATAACGCCAAGTTTTCTGGCAGCCACCTTGGCCTTGGACTCAATGAACCGCCCAAAGTTAAGGTTCGAGGAAATCTCAGCTCCCAAAAGCTGAAGGCGGTTGGTGCACTCCAAGGGTACATTCTGAAAAGTAGGAGCCAAGATTAACGTGCTCCTTTTGGCGGTGAAAAGACACGCCTGTGTTTTGGCGGCATTGAATGCTACAAGATTGGCTTTGCCCCATTCGGAGACTGCCTGTAGTGCAGCACTCGTACGCTCTACCATAGCCTCTATAACCATATATTCACAGGATATATGGTTATATTTTCAAATTGAAAATAAATAATTAACATAAAATAAATATTGAAGGGGACTCCCCTTCAAAAAAATAATGGTACGGAACCCTTCGTGCGAGAGTCCGACTAGCACTTGGCCGGTTTTTTCTCCTTTTGAAGTGAAGCACTTTTGTTAGATGGGGGAAAAGCATTGAAATCGCCTGACCGTGACCGACCCGACACCGTAAACACTACAGCGAGATTTACACGTGTATACTGTATATGTATAGTAGACAGCCTCCGTGGCGTAGCGGTAGTGAACGCGGCCGTTGCGCAAGGAGGCGCAGGTTCGATCCCTGCGCAGTGCAAATATTTGTATGCATGAATATGAATATCTACACTGGTCTGGTCGTGCCTCGGAAAGCACCTTTAGCCGTTGCTCCCGGTAGCCATACGAACATCTAATGGCAGTCGTTACGGGTTGTTGGAGCCCTCAAAAGTCCTAACAATTTGTCTAACTGTCTAACTGCAATGCTTCGATATCGCCCTCGGGTTGTAGAGGTCAGACGGCAGTCGCTTCACGGAAAATATCGAGGTTTAGCCAAAATCAGCAGTTACACTGGTAAAGCGGACCCCAGACTCCAAAGCTGAAAAAGCTTCGGATGCGACTGGGATTAAGGTTGAGATGATGAAGATGACTCTGGTATGTATATTGTATTGTGTATAGAATGGTATAGATTGCGTCACCGCTATAACTTTGATTTTTTTTAGCATTATAATTATTTTCACTTCTCTTGGTCGGTCTCATGACTGCCTATTTTATTAACTAACTATCCATACTAATATTATAAATGCGAAAGTATCTCTGTCTGTCTCGCTGTCTGTCTGTATGTCCGGCTTTCACGCCAAAACTACTGAACCGATTGTAATGAAATTTGGTAAACAGATAGTCTAGAGCCTGAGAAAGGATATAGGCTATAAAACATCCCGCTATGACCAAAGGGAGCAGAGCAGGAACAAAAAATGTTGCTAAAACGGGAGCAAACGCGGACGTGCATATTGTCCCATTATTTTAACAGGCGCTTATTTTATATCAACTGATCTCTTTCGGTTCGAAGCTTACGCGGGTGAAATCGCGGGGCACAGCTACTTATTAAATATTTACGTTGCAAACTTAGTTGTTAACTTTGATATACAATAGTGTACTTTATAAAGACTGATTTACACGGTGCATTTTAATTGCCTATGGCTTCAATTAAGTTGAAACAATAATAAAAGTTGAATTGTTTAAACACCATTTAGACAATGCAAGCCATCTGTTGCATCAATTTTATTGTGCGCCATAGGCAATTACGCCATAGGCAGTCTTGATGGCAGGAGGCGGGGCGCATCATCATCATCATCAACCTTTTAGCGTCCCACTGCTGGGCACAGGTCTCCTCTCATACAGAGAAGGAGGCGGGGCGAATACCCCAGGTGTATTGTTATCCTTTTTATAATGTAATTATTTTCTGTTCCTCTAAATAATAATAATATTTATATAACTACTAGCTGACCCGGCGAACTTCGTTCCGCCTTAAAGGTAATATCACATGACTACTTTTTAAATTAGGATAATTTTAAATAAATGAATATTATTATTCAATGATTCTTTATTTGGGAGCACAATCCTGGCGATTCTCCGAAAATCTTTAATGTGCTACAATACTCGCAAACAACATCCATTGGCCCAATGCGAACGCCATTGCGCTATATTATATGCGTATTGAAACGCTGCCCGATTCAAATCGGTATTTGATGAATTTCTTCTTGTGTTTCGTAAATTATCTAGCGCTTGATCTCTGAGGTTTGCTCGACGATTTCGCATTGCCAACCGAGCCATTTCACGGGCTGCCTCCCTTTGCCCTGGTGAGTGAGAAGCACGAAGTCGAGCCATACTAAGGCTGCGCCTTCAAGTGCAATTTCTTGCTCTTCTTCAGTTTTTTTTTTTGTTGTGGATGGGAAATCATCAAGTGACCTCTCCCGCTCTAGGCGGACCGGAAGGGCGTGTCAGACTTTTATTGAGTAAAACCCACCCGTGTTCCTTCACTTGCCTGTGCAACGGCCAGTGCCATGGTTTCTTTTTTAATCAACCCGTAACCCTGTGGACCAGTCCTCGTGTCCACCGTCAAGGTGTGCTGACATCTCAAGCTTGCCATGCACTCTTGCTCCGGACTATGGCCCGGACCAGGGTCGGACGCGAGAGATCGCCGCCGATCGCCGCCACGAGAACACGGCTGTGCTCTATCCAAGCCGGGCAGACCTCCACCTTATGCTCCACCGTGTCCTCAGGGCGATGCACACAGTGGTCAACCTGGCGTTTCCTCCCGCCTTATACGGAACAGGAACCGCCCGAAACAGCCGTGTCCAGTGAGGACCTACGTCAGTCGGAAGGTGAGGACGCCGTGGCGCCTCTCTAGTTACTCCTCAAAGAGAGGACTTACCGCCGCTATTGCGGCGTGCTCAGTGCTGGATTGCGACAATCACACTTTCCATGTCGCCATGAGACCCCGCGGAGCTCTGTCCGCTGTACTGCGATTTTTCGTGGCAACAGAGTTATGCCTCCTCTCATCACTGCCACATGTGGGCGAGGGATAGTGTTTCTCCACAATTTAATGGATGTTATTATACATATAAACGTTTCTTTTTAATTACTCTATCTATTAAAAGAAACCTCATCAAAATCTGTTTCGCACTTTTAAAGATTTAATCATACAAAGGAACATAGGGAAAGAGAAAATAACTTTGTTTTATAGTATGTAGTGAAGTGGTAAATGGCACAGCAATACAATATTAGAAATTTTGAAGTTGAAGTTTGCTTTGGGGCTTTTATTAAAAAAATTAAACCGGCAGAGAGCATTTATATTCCTTGCTTTAAATAAATGCATCAACATTCAACCGGTAAGACTTTTTTTAATATGCTGAGTAGTGTAGGAGTGTGTTTGTACCATTTTTAACAAATGAACCGCTAACTTATATTTTGACTAAGTTGTTTTGTTATTCCATGTCAGTTGCGTTTTGTTAAACCATGTCTTATGTAGTTATGTCACGACACACGGGAACGACAGGAACCGCGGGTACGGGATAAAAAGTATCCTTTGTGATATGTCCTTCTCCCAGTTCTTATCTACCTCCCTACCAATTTTGAGCCATACTGGTTAAGTGGTTCTTGAGTTATAAATATAGTAACTAACACGACTTTCATTTATATACATAGACTTCATTCAAATCGGACCAGCCTAGGAGGAATTCAGTGACATACACACGTACAGCAGATTTAGGATGGAAAGAAGAAACCCATGGAAAGCATTGTCATCTACATTTGTAACAAAGATATCATACCTCTCTCTACCCCTAGAGCTCTTGTTTCTGTCCATTTAAGTAAAATAAAAAATCTTAAATAATAATTTATTTCTATTTATTTTTTTCTCTTTTAGTTCATAAGTACAAATTTAGTTAAATAAAAAAAAAAATATCTTTTTTATTTTTTCGCCTTTTAGTTCTTATGTTCTTATATTTTTAAATAACTAAAAAAATTAAAAAAACTATATACTTGTCTAAAAAAAAAAAAAAAAACTTGTGATTGACCGGGTTTGAACCGAGGAACTCCAGCCATCGCAAGTAGACCATACCAATATCGACTACAGCCGCTATGTCAAGCCGCGCGAAATTAGCGCCCATATTATGCGTGAAATATTGCGAAAGAGAAAACTCGAAATTATGCGCTTCCCCAGACATAAGACTGAGCTAGATCGATTTTTCGTCCCCGAAAACCACCACATATTAATTTTCAGCGAAATCGTTAGGGCCGTTTCCGAAATCACATGCTTCTTCAAGCGATTAGCGCCATCTGCCGGGTTGATTTGTGAATCTAAACGATCCAGGTCGCCACTCAAACGCATACAGAAAAATTCATTAAAATCGGTCAAGCCGTTTAGGAGGAGTTCAATGACATACACACGTACAGCAGAATTATATATATATAAAGATTTATTTTTATTTTATTTATTTTAGATCCTAAATAAATAAATAAATGGTAATTTAGCTTTTGCAAATTAAGTTTTATGCATATTAAAATACGGTTTTAAAGTAATATTGTATAATCATTGACGCGAGTGCATCCCACTAGCACTGAACTTACAACTTACCTACTTTAATATGACTATAAGATATAATGAAAAACCTATGTCACAAAAAACTCAGACGTCAACATGTCACACGCAGAAGGCGCCCAAAGTCTAATACCTTAATATTGTCCTTGTCTATTAGAATATCTGATAACAGAAAATAGGTCCATACCTCAAAAAACGAGAACTATATCGATGGCCCCACAGAATAAACGCGCAAGACCTCTTACACATTTTTTTTTACTTGCATTTTTCATTCCATTTACCTATGCAGCACCTTCTAATTTTTTTTTATATTTTTTTTACTCAAAATGAAATTCGCCTATTGTATCATTTGATTTGTTTATTCCAGGGAAAAATCGTGGAATTTTATCACAAGTATAAAAGTATATACTACTGTAAAAAGCTTTTTGGGTCCCCGAGGTCATACGAATAAACGTGTTAAAATAAGCACACCTTTTGAGAAGACTCATGCACTTCTTCGAGTTTGTACAATAGCAGCTTACACATTCATTCATGATGATAAAGCATACAATGTTTATTCTTAACGTGTCAATGAAACTTTTAAAATATTTTTATTTATAATTAAAGTATTACATTGCCTCCTACGGTATTTAATCGGATTATTTATTTTACACGAATAACAGTATAATGAAAGTTTACTGTGATCTAGTCATAGAAATCCACTAGAATAAAAAAATAAAATGGTTTTTCTTATATTGTCGGAAAACGGTTTAAACTAAAATGTATCTATATATCGAATGTAATAATATATTTTTGTATCTTCAATTTGGTATAATTTGTGTAACTCTCTAAACTACCAAACAACAGTTATTCAAGTTTTATCGTTTTTATTTTTTTCTGAAAAGTTGTCGTTTTTGACTTACAGATTTATTCTGTGAGGTCATCGATATATTCTATGAATTTTCTGAGACTATTCAAAATCAAAATCCAAATTGTTTATTTCAAATTAACCAACAGTTGGTGCTTTTGAATAGTCAATGTCGGTCATTCCAAGAAAAAGTGAAGCTAAATTGCACGTTCCAAAGCGTAGGTCTCTATGGAGAAGAACGTGCAAGAAACTCCATGGACACTCTTTTAGAATCATAATATGGATTACATGTCTTCGTTACATATTTCTGTTGCTTCTATCATGTGAGCACAATGTATAATTATAAAAAATAACGAAAAGATAGAAAATTAATCAAGCCCACTGGCAGCTAAGAGATGACCAGTCTCCACTGACGGCCCCCGTTCACGAGCATGACGCGCGCATCAGCCCCACTTAGCTCAACCATTTTGAAGGGAACCAAATGACCCAACAACACGCGCCACCATCAGCAAGACATGTGAGTGAGCATGACAAACAACTGCCATGCTCGTAATGTCAAACAAGTTATATATATATAAAAAAAAAAACAAACCATAGTCCATGGTGCCTCACATTCAAAAACTTGGAAAGTGCTTTTACATTATACAATGCTATATTATTTGCAAAATCCTGGCAGCAAAATCCCGTGCACAATTGAAATAAACAAATAAAAATAAAAAAGGAATATTTGGAAAACAACAAAAAGGGGGAATGGTATCTCTTCCAAACCTACAAAACTGTCTGTGGCTGTGGAGCAGGACTGGCATTTAGCCAAGCATTTTTATCAAGAATATAATCTTCTAGTTTATAATATGCTTGTTTACAGAGCGTGCGTTTAATGTATGTTTTAAATTTAGACTCATTGAGTTGTTGAATCGCTAGCGGTATTTTATTATAAAATTTTACACAGTATCCCATAAAAGAACTATTTACTTTAGCCAGTCTGAACCGAGGTTGATCTAAGTTGTCTCTATTCCTAGTATTAAAATTGTGCCTGTCACTTATCTTATTAAAAAGATCAATATTTTTCCGAACATACATAATGTTTTCGTAAATGTATTGACAAGGGACCGTAAGGATGTTAATTTCTTTAAATAGTTCCCTAAGAGAATCGCGTCTGCGGAGATTATATATGGCTCTTATAGCTCTTTTCTGCAGAATAAAAATAGACTCTATGTCTGCAGCCCGTCCCCAAAGCAAAATACCGTATGACATGATACTATGAAAGTAGCTAAAATAGACTAGTCTCGCAGTATCTACATCAGTAAATTGACGGATTCTTCTGACAGCATATGCTGCTGAACTAAGCCGTCCTGCCAGAGATGTTAAATGAGGACCCCATTGTAGCCTCGAGTCAAGCGTGATCCCCAGGAAAACCGTGTTCTCGACGAATTCGAGTTTCTCCTTGTTCAATACTATATCGGAGTAAGTACTTGTAACGTTTGGTAACGCAAATCTTATACACTTAGTCTTTTTTGCATTTAGTACTAAATTATTAACAGTAAACCAGTTTTGGACTTGCTGTAAAGCATTGTTTACGTCCTCAAGGTTTGAGCAACGCCTATTGATTTTAAAAATTAACGAAGTATCATCAGCAAACAACACAATATGTGGTTGTTTTGCTATTATTATTCTATCAGCCTATAATGTTTCCACTGTTGGGACACAGGCTTCTTCTCAGTAGGAGGGAGTGAGCCGTAATCTACCACGCTGGCCCAGTGCGGGTTGCTAGATGTCACATGTCTTAGATAAAAAATTTTTTCGATTCTAGGACATGCCGATTTCCTCAAGATATTTTCCTTCACCGTTTTGAGAGCAGTGGTGATGAAATAATTTACGCATATTAAAGCCCTTGATGGGGTTCGAACATACGACCTTGACTTGTAAATTGCGGCAGCCGCGCCGCTAGGAAACTTTGCTCTTCATTATTATTATTGAATAGTGGTATAAAAATAGACAATTCTCGTGTAGTCTCAGTGGTAGGCCATAACTCTCGGTGGTAGGCCATAATTCTAGGTGGTAGGCCATAATTTCTCGGTGGTAGGCCATAATTCTCGGTGGTAGGCTATAATTCTCGGTGGTAGGCCATAATATCTCTCGGTGGTAGGCCATAATATCGGCTGCCGGCAGAAGTTACCACCCACCAGACAAAGTCTTGCCGCCAAGCGATTCGTCGTGTTCCGGCATGATGTCTGGTGAAGCCATACGGAGGACGGGTCTGAGCAGTTGTGTTGCGATGTGTGGCGGGTACGATGCGCCAAATGTTGTTGTGTCGGGAGTTTGGTCGTGGAGAGTCTCCAGATCAAACTCCCTCTAGCGCAGCTTCGTTTGGTCGTGTTGGTCTTGGGTTTAACATAGCATCACCTCGCTCAACTGCCGTCATCCTTCCTATTTCTTAGTTTTTTAAGTGAATAGGCTTAATAAACTAGTGCGCTTTACCATCAACGATTGCATCACTGCTTACCATCAGGTGGGATTGCAGTCAAGCACTAGTTTATAATTATTAAAAAAAAAATAAACAATTCTCTGGAACCAAATACAAACGGCACCCTAACTACGTAACGCGCCCTTCCTGTTAGTTGGAATCATTTCGAAGCAAATTGTCAATCATTTGCTTCAGATATTCGAAAATGTGTCTGTTCTAAAACGTAAATAATGCAATGAATGTTATTGAACTGTCAAAGTGAAACCCATTGCTACAGATACTGTGTTACGCAATTACCCTGCTGGCCATTGATAAAATATTAAACAGATACGATATATTGTAACAAACTGACCAAAAAAATGTGCCGAACACAGCAGCAGCACACATGCATATTTTTATTCGGCATACATTGGTACAGTGTGAGTGAGATGGGGCGCAATCTAAAGCTTAGAGAAGAAAAAGATGGCTAGTGTTTGTCGTTTGCGCTGTTAATGTTTGTCGTTTGTTTATACGAGTGTATCGAGAGTGACTAAAGCGAGATACAGGACTTACTTCCTTTTGTACGCTTCATTTTTAGTGGGCTAGTAACATATCTACCTTAGTTTAATATTTTATCAATGCTGCTGGCGGTTTTGGCGGGAAAGCTAAGATGAGTGTCACACGCATTTTTCATTGAAGTTTTATAATTATTTATAGCGTCGTTTACTAAATAAAAGCGCGTGATTTATGTAGTAAAAAGTGCATTCAGTAAATAATTCATAAAGAACATTGAAATATCGCAGCATAGTGGCCACATCATGACTTTGCCTTAAACCGGGATCATAGACGGTTCACGTGGCCGTCTTTTTCAACTTTCATTGGCGATATCTGCCATTATTGTGAAATAAAATTTTCAAAGATTTTCTATAATTTGTTACACGTGTTATGGGCAAACTTGTGCTATCTATTCCACAGAGGCCATTGATCAAGAGTTGAGGTTGAATCTCACCTTGAAACAAGAAGAAGTACCCTGCTGGCAATATTGATTTATTATTCAATTCAAACAATGGATGGACAAAGATAGAAAGTTCAAATCTATACTAATATATAAAGCTGAAGAGTTTGTTTGTTCGTTTGAACGCGGTAATTTCAGGAACTAAAGGTCCGATTTGAAAAATTCTTTTTGCTTTGGATAGCCCATTAAACCAGGAAGGCTTTAGGCTATATAACATCACGCTGCGACCAATAAGAGCGGAGCATAACTAAACCACGCGAACGAAATCGCTGGCAGCTGCTAGTTAAAGATAAAATACCCAGACGCAGTCTAACAAGTTGCTAACCTGTGAGTTCTTTGAAATATGAGCTCAAGTAGCTTTGTATTACAAAGGTCTTCGAGACAATTAGCTAAATTGTTGGCGATTGTCTTGGTTAAAACTATATCGTAAGGGTATCCACTAACAGAAAGTTCAGCAAAAGTGAGCAGAAATTTACAGAATAAGATAAGAAAGACTTCAAACTAGCTTTTAATATACTTTCTAGACGATTTAAGTGTAGCGGTTTGTTATATAAATATGTTTTTAAACTAGTGCATGACCACAATCCCGCCTTGGGGTAAGCAGTGATGCAATCGTTGATGGTAAAGCGTGCTACTTTATTAAGAGCCTATTTACTCAAAAAAAACGGAGTGAATAGGAAGGAAGACGGCAGTTTAGCGAGGTGATGCAATGTTAAACCCAACAACAGGACCAACGATGCTGCGCCCGAGGGTGATTGATCTGGAGAGCCTCCAAGACCTAACCCCCGACACAACAACATTTGGCGCATCGTACCCGGCACACATCGCAACACAACTGCTCAGACCCGTCCTCCGTACGGCTTCACCAGACATCATGCCAAAATACGATGAATCGCTTGGCGGCAAGACTTTGTCCAGTGTATGGTAACTTCTGAGATAGTTTATAACCAACCAGAAATAAAACATAATACTTTTTGCTATATACAGGATGGCCCAAAAGTCCTTAGAAAAGTAAAATTTGAATTAAACGAAAACGGCGCACGTGAGCGGTGCAGGGGAAGCGGGGGCAGTAACTTCGGTTTCTGGGAATTTAGTCGCGATGGAGCGTTTTACCGGAGCGGACCGTGCGTTTTGTGTGCGCGAGTTTCATCAAAACAACAATTCGGCAACCGTTGCGAGGCGTAAATTTCGAGAACACAAAGGTTTACACAACTTTGATGACACCCCAGCTCTCCAAACGATTAAGAATTGGGTTGCTAAGTTCGAGGAGACCGGTTCGACGTTAGATAAACCGCGGTTGGGTCGCCCAAGGACATCACGTACGGAACAAAACATCGACACAGTGGCACAATCTATTCGTAAAATCCTACACAGTCAACTCGTAAGCGTTCCAGTGCATTAAACATATCCAGGACATCGTTACAACGGATTTTGAAGAAAGATTTACTTATGCACCCTTACAAAATTCAGTTGGTGCAAGAATTAAAAGAAACTGATGCTATTCAGAGAGTAAATTATGCTAATGAAATGTTTAATCGGTTTACTTCGTTCAATAACATTATGTTCTCTGATGAGGCACACTTCCACATTAACGGACATGTTACTAAATAAAATTGCCGCTATTGGAGCCCGATTAATCCAAAACTTAAGCACCAGAAGCAAGGGCCCTATGATGCCATGGGCCGCTATGTCAGCCCATGGCATCATAGGGACTTATTTTGTTGAGGACGGCAGAGGGCGTGCTGTTACTGTTACTTCGGAGCAATATGTGGCCATGATCGAGGAGTTTTTCACACAAAAATTGCAAAACAAAGTTATCTCTAAGAGAGGAGACATTTCCTGGCCACCACGTAGCCCGGATCTGACTCCAGTGTATTTTTTTTTTTTTTGTGAGGCTACCTTAAGGCTAATGTGAACGACTCTAACCCGCGGTCAATTAATGACCTAAAAGAAAACATCCGCAGAGAAATGGCAAGCATTTCAGCAGTGACGTGCCGCGCAGTCATCGACAATTTCAGAAGGCGTTTGCAAGAGTGCCGTGACTGAAACGGATTACATTTGGACGACGTTATTTACCAAAAATAATTCCCGTTTTTATAGCTATATTTACAAATAAAAATATTATTCATAGTGTAATTAATTTTATTTTAATTATTTTTTTTCATTACTAAGGACTTATGGGCCACCCTGTATTATAGCAATAAAGAAATATAAATATATTCTTAAATAGCGAATCACAGACACACTTAAGAATTTAGTTTGTACTAAATGATTTGAATTTATAAATAGTTTTTTTAGGAAAGTTTGAAAGTTAATCGCGTGATTCTGAACACTCCAAAGAACTCACAAATAGGCTTAAATGTGAACGAGGCTAGTAACTCAACAATTTATTGGGTATGCACACAATAGAACTGAACATTGGCAGTGTAGAAGAAAGATAAGTAGTTTAGCTGTTACACTAAATATTATGTTCAATAGTAAAGAGTTTGTTTAGAAAATTGACTACCAAATTAAATTGTCCGTATTGCATGTAAGTATTACTGCTCGTTGTCATTCTTACACAGTTGTGTGCAACGGATAAAAAGCTGTATCTGTGGAAAGGTACAAAATAAAAAAAAAAATGGTTTTATTTGCAATAAACACGCTCAGATGCTCAGTGTGTTGCCAGTGATGACTTACGGAACTGAAACGTGGTCGCTCACAATGGGCCTCATACGAAGGCTCAGAGTCACACAAAGGGCAATGGAAATATGCTATGCTATGCTAGGAGTTTCTCTGCGTGATCGAATCAGAAATGAGGAGATCCGCAGAAGAACCAAAGTCACCGACATAGCTCTGCGAGTCGCTAAACTTAAGTGGCAGTGGGCAGGGCACATTGCTCGTAGAACCGATGGCTGATGGGGCAGTAAGGTTCTGGAGTGGCGGCCACGTACTGGAAGACGCAGCGTAGGTAGGCCCCCAACAAGGTGGACCGATGACCTGGTGAAGGTCGCGGGAAGCCGATGGATGCCGGCAGCACAAGAACGGTCAGCGTGGAAAGCCTTGGGGGAGGCCTTTGTCCAGCAGTGGACATCTATAGGCTGAAGAAGAAGAAGAAGACGCTCAGAAATACAAAAGAGAATAATTTCGAGAAAAATATGAGTCGCAACCACGCAAGGCGATTATCGTTCAGCATCGAAATATGCGTGCCAATTTGAGACAGAGCCTCGGTACTAAATTTTAGCGACAGCCAATATTGATTGGCGGTGAGCATCAACCGATGCAGTATTCAATGATATACGACGTCATTTTTTCTTTAAGTATATGATACCTGAATATAGTTTGTCCAGAATAAGCAACTGAATCGATTCCAATAATTTTTACACCATGTTATATTTTTTCCCAATTACATTTAGAAATGATTGCAGTATGGTAACCGAGCACACAACTCAGTTGACAGTAGATTATAGTGCTAGGTACACAGAGACACGCATTCCCGCGCGCGCGCCGCTGGCGCTGGCGGGCCTGTGGTGCGTTGACCATATTTTTTTTGGGACAACTAGGTAAGATAACAAGCTTTCATATAACAAGTTTTCCATGATATTTTTTTTTTAAATTTTGGACATAGATTCTTTACTTAAAAAAATTAGGTGGACGTGTGTATCGAGTTTCGTATATCCAAAAAATAACGGTGTATATGTCCATAACACATCAAAGCACTATATTTTGGGGCAGTGTGACAATCTAATAAACAATCAAATTCTCTAACTGCTTTCGATCTAAGTATTACAAAGAAGACTGCTAATTTTGAATCAGTTTTGTCTATCAAGTTACCAAGGTATTAAAATAAATACAATATGTAGCAAACCGCACTGGGACCAACCGCATTGGGCCTGCGTGGTAGGTTACGACTAACCCGCACTGGGCCCGCGTGGTAGGTTCCGACCTACACCCTCTCATCGAGAGAAAGCCTGTATCCCAACAGTGGAAACATTATAGGCTGATTATGTATGTATATAGCAAACCACTTACTTTCCTCTTGGCTTCTATGCTTTTATCGATGTGCGTGGATCTGACAACGTGTCTGAACTCCATGTCCACGGTGTGCATACAATACGACTGCGCGCTGTTATTGTCCGCGTCAAGTCGCTGTTCTGACTCTTCCTGCGAACAAAGAGATGTATTCGAATTAATTGGGAATATTTCCTTTTATTGTTTTTACAACGTGAAACAAAAATGATATTTCTACCATACACATTACACATGATTTATTTGTTAAATGATATCAAACAAACAAAAACATATTTGGAAGTTATGAGGGAAAACACCACCCACGGTAAGTATCTACCCCACCAAAAACATTCTGTAAAAAAACTAGAGAAGTCTCGATGGGACTGCTTATTTATCTCCAAAAAGTAATGAAATGTATGTAAATGTACCCAGCCACGGCCATGTCATAGAACATTCACTATAATAATAAAAAAAAAGCAGTAAGTAACTTTAGACTTGGCACGACTTTGTCTAGATTTCATTACTTTTTAGCATAAGCAAGCAGTTCCATTGAGACTTAGCTAGTTTTTTACAGAATGTTTTTAGTGGGACTTCACTTTTTTTTTGTAGAAACGTAAATATTTTTTTATTAGATATTGGAACGCTATAGGCGAAATTATTAGAATATGTGTTCCAATATGCTGGATTTTGGCAATGACAGTTGATTTTTTTATGTACCAATAGTAGAAGGGGGTATTACCATATTTTTAATACAGCTCAGACCAGCTGAGGGTCCTTCATCAGTTACTTAAGACTTTCGATTTTTGACATAATAATTTGGTTGGGCTCTTGTGTTTTCTAATCAGGGTCACCAGGTACTTCAGACCTTCGATTATCCTAGTTTTTATAGTTTTCCATTTATGTGACCATTAAACCCTAACTTTGTACCAAATTTAAGCTCTCTGAGTTTATGGAAAGTACTAGTTCTATTTTGATGATCATGAGTGAGTGAGTGTCATAAACATGAAACTTTACTTATGCTTAACTTCAGAACTAAATGACCTACAGACTTGGATTTTTTATGTGTTTATAGCTTACTGGATGCCGAAAATTTCTGCGTTTTGGTCTTATCCAGAAGTTTTCGAATAGCCTGTTAATTCGCCTGAAAATGCAGCGAAATGGTTCCAGAAAAGGATGGTACTGGGCGCTCAAAATTGCGAGAGCTTCTTTTATATCTGTACGCCATAAATTCCTTCATACTTTATCAATATACATAAATTAAGTATCATTTTAAAGCCTTTCTAGACCACTACACAAAAAAAAAATATACAAATCACTGACATTTCCTTTCAGCTGTACGTTGTAGGTATATTATTAAAATAGTATATCATTGCAAAAAAGTGTAGTCTTATTTGAGATAAAATGAGATCAATAATAGTTAATAAAGATAGTCCTCTGGCTTAATGTGTAATAAGTCTGTATTAATTTACAAAAAAAAAAAACACTGTTAAACGATGTTGTCAAAGTTTATACAGTACAGATAACGATAGCAATAGCAATATCAATATATTGCTGTGGGATTTCATATTTACCTATATACATACAAATAATTTGATATTTACTAAAATATGTCCTCAACAATGTGTCACATAAAAAATATTTCAAAACAGTCTCTCAAAACAAATAATTATTTAGTATTTAGAAACTTGTGCCAAAAATTGGCCGCAATATACATATTATTATTTTTGTTTGTGCCTTTTAACTACTACACAATAAAAATTATTCGATTTCCCGGTACTAATCTTCATTCATTCGGAAAAACGTTATTTTTTTTGTCTTTTAATTTATTTGTAATGGCCATTATAGCTTTAATTTTGCAAACCTACCTATATTTCTGATATAAACAATAACATACATAACTAACCTACAATATTTTCACTCCTGGGATACAGGCCTCCACTCGGTGAGAGGGAGGGGGCCGTAATCTACCATCCGGGCCCTGTGCAGGTTGGTGTCTATCGTCGTCACTCCCGAGTGCTTATCGCAATTTATTTGTGGTAGGCCCAACATGTGTTTTTCTTCCATATTCCTCTATTACCCGCCATTTCCACAGTCACCTTCTTTCATCTTTCACACATTCCATCCGTTTCTTTGATCTTTCCCTTCTCTTATAGACATTGACATTCGTAGAAATAACTTGCCTCTTGACATTTTCCTCATTTCTTCATATTATGACAACCGATTTCCACACAACTTTTCACCAGTGTCACTACCAGACTTCCTCCTATTTACTCATTTCGTATTGATTTTTTTTCTTTATTGGTTTATAGGAACTTTTTCGCATATGCATTCATCCCTTAGGAACACTAATACAATGTGTGCAGAAATGGACATAGGATGTCCTTATATCCGTTTCTGTACATGAGACAAGTTATTTGCAAAATTTCAGGATAATCAGTTCAGTGGTTTAGGCGTAAGAAAGTAACAAAGAACCTAACAGACTTACTTTTGCGTTTATTATAATAGTGATGATAGTTTATACAAGGTTTTTAGGGAAATAGAACAAAAAAAAAAATGTAGAAACACTGAAAACATTTCACATGCATTCTTTTTCTTCAGCTCCTCTTGATAGAACCAAGTACACACGGAAATAGAAACACAAAAAGAAAACACATAAGCAACAGTAAACAAAACAAAACCAACGCACTCCAATACCAAACAAGCAAAAATATTTTTTTTAATTTATACAAATTTTTTCAGGTTAGGTTAGGTCGGCGGAGACTCCGTGTGCAGTTTCTGGCCTGCCATCGGTCGCGTCCCCAGGTGGCGGATAGGGGAACGGCCCCCAGATATTGCGGTTACCGGTTTACCGGCGCGGACCAAAACCAGACGCGGGGACCGCTTCGGCGGTCACACGTGCGGCGGGTTGGCCACCAGTCCAGGTGGCTGACGTGACCCGAACTCCGGGTCACCGTCGTGCAACCCGGTCTCCTCACTGAGAGGAGCTGGGGGCCCCGTTTGCTTCCGGGCAAACGAGTGGGGCTAAGAGGAAGGACACCTTGCCAAAAAACCCTTGGCTGCTGCGTCTTCTCACACAAGAAGATGTACCCAGCCCGGCCCCACTGTGGGCCGGAATCGCCGGCGGGGGATTGGTAGCGCAGGCTCTGCCATTTCCCATGACCCCGCCACAAAGGCGATGTTGATGTGCCGCTGTGGTTTTAGTGGGTATTCCCGGCTTCGGCTGGGCGAGTCCCACACACGCCTGTCGCCTAACCGCGGCGGGTATGGTGCATTTCCACAGCAGCAAAAAAAAAAGTTTCCTTATTCCTGCGATAATGACGTAGATGTGAGATGGAATACCGGGGTGGTTTTAAGTCAGAACAAGTCTGACAGACCGCGCCGCCTACCCCAGGGCGGCAAACATCCATAAGAATTATCCCCCAAATTATCCACCCCGAAAAGAAACAAAAGGTTTAGTAGTTTTAAATCAAAACAAAGATATGTAAGCCAAGCCAAATAGTTTTATAAATAACTGTAATAACCAAACTTTTTACTACACCAATTTCCCAAGCAGACGCTTTCAAACTAAACCTATAATAATCAACCAGAACTTTTCCACGTAATGATCGGAGTCATCAACAAACATAATACTTGCGTGATTCTCGATTAAAAGTTCCCGCAGACAAGCGCGACGTGATTCTATTAGAACAATTTATATGAAACTTCCTGGGAATTATTCTACAAGAATTGCGTCGCCTATTTCTGCCTTAAGAGGTGACTCTAGTGGCGTTTTCTCCATACAAACGTATTCCGCTGTTTTCTTCGTGGATAACGTTTTTAGAGCAATGATTTTTTTTCTACAATTTCACATCTTGATTATACGCGCCCTTATAATTTGATTTTTTTCAAAAACTTACTTAATAAAAGAAACATGATGTTTCAAAATCCCGAAAAATAACCTATTTTTACCGCGATGCTCAGCCGACTATTAGGTACACTAATGCAATAAGTTTTTGACAAAAAAGAAAATAATAGAGGCATAGGTATACTCATCCTCTGAAATTTGATATAAAAATAATTGAGATCTGTTTTGTTTTGTTCAATTTTCCAGTGGCGGTGTTTCCGTCGGACTACAATTTGAGTCTTCTTTCAATGATTGCGTCACTGCTTACCATTAGGCGGGATTGCGGTCAAGCGCTAGTTTATAATTTATAAAAAAAAAAAACATCTTTTGATCAACGTTTTTGTAGATAAAATCAGCCTGAGTTGCAACTGTCCCTTTCGCACTTTACGGGGAAATGTTGAAAGCAGCGCGACCGCAATAGTTTCTTCAAATAGGTACATATCTCTCAAATTCCTCGGCACTAGAGTCCACTCTTAAAAACGGCCTCAATTTATATTAAATTTCAGTTGTTCACGAGGTTTATTTAAACTCTTATAGATGGTTGTAAACATTTTAAATCAAATTACATCATCTAGGTACCTACCTAGGTTTTTCCTAACTTGGTTGGGGTCGGTTCCCAGTCTACATTTTTTTTTATAAGACATAGACACTTAGGTCACTTAAATTGTAGTCCGATGGAAACACCGCCACTGGAAAATTGTTCCAGTCCGTCAATGTACGCGGTATAAAAGACAAGGCGAAACGCTTCGTTCGAATCGTTGTGGTGTCAACAACGTAAGGGTGGAAACTCGCCGTACGACGGGTCATCCGATTATGGAACGAAGATGGGGGAATTAAATCATACAATTCCTTCGCGCACTCTCCAAAATGTATCCTATAGAACACCGACAGGCTGGTGGTCTTCGCCTGTGCTCCAGGTTTTGGAGACAGTTTTAAGCTAAATCTGGGTCGCCAATTAGCCTCGTCGCACGCCTCTCGACTGAATCCAAAATAGCCAATAGGTATTACTTATCCCTTGGTATGACTGTTGGTCAGATTTTCGAGCTTCTGACGACCTGTAATGACTGATAAAGATCAACGAATGACAGCTGTGGCCATTGGCTTAGCCTGCTTTCCGCAGCTCGAAAGGGACTCTGTATAAAAAGATTGTCACCCATCCACAGATTAACCGCGGCAAGCGTAGCTTAATCTGATTGTCCTAAATCACCTGCGGTACGGGTCTTATTATTTGGTCACAGGCCCCTTTAAATCAAATTACATTGATTATATTTTGCATCGAATCGGTCGCAATCGAACCTAAGTCCTGTAGGGTAATTACGCAACACATTATCAGTAGCAATGGGTTTAATTTTTCATGGGTTTCATTGCGTTATTTACACAGCCAACTTTACAGTAAGCAGAGAGAGTTTTCGAACATATGAAGCAACTAGTTTCCCGCCCGCGGCATCGCCCGCGTGGAATTCGGTTATATCGCGCTTTTTAGATTTCCCTAGGGAATATCGTTTTTTTCAATAAAAGGTAGCCTATGTCCATTCTCAGGGTCTAAAGATTGTCTGTGCCAAATTTCATCAAAATCGATTGAGAGGTTTAAGCGGGAAAGCGTAACAGACAGACAGACAGAGTTACTTTCCCATTTATAATATTAGTATGGATGGACTAGCAATATGCTCCGAAATGATTTCTATCGATAGTAGTCGTGTATTTATTACAATCAGGGCGCTGGTCTGTATATAGCTTTTCTGGCAGAAAATATCTCTCAAAAAAACCACCTGAAGTGTTAATTTGTACATGAGCCCGGTGACGAGAAATTTTAGGCAAGCTTATTACTTAATACTTACATTTCAAGACTTGCGAGACATATGAGTATATAACAGTTAAGCAAAGATTTGAAAGGCAAAGTAACAAGATTAATTGTCTGCGCCAGTTTTCAAAGCATATTTTCTTCGTGTCGTAAAATACCCGTGTATTAATATTGTTAGACTTATCGCGTGTCGGAGGGTCAGTAGGTACTAATATTTTTATGTTAGATTACTGACCATCATAAAATTTTACAGCGAACAAACTTAATCATAAATATTTATGGCATGCAATGATATAACAGCTAACTTGATTACGTTATGTATTTTCGGGCTATAAAACTTCAAAGTATCCCCTTATCTGTATCCCCTTAGACAGATTAAAAGGATAACAAATATAAAAACGGCTGTAATGTCTTATCGAGCATACGTTAAATCATCGTTGCGGTATGGAATAATAAAATGGGGAAATATTACTGACTTCAATACAGCATTCATCGCGCAAAAAATATGTATACGAGCCATATACGGGATTTCATCCGAGGAATCCTGTAAACCAATATTAAAAAGCTTGGTTTGCTAATATTGTCTTTAATATACCTATGTTTATATTTGTACAGAAATATAAAGAACTGTTCAAACCTACCTAGACCTGACCTACATAGACTAGTTCAAGACGACCTGCCTAGAAGTGCTAAATACTATAAAAACTGTGTGGCTATGTGTGTACGTATATTTAACAAATTATCAAATACACTCAAAGTAGTTAATGGCAGACTATTTAAAATTAAATTATATAACTGGCAAAATGAAAATGTTTTTTATAAGTACTGTAAAGGAATTTTTGGACCACAAACTGAAACATTGTCAAAATAATTTTGCATGCTTAATTGTTAAGCAAAACATTTTCGAGCTCATTTTATATTGTAACACCTTTGTATACCATTTTATCTCACCTTTTTTCAAAATATTTTCACCCTAATTGCATAAAACACTAATATTATAATTTGGAATAATTTTGCAGCATATTGTTAACCCATTTCTCCATATGTTCAGAAATTTGTGTCTACCCAACGAAGTAAACAACGCAGTAAACTTAGTGTTGAGTTGTCGAAATGAAACCCATTGTTATGATAGTGTGTTACACAATTACTCTGCTGAGTATAGTGAGAGTAAACAATTTTACTCTTATATATTGAAATGGATTGAATACATAAAAACTCTCACAATTATACCAACTTCCATATTTGGCACCTACTCAGGGCTTAAACAAGCCACAATCACTTTGAAAACGTTTTGTATTTCAACAAAGACTTTCATCAGAATTGATATAAGGCCGAGTTTTTATTTGTGTTTTTCCGTTTTTTTTTTTTTGGCTCGTCTCTAGACGGCTATAGCGTGATGTTATATATCCTAAAATATTCTACAAGAATTGGTAATTGATTATTGGTTTTTGATGCATAAAATAATGCATCGCTTTACACCACTCTAATCTCCTCGATCACTGCACACAAGTGGCAATTACCGGATATTAAAGCCAAAACAACCCATTATGTACAGGCATCATAATGAGTTCAAGTAGACCACTACAACTTCCATCCAGTTTAATATCGGTATTAAATTGGGAGCCAATATAATAGCTGTTAATTTCGTTAGCGAGGCTGAAGATTGCAATATTATTAATAATTAATTAATTGAACCAATGTTGCAATCAAATAAAATCAATTTATTAATTTGCTAGAATGCAGATAAAGAAATAAGGAAAGGTTAAGGTTGTAAAAATTCAAGTTGAGTTGACATTTTTTGTTGAACTGTTAGCGATCATCATTTCAATGTATACGCGGTGGTCCCCAAACTAGAGGGCTCCAGTTCCTTGGGGACCAGAGTCGTAATACATAATGCATTAGTAGATAATTGTAAACGATAGTATAATATTGAGATCAAAGTGAATGTGACACTTAAGTCTTTTCGTTGCTAGGCATCATAAGTTGTGACCCAAGTGTACAGTAATAATTCACGGGCTTGGTTCAGCAAGAAGTTTGTGGAAACGGTCATGCCGTAATTGGGGAAATACATTACAGGTAATGAATGTTAAGAATTTAGAACTATATATTGTAAGTTTTGTGAATGCTGCCTATGGGGAGGCAAAACTACATGACGCTCTGCAATCCTTACCTACATAATCCTTTTGCGATGTTTACGCGTTCATATACATATCTCATCATATAACTACTCACGATATGATCCTTGTTAGTTGTATAGATTATCTTGAAGAAATCGCTTATTTAGTTAGACGAAGAAGATGATTTTTTCCCTTCGAACAGCTGCTTTCTTGGTTAACAAATTTAGGCGGATTTTTATAAGGGCAACAAATCGTGACCGATAAGATTTCTCATCAGCATAAAAGATGAACATAGAAAAAACCTTCCATTTTCATACTCGTCAAAAAACGCACTCTTGCAAAAAATATCCTCCTTCCAAATTCACCGATTTATGCTATGCGCGGTAAGTGAATTAAGAGAGAGATATAGCATAATCAGCTTAAATAGCGTTTCCATTGCTAGAGCATAGAGATCCTGTCTGTAAGAAGGATTCTGAGATAAACCAACATGTAAGGCCATTTGGCGGTTGTCAATGGTCTTCGATTTTTTTTACCTTGGACATGTTGATGTCCTCGTTATGTTTTGCTTCACTGTTTTGAGAACAGAGGTGATGTATTTACATTAAGTAAAGTTTCTGATTGGGTTCGCACCGCGACCGTTATCCCAGAGATATTATGTCCCACTCGTAAAACTTCACTGGAAAGCAGTCTAGTTGAAAATATCCGGATAGTTTTACTTGAAATTGGACAGTCGCAATCGAAACTTGGGAACGTCCTTGTTTGTACAATATTCCATAAAAATCCAGTCAAAGTTTAGCACGTAAGTATTTGAGTTGGAAATGAGTTCTATGTGCTTGTTTTTACGGGCTAATTTTGAGTAGGGAACTCTTGTGTTAACACATATGGTTCAATTGCCATATTTTTAATTGTTTCCCCAGAGTCGCATCGTACAATCATCTTTTGTTGTCCTGTCTTCAAGTTCTGAAACTGAAGTGAATATTCCATAGAATAGAGGACGTGGCTCACTCGTGCGGAATGTGTCAACTACCCTTTATTGTGTAGAGAACTATTGGAATTGGGGGAATATTATCGTAACTAGTGCGTTATGAATAGATACATTAAAACGATCACCGTTTGAAGTTCCGTTCAGTATTCGCCTCAGTTGCGCCGGCCATTTTCTAACGCACGTTTTCAGGTTACTTCCGGGTTGCAACCTCTGAACAATCAGAGGACCTGCATTTTATTCTAACCGCGCCATGTGCGCCTACATTTTCACATCCCAAAGTCATGTTCAAAGCCAGATGTATAAAAAAATACCTATCACAATAAACTCGCTAACGCTTTGTTATTTCTTACATTGAATTCTATCTTACGATTTCTATTTACTTACAGGGGTTATTTGTATTTATTAGCAGTTTCTATAACCTAGAACTATTCTTGTACATGTTTCTATAACTTAGCTTATCTCTAGTCACCCCGCACTGTAAAGCTGGAAAAGCAGTGGCCGTCACAAAACCGCAATGCCAGCATTTATGAAAGTTATGATATAGGATTGGACTTCTTGGCCAAATTCGCTGAAACTTAGCTAGGGAAACACACCAACTTAAACTTTTTTTTTGTGTGTGCGAAATCATCAAATGACCTCTCGCGCTCTTGGCGGAACGTAATGGCGTATCAGACTTATGCTGACTAAAACCATCCGTATTACTTGACTTGCCTGTGCACCAGGGCCACGTTTCCAATCAATCCGCAGCCCTAGCAGGCATCGGTTTTTGAAGTTCGAGTGAAACACAACGTGCCATCGACCCGGGTTATTACCCGTGGACTTGATCACGCCTACGGTGGCCAGGAGTTTATTCTTATCTCTATGTCTCTATCTAATATATTATATTTTGTGTTCATTACTATACATGGTTTTATATAAAGCCATATGTTTTTTTTTTTTTTTTTTTTAATGAACAGACAGCTGTTCTGCTGGGAAGTTTATTCCGCCACTTCTTCTTCCCAGCAAAAACACTAGGAAGTGGCGAAGGCCGGGCGTTTTGGGGGAACTGTCTTATGTAATATTGAAGTTCTAAAAGTGCTGATTTTTAGCCTAGTTTGATTACATGACTTTTGATTTTAGATTGACGATGTCTAGAGGCACCGCCAATGACACCTTGAACCCCACTCCGGGCTACAGCATCCGCCGTGACGGTTTATATTGTGTTGTGCGGTTTATTGTGTGTTGTGGTGTTGCGGTTTTTATTGTGTGTTCTCGGTGGTAGGCCATAACATCGGCTGCCGGCAGAAGTTACCACCCACCAGACAAAGTCTTGCCGCCAAGCGATACATCGTGTTCCGGCATGATGTCTGGTGAAGCTGTACGGAGGACGGGTCTGAGCAGTTGTGTTGCGATGTGCGCAGGGTACGATGCGCCAAATGTTGTTGTGTCGGGAGTTTGGTCGTGGAGGGTCTCCAGATCAATCTCCCTCTGGCGCAGCATCGTTGGTCGTGTTGTTGGGTTTAACATTGCATCTCCTCGCTCAACTGCCGTCTTTCTTCCTATTCACTAAGATTTTTTAAGTGAATGGGGTAATAAACTAGCGCGCTTTACAACTCAACGATTGCATCACTGCTTACCATCAGGCGGGATTGCAGTCAAGCGCTAGTTTATAGGTAATTATTAAAAAAAAAATACAAAATGGAATCAATTTATGAATATTTAAATTAAGAAAATAATGTTTAGGAGCGCAATGAAACCCTGCATACAATGTTAGTAATGATATGCAATGTAAGTAACGATTCAATGACGTCTTTCGACGGTAAATTGTGGCCGCTACGTGGGCGCTCCCGCAGTCTAAGGAAATCAAAAACTTGTAAAATACGAAATAGCTTTCCTTTGTTTGTGGTTTTTATAAGTAGCTACTTACCTTTTGTAGTTTCTTTGTGTACCATTTCTTGCAGTAAATCTCAGCTGAACTGCTTTTTATGATCGGTGTTGTTGGGATCAAATGGTTGTTCTTGCAACTTGTTACTGTGGACAAAGAGATAAAAACTTATAAATGATTTGAAAGACATGTGGCGCCATCTATCACAATGTATTATTTTCTTCGGGAACAAATATGTTTCTGTACTCCTGACATGCATTTGCAAAATTTGCGGATACTCAGTTCAGTTATATGTTTACGGAATAGAAGTCAAAATCAGTTGAATGGACTGTAAAAAAGGTTTGTTTAATTCTTATTTCAAATGAAGCATAGATTACACGAAATGTTTTTTTTTTTTTAAATTCCGTATATACCTATGTATAGGATTCATTTTATCACGCCCTATTATTAAACAATATCTTAATAATTATGCTAGATGACCTCCATACGTAAATAAGCTGAATGCTCCGTATTTCATATCTGACTACTCTGGTTAAAAACTTACGATACAAATATGTGTAAGTATGTGAATTGATATGTTTGTAACGCACCCACGCCACGGTACAGAAGAAATTCCTAGTGGGGAAAACTTAAAAGAGATTACTTAATTAAAGAGCTTAATTTGAATGAGTATCATTAAACAATATGTAAAGAAAACCCTGTCCTATCCGTGAAGGTATTGTTCGGAATCGATAACTAATTCTACTAATGCCGACAAAGCCGGACCAAAGTTAAAAAAAATCCCCCTAAAAAAAAATTATTTTGCAAGAAGAGGTAACTTAATACATGTGCGGTAGGACACCCTTCCGCGGGTGACGGGGGGCAGGGCACGCGACGCATGGTCGAATCGCATAAGCGTACCGTCAAAATGGTGTTGTCACTTTTTTTAAAATTACCATATTTCGGAGAAGTTGGAATTATTTCGCGGGAAAAAAACATTATTTTAAAATCCATTAGTATTGTTACTATGATGATTAAAATTTTATATTATATTTGGTCATGTATTTACCTAACCTTTATTATCCTTATGGGTCGGACAGGGTTTTATTTACTTATTGTATATGCCTAGTCTTGTCTCAAATATATTGAGTTCGGCATCCAGTCTAGTCAGAGTCAGCTGAATACCAGTATTTTTCTTGGAGCAACTATATCTATCTGACCGTCTGATCAACCCTGTTACCGGCTAATACTTTATCCCTCGGTAAGACTGATAGTCAGACTTTCAGGCATCGCTTCAAAAGATTATCTATCAGACAAAATAAATAATGTAGTGATTTATTCATGAACCAACGCAAAAATACATACATTATCCTTGAATATACATTGAAATTTAAGTACGTACCTATGCTTTCATTAACTACCCACCTACACACGTCTGATCCCGTTACAATGGAATTAGATCGCAGAATTTTATTAGGAATGGTAAGCCGCGGTTGGCATGAAAAGAAAGTGAAAGGTAATTGCGTTCTAATTTTAGCGACATGTGAAGACAGTACGAAACAAAAATAAACATTAATTCTTTGGTCTACAGACGACAGCACATCAAGCTACTACAATCTATCAATTTTTTTATTAGATTTTCAACTTTATCGCTAAAGCATTAAGTCTCAAGGTTGATTGGGAATATTTGACAGTTTTGGGTAGCTTGACCTGTTGTCGTCAGTACTTTTTATTTCAGTTAAAATGATTTCCCAACAAAATCAGAAGTCATTTATTCAAATTAGGCCGAGAATTACAACTTTTTGAACGTTAAAATTACAAAAGACAGCCCGGAAAAACGCCCGCCCTTCATCATATAACCGTGGGCTTATCCATCTGTATTACCTTCAAAAAATGTGACAAGCCGTTAGACTCCAGTCATCGTAATTCGATGGATTTGATGTAATATTATGTTTTAATATATTTTCCTACATAATCCTTGTCAAGATTTTGAAGGAATTGACGTTACGAAAAGTTGGCATTAACTTCCTATTAGGTGCTTTTATGAAGAGATGAATGTACCTTATATTAATTTAAGAAGCTTCATATATTTAAATAGTTCATCTCCTGTGATTTAAAACGTACAAAGTTTTGTCGCAGCCTTTATTATCAGAAATGTAGGGAAATTAAAAGTATTTTTAACAGTTTGAGACAGAGATTATGAACGCTCCCATTTCGCCTTCGGGTCGTGGAGGTCAGACGGCAGTCGCTTAACGGAAAATATCGAAGTTTAGCCAAAATCAGCAGTTAGACTGGTAAAGCGGACCCCAGCCTCCAAAGCTGAGATGATGATGATGATGATGAAACAGAGATTATGAACGCTCTTAAACAAGGTACACAAACCTGCCCATATATTACAATTGGTTATAAATATATAGGTATATCATTCGGGTTCCATGCGAACAGGGTTAGGCGTCCACAGCATTATATCGGCAGCCGTTGGTGCAAAATTAATTGAGTTTCAATTCTAATGTATAGGAAACTCAAATGATTCGAAAAAAACACGTCGCTAGGCTGATATTCGATAGCCAAATATTCTGAAGCGAGATGGAAATCAATTCGTCATCCTATTTGAAGAAGGGATAAAGGCATACCTACTTACTTACTACTGCTTGTGGATTTGCTTGAATTTTGTACTCTTTTTCCTTGTAATTTGATCATCCATATCTTCTATAATAATAATAATAATAAAACTTTATTTCGGGTGGCATAGACCCATATAGTTGGCTTATTGACAATTATAATTTAAAACAACAGTCTTTAAAATTACAATT
This sequence comes from Sesamia nonagrioides, assembly GCA_017933935.1. NCBI lineage: Eukaryota > Metazoa > Arthropoda > Insecta > Lepidoptera > Noctuidae > Sesamia > Sesamia nonagrioides. The sequence continues at coordinate 281,839 of JADWQK010002119.1, forward strand.
CACAGCAAACAACGGCCAATAAAGCCGTTATTTGCTGTGACTTGCCACTCCCACACACGACTGTATCCAGTGTGTTTGAAAGGGACAGTCAAATCGCACAGCTATTGCGTTCAGAATGCCGTTGCTGCTATTCCGTATACGGGCCAGCAGGGAAGCTGCTTTTTTACGCATGATGGCCTGGAAACCATCAGTGCGAGCATCAGCAAACATCCCGGATGCACTGCACCGCCACGGCAGACCCAACAACACTCTGAACGCATCATTGTACTGAGTGCGCAGGGCTCTGTAAGCTCGCTGCGTATATCTCACCCACAGGCCGCCCGAGTAGAAGGACTGGCAAAACGCTTTGAATAACGTAACCTTCACCTCTGTCGTGCATCGTGCGAACCTGCGTGCGAGCATATCAGCCCTCACCGCCAGAGCCCTGCGCTCCCTCTCGACATCCTCGTCGTCCCTAAGATCACTTGTCACAATGTGACCTAAGTATTTCACGGCTTGAACCTGCTTTAGGGCCATTCCATTAAGAAATACAGGAGGCACATGGGTTGGCTGTTGTTTGCATGATTTAAATACCAAAATTTCACTCTTTTTAGAGTTATATTGTAACCCATGCGCCTCCGCATACTCCTCACAAATAGACAGCAGTTTCCTCAGTCCGCTTATGGAAGGGCTCAGCAGCACCATATCGTCTGCGTAACTAATATTGTTAAAACAAATGTCATCAATGTGACAGCCGACATGTGTGCTACTGAGCCGCTCCACAAGCTGGTCAACATAGATGTTGAACAGTAGAGGGGAGCTCAAACACCCCTGTCTAACGCCACATTCTAATTTGTACTCATCCGATAGGGCCCCCGCCCACCTCACATGGTTTTTCTGGTTTGCATACCAATACCTCAGGAGAGAGATGCACTCCCCGGGCACACCCGCGCCTCCCAGCTTGTCCCACAGAAGGTCGTATGACACACGATCAAAAGCCCTTGAGAGGTCCAGGAAGCAGGCATACACCGGCGTCCTTCTGGTTGTGTAGTACTCGACAGCATGCTTTAAACTTAAAATGGCACTCTCGGTAGACAACCCAGCTCTGAACCCAAACTGGGCATCTTGCAGCTCAATCATTTTCGCGAGGTTCGCATTAAGCACGCTGTCAAGTATCTTGGCAGCAGTGGTGGCCAGTGAAATGGGCCGGTAGTTAGCCCTATCAGATGAGTCCCCCGTCCTATTTTTTTTAATAGGTACCACAAAAGTACGCATGAGCGACTCCGGTAGATATGAGTGGGACATACAGAAATTAAACAACATTGACATCACACGCGGCAAATGAACACCAGCATATTTAAAATGTTCAATCCTGAGGCCGTCATGACCGGGCGATTTCCCACGTTGCATACGGTTTATTGTGTTTCTGATAACCTGGGCAGAAAAGTACGTCTTACGCCCAGTCACGGCGGCACCCGCATCGCGAACACAACTCGCTGACGACGGAGACGGACCCAAGGACGACGAGATTGCAAACTGTTCTCTAAACATGTTAGCAATAGCTTTGTGGTTGCTGACGCCGCCGACGCTCACCGGAAGGCTTGTTTTCACATTTGAACGGTTAACATTTTTCCAAAAATCTTTAAATTTTTTTACCGAGTGGTTAGAGGCAAGAATGTTCATTTTTAATTGTTCTTGTCGGTTTTGGCATGATTTTAACTTGGACTTAAATATTTTTCGTGTGTCTGTCATTTCATCATACACGATGCCACTTGTAGGTTTACCGGCCAGTACCCATATTTTAAATTTTGTGCGAGCATCTCGATGTGCGTCGGCAACGCATGCATTCCAGCCAGCTATATGAAAAGACTTTCTTCTAGTCTTTTTACAACAATATGTTTTCATTGCAGCCTCCGACAACACAGAAACAATTTCATTATATAACTCCTCAATAATAATACAATGATCTGAATTACGACATATGGAATCACAACATTGTCCCAGTGCTAAAGGGAAGTCTATCGCTCGAAGCTTAGAATTACATAATTCATGATATTGATGAGTTTGATTAGGCTGTCTTTCGCCCCAAATTATTTTCCGTCTGAGATCGCCTTTATTTAAATTATATTCATATTTAATATTAAGTTTATACAGATTACATTCCATTACAAGTGGGTAGTGGTCAGACCAGTACACGTCTTCTTGCACCCATACTCTATTAATGGTGGAAACAGCAGATTGTGTTGTAATGCAATGATCCAACCACCTCATGCACCCATGAGCCTCACTACGAAACGTATAGGTACCAGACAATAACCCCAACATATGTACATCCGCACAACACCATGCGTTATCATTACAAAAAGCAACTAATTCATTAAAGAATAATTCATTCGGATGCGCATTAAAGGTATATCTTTTATATCGGTTTGACAGCCGTTGATGTGCCGTCTCACTCGCACTCGTCTTGCGGGCTGGATTACTCCTTGGTAAGAGCGCCGGTGGCGCTCGCGCCGATAAATTTGCCGTATCATGCTGTTGGCGTAAACATTTAGTTCTGTTCATAGTCGTACACTGAGAGAGCCTCCGGTCCACTATCCTTAACGGAGACATTATTCTTTTGCAGGTAGGTACCCACCACGACTCATGTTAACATTTCGTGTTTCGTCAGAGGACGGCGACCTACGATCATTTACCATAAGTTCCTTGATATCCTTCTTTGATACGTAGTTTTCACGAATTTCATCAATGGTCCCTTGCATTATGACGATCTTTTTAAGTAACGACGTTACATCCACATGATCGAATGTAACCGGAGGTAGTTTTTCGAGATTTCTCGCCACAAAAGTTGGTATGCATTCTGGATCAGTCCCTTTTAACAGTGATATAATGTCGTCTAGGTTTCGTTGAGTCTTGCCTTGTCGCTTTCGAGTTGTAGCCGCTTTTTGCAATGCTTCAAAAAGTAACGACTTCGCAAGTTCTATATCCTCGACACTAAAAGCACTTTCACATATACGGACAAGGCTTTCTTCGTCCATCACGTCAATTTTGTTTTGAATAAACGCTAACACCTCGCATATTACAATGTTACAATTCGCACACTTTAATCTCTTAGATTTAGACATATTCGTAGCGTACGGTAGGTAACGTACACTCGCGATCGCGTTCGAACTGTCACTGATAATTTCTATTAATTTTGTAAAAATGCATAGAGATATTGTTCGGTTTTCTATACTTTTAGCTAGGTTATTATTGTTGTTAAATGTCACGATCTCACCGGTGAGATGGATTGCCCTAGCCGATAGTAATTGGACTAAGATATCTCTTTAGATCTATAATGATAATAAAACTGAAACGTTGCTCTGAATGCCCTAGTCTTTGAAATTACCAAACGAATTATAAAACACATTTTTGTATTTAAAATCACAAATACCTTTAGGAAGCGAGCAAACGAAGTGATAAGTACTTCGCGGTATTGATAAGATGTGACAAGGGTGTCGGGGTAGTAAGAAATTCCATACTAACGATTTCGTGAGCAAAAGCTAGTATGGGATAATCCATAAAGTGAAGAATCTGCGTTTGAAGCAGGGCAGAAAAAATACGATCAAATCAGCTTCCTTGATGAGATAAGGGGGGAAAACGAGTGTAATCTTTAGGATTCAGGAAAAAACTCCTCCATAGATAGAAAATAGAATAGGTACTCTTTATTTTATTTTTTTTGGAAATTTAGGTACTAGATTTCTAACGTTAGGCAAGGCGACCTTTACACATTTCGTTTTCTTGGTATTTAGAACTAGGTTATTTGATGTAAACCATTCCATAACCGTTAAGAGTGCACTGTTTACTTCGTCAAAATCATGTCTATTCCTGTTTAGTTTAAAAATAAGAGAGGTGTCAATATATCAATTTCAATATAGTATTATTAATTATAATAAACCTAATGATAATTAAGATTTTTATTATTATTATTTTTCTAAATATATTACTAATTAGTTTTCAATGCTAATTAAATAAAAAAAATGATTATCATACGTGGATTCAGAAATCTAAGAAAGAAAATAGCATGTATTCATGAACCCCTCAAATATTGAGAGTAAAGGTCACTCGCCCGCTTACCTACTACAATAGGGTAGTTCAGTAAAAAAAAACTAATTAGTCCGTCAGTCAGATTTCCAAAAAATACTAGACACGTATTTTTTCTTTTATCATATAAACAAAAAATGAAGACGACACAGTGCGTTGAAAACTCGTGTGACGTCGCTGCACGCTACACTTTTTAGCGAGCAGTGACGTCACCAGTCACCACTCCTGATCTTTGATGCCTTTTATATTTGTCAATTATTATTGATTTGATAAAACAAAATATACGTATCCAATATTTTTCCATAATCTGAATGACGGACTAAATAGAATCTTTTTTTTTTACCCAGGATACATCCATATTATCATATGCCTTTAAAAATACTAAATTTGGTATAATTGTCTTGTCTGAAACTATGAGGCTAGGAAATTCAATTCAAGAATGTTTGTAGGAGGCCTTCACTCTTCATTATAGTCCACTATGTACATTACATAACATAAATATAAAAGTTTTACAAAGTGTTAGCGAAGACCGGTACCCCACCTCAAGTTTACTATAAAAGGCGCGGTATACCCGCACTCTGGCAGTATATTCCGTATAGACCGTTCGGGGAGGGGGTGAAGTTCACCCCACAAACGGACACCGAGTACCGTCTGATACAAAAGTATCTGACGGTACTCGAAAAAGAGGAAAACATCCCCTGGTTTTCCTACTCCCTACCAGCGGAGCGGAGCCACAAGGTGGCCATAAGGGGGCTGCCTGCGGACACGGCGCCGGCAGATATAGAGGAGGACCTACGCGCGCTGGGGTTCCAGCCGGAGTATGTTCGCGTCATCAAGGCGCGACAAGGACGACCCGGCTGTATATTCCACGCCGTACTGAAGAAGACTCCGAATCTTCTGCCGGGCATCTATGAGGTAAGGGAGATCCTCTGCATGCCCGGTGTAAGGATCGAGGCGTGGCGTGGCAAGAGGGGGCCTGCACAATGCCACAGATGTCAGCAGTTCAGGCACTCCTCTGAACAGTGCCACAGACCGCTCGCTTGCGTCAGGTGCGGCGGGAGTCACGTGGCCAGAGAGTGCCCGCGGCCAAGGGAGGAGCCCGCCACCTGCATCAACTGCGGGGGCGGCGCACCCCGCAAACCACACCAAATGCCCCGTAATGCGCAAGGAGGTGCGCAACAAGCGAGCGGGCACGGTCGCCATCACCGGAAACACGCGCCGGTCAAACACGGCCGCAGAGAGGCCGTTACAGCCGACGCCGCTAGGGGAAACCCAGTCGGCGACCCTGATGGCGGCCGCCAACGACCCACCAGCGCGCAACGCGGCCACCACCTCCTCAGGACGGAGGAGGAAAGGACGCGGCGGCAAGAGGGGAAAGGTCAACACGACCAACGCCGCTGCCAACCCCGCCGCTGTCAATGTGACAGTGAATGCACCACCACAGAAGGAGGCGGGGCCTAAACAGGCTAGAATCGACGACCTCTCCCACCCGCCGACCAAAAACAAACAAAGCTCGCAAAGGACTGAGAGTCGGATGGTCCGCGGCCCCGCACCGAGCAGCTCCGCTCAGGAGAGGCGTAGTCGGCCGCCGCCATCAAAACAACAAACCGCCATGTCGGCGGGCGCACCCGGGGAAAGACACCCCGGGTCCACAATAATAGAGGCCGCTCTCCGGGTCCTCCAGGACATCCTGCTGGCGCTCAGCAGGGGTCAGGACCCGGTGCCAGTTGTTCTCACCGGCATAACAGACCTGATCATGTTGAACAGACATGTCTAAGCCGGTGAGAATACTCCACTGGAATGCCCGCGGCCTCAGGGAGAAGGTCGTGCTCCTCCGTCCTCTCCTACAGGAACAGGACATCGACGTGGCGCTCATCAGCGAGACGCTCCTGAGACCTGGGGACACGGTCAAGTTCCCAGGTTATCACGTCTACCAAAAGGATGGGCAATACAATGAAACCAATAGCCAGCGACACCGGATTTCCCAAGGCCTGGTGGTGCTGGTGAAGCGAAGAGTCGTCCACCAGGAGCTACCGCCCCCAACACTCAGCAGCATCTCAGCGCTGGGTGTGCAGCTGCATGTCGCCGGTAGGCACGTGTGTATGTACGCAGCATACAAGCAGCCTCAGAAACCACTCAACACTAGCGACATACACACGTTGCTAGCCTCACCACATCCCACCATCATCGCCGGCGACCTAAATTGTAAGCACCCGGCGTGGAACAGCGGAACCATCAACCAGGGGGGCCGACGACTCTTCGCCGACGCGGAGGCCAAAGGGTACGACGTGTCCGGACCGGAGACGCCGACCCACTACCCAGACAACATAGCACACACACCCGATGTGCTGGACATCGTCGTACACAAGGGCCTCACCTGCCAGATCGCGCAGGAGGTGCTGGACGACGAGCTGAAGTCCGACCACCAGCCAGTGCTCGTCCGCCTGACTGACCACACCACCAGAGTTGCCCATCCGGCGCCACGTCGACACACGGATTGGGACAAATTCAGGAAGGTAATGGAGGCCACCACGCCCACTCGGCCCGTCGCCGACGCCTTGGACGTGAACGAGTTGGCTGAGGGACTCACCGCCTGCATCAAGAGCGCCTTGGAAGCGGCGACATGCACATCCACCGCGTCACAGGGGCGCTACCAGAAGCTCCCCGCTCACATCGCCAACATGATCGCCGACAAGAGGCGTCTGCGCAGGCGGTGGCAACAAACAAGATGCCCCACCATCAAGAACCAGCTCAACCGTGTCACGGACAAGGTTAAGGCCGAGCTACACGCGCACGCATCGGAGAGCTGGGAGTACATTATAGACTCGGCAGACGGCGACTGGGCGTCGGTACACCGGCTGTGCCGACGCCTAAAGAATACCCCAGCCCCGGTGCGCCCGCTACGCAACAGCGACGGGGCGCTACGCTACACGGCGGCCGACCGGGCCGAAATATTCGCCGAGCACCTGGAGCGTCAGTTCACGCCGAACCCGACAGACGCCCTGGACCATGTCGCAGCAGTGGAGCAACACCTTGGAGAGTACTTCAAGACGCCGGTAGCTCCAGACGAAGACCCCATATTTTTCTCCCCGGGCCAAGTACTGGGGGCAATAAGGCGCACCAAGCCCAGAAAGGCACCCGGTGCGGACGGAATTACCAACACCGCCCTCCGACACCTGCCACCGAAATCGGTGGCGGCAATAGCGCGCCTCTATAACGGCATACTCCGCACCGGAACCTTCCCCAACTGCTGGAAGCAGGGGAAGGTGATCATGTTGCCCAAGCCCGGGAAAAACGTCTCAAAGCCGGAAAGCTACCGGCCGATCACGCTCCTCCCCACAACCTCCAAGGTGTTTGAGGCACTACTGCTGCAACACCTGCTGCCGCACACCACGCCCCGCCCGGAACAATTTGGCTTCCGGGCGGAACACAGTACGACGCTCCAGTTGTCGAGGGTACTGCACACACTCACCGCGGCCATGAATAAGAGGGAGTACGCCGCTGCAGTATTCCTCGACATGGAAAAGGCATTCGACCGGGTCTGGCACGCCGGCCTTATTTACAAGCTGACCAAGACCACCGCGCCCCGTCGCTTGATACAGGTGGTCTCCTCCTTCCTGAAAGACAGGACTTTCAAGGTATCGGTGGAGGACGTGACATCGAGCGAGCGCCCCATTGGAGCGGGCGTGCCGCAGGGAAGCTGCGTCTCGCCTGCGTTGTACTCGGTATACACCGACGATATCCCCGCCACGCACACTGCAACCCTCGCGCTGTACGCAGATGACGCCGCGTACATCACCACGTCGCTGTCGGCTGACCACGCGGCCATCAAAATGCAGCGCGTTCTGGACGACCTCCCCGACTGGCTCAGCAAGTGGAGACTGTCGGTGAACGCAGGTAAGACGCAGGCTATAATCGTCACGGCACGAGGCGGACGTCACCCACCGAACCTTCAGCTCATGGGGACCGAGGTCGAGTGGACCAAGACCGCCAAATACCTGGGGGTCACACTCGACAGCCGGCTCACCATGGGCCCGCACGTCTGCGACACCGTCGCGCGGGTAAAGGTAAGCCGAAACCTATTGCGCCCGGTGCTCTCGTCACACCTCTCCACGCGAGTCAAGCTGGGGATCTACAAAACCTACGTGCGGCCGCAGCTCACTTACGCTGCCCCGGCTTGGCTCGCCCTCACGGCCGAGATACACAGAAAGAAGCTCCGGACGCAGCAGAACATCACGCTGCGTCAGATCGTCCAAGCTCCCCGGTACGTGAGGAACTCAGTTATCAGCAGGGACCTGCGTGTCGAGAGCATCGATGACTTCGTCGTCCGCCTGGCGAAGGGGATGTTCTCGCGTGCCAGCACCTCCGAGTTCCACCACATTAAAGACATTGCGCCCTGGCACGCGAGGCCTCCCGACAAAAAGAGATTCCCGCGCGACCTCATAGCAGACGTCGCGCTACCGGACTCGACACCCGGGTAGGTCACAAACACAAATACACGTGACCTACTCAGACAAGGATAGACACTATTCATTCGCAACACGACGCCGCCGTGCGCATTTGCGGACTGTATTTATATAGGCGCTATGCGCACGACGAACACACATGCACTACTCCACATGCAGGTACACACTCAGAATACCACACGAGCGGTGAATACACACCTACAAACCGCTCGTAACACACACTACCCCCCGTACCCTCGCAGCCTACCGTACATAGCTGGTTGAGCTGTTAGGGGGTCGGGGTAATCACCCGCTGTAGCAGAGCGCCAACCAAAGCCGACGCCCGGTCGCTGATCGACTCTTGCTGGGCCTTCACGGGGGCAACCCGTGATCCAACCTGGTAGGGGTCTGATCGCACGGGCGTCGTGAAACACTTCAGGCGCTCCTACAGCCACACACAACAAAGCACACCGTCCACCGCCGGAGGGAAGGCACACCCTCGCGGCGTCGACTTAGGTGTGCGAAGAGTGAAGAGCAGCACCCCCAGGGTGCACCCCAAGGACGGGTCTCCATTTTTGGAGGCCGAGAGACCGAACCCACGGTCATGGGGCCATCAAGGAGCCCCCAAACCGTCTCCTCGCGCCCCCAACTCGGGGTCGCAGAGAGGACCCGAGCAGCACTCTGGCAGTTGTTCGACAAGCATCACTCGGAGCGGTAACGTCGTGCGAACTCTGTGAGACCTATATTTTCCATATTAATTAATAGCTGATGGCTATAGTTTGACATTTTATTGTGTACTCAGTGATTGTTACTCTGTTCCTATCTAAATTAATAAATTCTGGTTGTAACTTAAATGGATAATATACGAATATTGTAACATCTACCTCTCGGTTGGTTTCTTTTAATAAACACCACTGCTGATATTCTAACAATCAGAAGTGTGATAAAGAACTACACTGCTCACATTTTTTCGTTATAAATCAAGGAACAGAATAACAGTCACTTACAGCCATTATTTTGTACTTGTGTGGGTACTTGTGAGAGTGAGATCACTTGTACCTATACACTTTTAATAGCTTCACATTCAGTGGGTTTGTTGGTTAGTTTGTTGTTTAGACAGCAAACGTGGTCGTTGTAACAGTCGTTACGACAGTCGCGGTAAGCTTACATCGTGATTATAGTTATCATCACAATAGACAGTTAAGTGTCTAATAGTGTACGTAAATAAGTGAATCGTGTAGCATGCGGGACGTCGCCGCCGTTTAGTTTCACTTTTGCCTAGTTGACTGAATTTGAACATATGTCACCGACTCTCAGACATAACTACCGTCGTTATTCGCGCTCATGTTCTAGTACACAGCGGCGGCTGTGTACTTTACGAGTATCGAAACGTGTATTTGAGCAAATTTCGTTGCATAAGTCTGACCGCTTGGTTAGGGACTAAAATTATTATTCAAATACAGAATAAGCAACGGTAACGAACCGTGTTGTGGAAAAATACCGCGGTTAGATCTCAACATTTTTATATTTCGAACTTTGATCCTACCTTACATAATATTGATGATTGGTGTGCAAAGATCGGTTGCGCTAAAGTTCTCAACAATCAATTAAAGTAATTATGAGTGCTTGTCGCGTATTGGTAATTGCTTGAAAGGTGGCGCTCGATCGTGGTTTGTCGCGTATTGGTAATTGCTTGAAAGGTGGCGCTCGATCGTGGTTAAGCCATGATGAATGGGTAACCAATGACCGATCGTGGAGTAACTTCAAGAAAGAATTTAAGTCATTGTGTCCACAAAAGATTAACTAAGCTCAAATACTTCATGAGCTCATGAACACTACGTCATATAAATTTCTATCTTACACGAAGTATGCGCGTCAAGCACTACTAAAATAACACACGGTAAAAGAGTTAGACTAAATCTCAGATATATTTGGCATAAAGTAGGTAACAAGTGTATCATGATAAAAAGCGACCTCGCACGACAGCTCATTTAACAAGGAATGGATTACAAACCTTTATTAATCTTTAAAACTAAATTTAAAATCCAATATTATGATCGGTGGTTTTTATTCTCGTTAACGATAAATATTTATAGGAAAGGTATGTTTTGTCGATTATCCAGTCTAGTTGGGAACACATATTCTTTATTTTTGTTTTGCTTGCTTTACTTTTAATAATAAGTGTTCTTTTGTGTTCCCTTGGACGACAATGAGTCTGGAAAAAAATTAAACTTAAATTTGAAATGGTGACTTCGAATGGTGACGAACGTGCCACAAAGAAGTTTTGCTGAAGTTAGGCAACAACTGGAGAATATTGTCTATTATATCACCTTTCCATTTCATCTTACCGAAGCTATCCAGTTTTGAAAAATGGATATTTTACTTTTCAAAGTCAAAAAGTCTAAAGTCAAAGTATTTTATTTGTGAAACAGAGGTAATATGGTACATACATCTATGTTTTGCCTTGTAAGGCGTACAGATTATTTAAGAACAATATTAGTCATTTAAATTAACAATTGAACATTTCTTTACTTTAAACTATTATCATCTAAAAACTCATTGATAGAATAGTAACTAACTAACTTTTCGTAGTCTCTTTTGGCGTTAATTTATGGGTATCTTTATGTACATAATTATATTTCCTCAACATTCCATATATGGATCTTGTAGATATACCAGTAAACTCGGAAGTCGTTTTTATCATAGCTGAGTTCGCGCGGTATTCGTTCTCAGGTCATTTTTAATACTCTTAATTACACTACATATTTCTAATATTCTTAAATACGTTTAGTATTTATGCCCCTCTCGCCAACAGACAAATTTGTCGGTTTTCTCTTTTTGACTGAAGAATGCAATGATTGCTGGACACATAACCAAGAATTTAAATGTTACCAGTACTGCCCAGTACTTATAAAATACAAAACTTAAAATGAAACAGTTACACATATTTTTCCTCACTACTCCCAACCCAGTACAACAATAGGACCGATCAGTTCAAAGACTTGTTCCGGGTATTGTAATACAAGCTCTACTAGCACGGACGTAAGGTACATTTTGATCCGTTACGAGTACGCCTAGCTTCGGTAGGCTGATTAAGGTCACGTGCCGTGTAAGGTATGATGAACATTAGCGCGTTGTTATTAGGCTTAAATTTGCTAATTTGCAGTCACAGAATGAAATCTCTGTAGGTAGGTATTTATTTTGTGACTTAACGTAAACGACATTGATAGCATAGCTTTTAATCTTAAAATATATGTTAAAATATGGATATTACTACTTCCAAGGAAATTTCCACGAATAATAATTACGTTAGTACTGCTGTAATTTACAAAGGTCATTAATCAATCGATCAGCTGAAATTCCGGGCATACCGGTTGACATCCTTATAGATGGCGGTGCACTTAATGTATCTTTGATTTCGTCGCTGACTGTAAATTATTTCTCTGATTCGCGTAAGCCAATTAATTGTTTTTATGAAAGAAATATGACTGAAAATTAGGCCGAGTGATGGATAGGCCGAGTTGTGGATAAGTGAAGGCCTTGACTGAATTAGCCTTTCCGCAGAATTTAAAGCACAACAAGGATTCTCCAAACCACTTCAATAAGTGGTGAGTTATTTTAACACCCCGATTTAGTGGTGTTCGTGCCCCCATATTGTAGCACTGATACCATTATTATTGTGCACCGATATTGGGATACTTGTTTGCCCATACATTGTGGAACTTTTATTTTAAATGCCTCGACATTATGATTATCTGTAACCCTGATAGTGGTTGCCGGATGATGTTGTTGTTTCAGTAATGATTGAGGTCCAGAAATATTTCATTGGTGATTCAATTTACAAACTGCTGCCCATTTTTGTGCATTTGCTAGTAGATTCATTAGGTGTCATGTTTTTATAATTTAGATGCGTTCTCTAAATTCTTTCTGTGGGCGTATGGAGTGCAACCATCGTCAGGAAAAGTGGCCGAGTGTTATGTGGAAACCGCAGTTGATTCTAAATATCTCAAAACACAGAACGGCTCAGTATTTAGCACCAAACCTATTGATGGGTATTGATGTTGTGACACCACTTATTCGTACCTTAGTGTGTGAGTGGCCTTTGAAGGTTGTAGCCCTAACCGGGAAGCCCTTCGCGAAATGAGTCGTCGAAGAATATCTGAACGTCTTCATTCAAAAGAAGGACAACAGGATACCAGTTCTAGTAGCGATGGTTCCGTTTGACTAAAACAATTACATGGTACCTACTTAATTATAATTATCAATAATCACATACATTAACCTACATGTCAACTTACAGCTTAGACGCCGCCAGTTTAGGTTGAAGAGATACTCATTGAAAACTATTGCGGATATTCCCCTAGCGAGGACGGTATGCAACAATTTTATAAGAGTAATAACTTCAGCTTCGGCGTGCAGTGAGTAATTTTATTTATTTATTAACAAAAGTACACCAACTGCTTCTGTATATAAATTAACAAATACAGTTGTTATGAGTAAAAGGCTTATACAGTTGCCAATACCGGGTGAACCAACATTCACGAACATAAGTGGTAAGTTAAACTAAATAAATGCTAGTACTAATATTGAGTGGAAATAAACTATAAAAAGATAATAATATTAAAATAGAGTAATAGTATTATGACATCAACCCCAAGTGTGGTGAAATAAAATCGAGTCTCCTAGAGTAGACAGTTAATCATTATGCTCAACCCTAACAATGATTGAGCCCTATTGTTTAATTCTGTTTATAATCTACATTCTTGTTTTTCTTTTAATATCGTCTATATAAATAAAAATCCGACCACAAAATGATGCATGCTGTGGCAACCTATAATTAAGTCTGCACTCAACTTAGGATTTTATATTATTGTAATATACAAATATAATAATTATCCCCTAGTGTGGATATGCATAATAACTCCCTAAAATAATTAGGCAACCTATAATTAAGTCTGCACTCAACTTAGGATTTTATATTATTGTAATATACAAATATAATAATTATCCCCTAGTGTGGATATGCATAATAACTCCCTAAAATAATTATCCCCTAGCGTGGATATGCATAATAACTCCCTAAAATAATTATCCCCTAGTGTGGATATGCATAAATATACAAATATAATAATTATCCCCTAGTGTGGATATGCATAATAACTCCCTAAAATAATTATCCCCTAGTGTGGATATACATAAATATACAAATATAATAATTATCCCTAGTGTGGATATGCATAAATATACAAATATAATAATTATCCCCTAGTGTGGATATGCATAATAACTCCCTAAAATAATTATCCCCTAGTGTGGATATGCATAAATATACAAATATAATAATTATCCCCTAGTGTGGATATGCATAATAACTCCCTAAAATAATTATCCCCTAGTGTGGATATGCATAATAACTCCCTAAAAAAATTATCCCCTAGTGTGGATATGCATAAATATACAAATATAATAATTATCCCCTAGTGTGGATATGCATAATAACTCCCTAATGGTGTGGTCGTGTGCTAATTTATGAAAAACATTATAGGTAATATTTATTCAACCCCAAGTGTGGTTTGAATATAATGAGCCCCAAGTGTGGTTCCAACGTAATGAGCCCCAAGTGTGGTTCCAACGTAATGAGCCCCAAGTGTGGTTCCAACGTAATGAGCCCCAAGTGTGGTTCCAACGTAATGAGCCCCAAGTGTGGTTCCAACGTAATGAGCCCCAAGTGTGGTTCCAACGTAATGAGCCCCAAGTGTGGTTCCAACGTAATGAGCCCCAAGTGTGGTTCCAACAATGAGCCCCAAGTGTGGTTCCAACAATGAGCCCCAAGTGTGGTTCCAACAATGAGCCCCAAGTGTGGTTCCAACAATGAGCCCCAAGTGTGGTTCCAACAATGAGCCCCAAGTGTGGTTCCAACGATGAGCCCCAAGTGTGGTTCCAACGATGAGCCCCAAGTGTGGTTCCAACAATGAGCCCCAAGTGTGGTTCCAACAATGAGCCCCAAGTGTGGTTCCAACAATGAGCCCCAAGTGTGGTTCCAACAATGAGCCCCAAGTGTGGTTCCAACAATGAGCCCCAAGTGTGGTTCCAACAATGAGCCCCAAGTGTGGTTCCAACAATGAGCCCCAAGTGTGGTTCCAACGTAATGAGCCCCAAGTGTGGTTCCAACGTAATGAGCCCCAAGTGTGGTTCGAATATAATAAGCCCCTAGTGTGGTTTGAACATAATAAGCCCCAAGTGTGGTTCGAATATAATAAGCCCCAAGTGTGGTTCGAATATAATAAGCCCCAAGTGTGGTTTAAACATAATAAGCCCCAAGTGTGGTTTGAACATAATGAGCCCCAAGTGTGGTTCGAATATAATAAGCCCCTAGTGTGGTTTGAACATAATGAGCCCCAAGTGTGGTTCGAATATAATAAGCCCCAAGTGTGGTTTAAACATAGTAAGCCCCAAGTGTGGTTTGAACATAATAAGCCCCAAGTGTGGTTTAAACATAATAAGCCCCAAGTGTGGTTTGAACATAATAAGCCCCTAGTGTGGCTAAAGAAGAAAGATAAGTATTTGCCCCTTGTGTGGTAATGTATTCTATTCACAAGCAATTATTCTATCAGTATTGAAACATTTACCTGAATTAAAGAAATATATATATATATATATATTCAAGTAATTAAACTAATAAACAATTTCAATTCAATTTTAGCAATGTTTAGCCGTATTTTTAATTCAGTAAGAGAGGTTACAGAACCAAATGTACTTTGCTTTAAGTTAAAGTGTGATTGATATCGATTAACTTTGATTGCTAGTATTTTTTTTGTAGTGAAAAGTTCATTATTGAGTTCTTGAATTATCTATTGTATAATATTGTGTGTGTAATATTTTTTATGTTAATAGGTATATTTGCTGTCATAGTGCCACCTGTATGAGGACATACAGCAAGAACGAATGGCCGATCGGTGTTGGGGATGAGGACATCCCCAGGGCAGAATGGCCGCCTGTTAGCGAAGACCGGTACCCCACCTCAAGTTTACTATAAAAGGCGCGGTATACCCGCACTCTGGCAGTTGTTCGACAAGCATCACTCGGAGCGGTAACGTCGTGCGAACTCTGTGAGACCTATATTTTCCATATTAATTAATAGCTGATGGCTATAGTTTGACATTTTATTGTGTACTCAGTGATTGTTACTCTGTTCCTATCTAAATTAATAAATTCTGGTTGTAACTTAAATGGATAATATACGAATATTGTAACATCTACCTCTCGGTTGGTTTCTTTTAATAAACACCACTGCTGATATTCTAACAAAAGGGTGAAACAAAGGGCTATCTTACGTAAGATTCTATCGCTAACAGCGATCTTTTATAGACAACCTTTGGATAGAATACCAAGGGGAAAGAGAGACAAAAAGTGTAGGTAGTCTATGGTATACTATTTAATTTATACAATCAATATGTACATAAAATATATTATGTAAATTTATATACTTGTTCTAATTTGACACGTGTGACATTGTGACAAGGTCACGTTTTAAACAGAATGTCCCTGTAAAACCTCTTAATCATAGTAATATGTATTGAAATAACATGTATTGAAACAACGCTGTTTGTGACTGGTAATGATTAATGGTAATGATGAATAAACAAACGAGAAAAGGAACGATGTTTATTTTATAACTTCAAACACGCCGACGCCATTTTATATTATTTCATTATTATTTTCGCGATCTATACAAATGAGTGTAATGTCAAAACCAACCACGATTTTAATATACCTAATAAAGAAATAGTACAATTCTTCTTCTTCTTCTTCAGCCTATAGAGGTCCACTGCTGGACACAGACTCCCTCAAGGCTTTCATTGGATTGGGGGATTTGCCATAATCCCCCAATGCAACTATTTGAAGCAATTTCAAAAAAAAAAGAATACCTACATTTTCTATAATTTTTATCTGTATCTTTCTTCCAGCTAACGTCCGAAATTCCAGGCCCGATTTTATTGGGTCTTTTACTAAATTCGCTGCCCAATTCCCACTCGTATGCGAATGAAGTCCAATCGACTTCATTCGCTAGTATGAAATATGTTTACCATATAAGATTTAGTAGTAGGAATACAAGGTTTTTTGGGAAGTGATGCAATATTATTTTATGATATAGCGCGCTAGTTTATTAAGAGTCCATTCTCTGTAACCTTGAAGACACCTAAATTGTAGTCCGGCGGAAAAACTAAAGGCAACGCTGGCAAATTTTCCCAGTTCCTCGAAGTAGGCGGTATAAAAGAATAGGCAAAACACTTCGTTCGGATCGTTGTGGTGTCAACAACGTAAGGATGGAAACTTGCCTAACGACGGGTCGTCCGATGATGGAATGGAGACGGAGGAATCAAATCAAGCAATTCTATCGCAAACTCCCCAAAATGCATTCTACAGAACACCGACAGTCTGCTCCAGACTTTGGAGACTGTTTTGATATAAATCTGTGTCATCAATTAGCATCTTCGCAGGCCTTTCCACTGAATGCAAAGTAGCCAGGTGGCATTTTGCAGCACCAGCCCAAATGTGGTGTATTTTTATCTCACGAAGTGACGCGTGCTATACTTGTGGTAATCAAGAGTGCAAATACGTTGTAAATATTGAGTTGATGCTGGTGCTTTCGGTAAGTACAGTTGAAGACAATGGTGAAATGGTGTGTGTGTGTGTGTGTGTGGGGGGGTGTGTGTTTGTGTGGCGGGATATGTTTTAGTTCAGTGTGTACAGTACAGTTACCAAACAAAATAAATAAAACACATTGACATCAGCATTATTTCGCACCTCGTCCGTCAACATTGCGGTCTTTAACAATACACAAACTTTATCAGCACTCAAGTACCTACTGTGTTACCGACATTATTGATTGATGTGCTTACGGTATTATCCTGTGAAATTCATCAAAAACGTGAGTTTGTGATGAATTTTGGCTGAATGTCGAGAATTGTGAAATTCTCTACATTTAGCCGAAACGCGTGCCGACAAAATTGAATCCTGTCCCAACCCCCGCCCCGATAAATTACGGGGTTTCATTAATTAATTAAAATATTTTTATAAACCTGTTGTTTTATAAGCATGATATAGAGCTGGGCACAATTCACCTCCCTTTCTCCTCCTCATACAGAGAAGGATTGAGCGTAATCACCACGCTTGCTTAATGCAGGTTGGCAGTTTCAGACTTAAAGTCCAGGTTTCCTCAAGATGTTTTCCTTCTTCTTGTAATCAGTCATTGGTGTCCAAGGTGTACTTAGCGAGATATACTTTATGTATATGAGAGGAGACCTGTGCCCAGCAGTGGGACGATAAAAAGGGTAATGATGATGATGATGGTGATGGGGCAAACAATTTTGTTAAAAAAAAAAGCGTGTGTGTCAGCTCCGACGCACGACTGGAGTTTACTCCTTATGTAGGTACGAGAAAAAAAATAAAAAAAAAAGTATAAAAAAAATATTATTATTATTAATTTAAAAACTATTTATAAAATAAATCATAAAAAATTATAAATGCATATTTATGAAAATTTTAACCAATTTTAAGAAAGTTGATAATAAAAATTTTTTTTTTTTTTTTTAATTATTATAATTCCTTTTTTTTAAATATAACATTATCTTAATAACTAACAAAATATAGTTGTAAAAAGATAATCATACCACTTTTTTAGATTAGAAAGTTGCGCAGCAAAGGTGCGCACTAAAATAGTAACGCTTAAAATTCGTTACTCGTTAGTAGGTTTTACCCCTCGGATTTTTCTCATACCGGGCGCCATAAATATGAAAATCGATTCTTAAGGAGTAAACTCCAAAAATGATTAAAATATTTACGGTATGTCTGGCTTAGAAAGTGGCGAAGTGCGAGTGTTTTGAGGAACTGGTCTTTGTAATTTCGGCCTTCAAAAAGTGCTATTTTTCAACTTAAGAAATTATATTTGATTTCATTTTTTTGTTTTTGTGAAGTGAAACACTCGTGAAAGTTAACTAAAATAAAGCTAAAATAATGATTATTTTTGTTCATTCTGTGTTCACGCCTCGCCAAATTTGGAACGAAATTACATAACTTTCACTAGAAATCAGCGTTCAATTTGTCGATTTCGGAGCACAAGTGACTGAATCCTAAGGAAGTATATTCCAATTGATTAAAGTTACGTGATTTCATATTATGTAAATACCAACTTCATAACAATATTCATTCTAGCATTATGAACAAGGAACAAATGTTTTAGCAGAAACTGAACTTTATTATGCAGGAGTCAAAGTTATTTTTTCATAAACTTATTTACATTTTCGGAATAAATTTCGCGGTTGCAGTTACATCATCGGACTAGTTCATAAAAAGATTATCTTATTTTTCACTTGATTGATTTAGTATCTAATTATGGGCTCACTTTGAGTGAAAGATGTGGCTAATATACGGTAGGAAGATTATATATACTTTTTATCATCATCATCATCATCTCAACGTTAATCCCAGTCGCATCAGCAGCTTTTTTTCCCAGCTTTGGAGTCTGGGGTCCGCTTCTACCAGACTAACTGCTGATTTTGGCTAAACTTCGATATTTTCCGTGAAGCGACTACCGTCTCACCTCCACAACCCGAAGGCGATATCTAAGCATTGCAGTTAGACCAATGGTTAGACTTTTGAGGGCTCCAACAACCCGTAACAACTGCCACTATATGTTCGTATGGCAACCGGGCCCAACGGCTTAACGTGCTTTCCGAGACACACTGTGCGGGGATCGAATCCGCGCCGCCTTGCGCAACGGCCGCGTTCGCTACCGCTACGCCACGGAGGCTGATATACACGCTGGAATTTTAATGGTTGTTTTCCCGCGGCAAAACGATTTACTACTACGATTACTACTACGATTACGATTACGATTTTTCTACTACGATTTACTTTAGGAGTACTTTCGATGAATAGAGTAAAAAACAAAAAATGTTTGTATTAAAAAAAAATTAAAAAAGTAAATAAAAAAAATCATCAACTCGAAAAATTGAGAAAAGTTAATTACGCTAGATACAACTTGTAGGTACTACCCGTACTACTCAGAATGTACATGAAACCGCCTCAAAGGAAAGCAATGTATTTAATGTTCAAACCATAATAAGCTCCCGTGGGTTTTTTTTATCACTATGTTAAATCTGCCATTTCAAGTTTCTAATATTTAATTTCATGATGAAACGATTGTATTACTTAGACAAAACCGTTTCGCTGCGGGAAAACAACCATTAAAATTCCACGCTGTATATACTTTTTATGTATACCATATACATACATACATACATTATAGTCCAAGATCCCAGAGCGATCAGACGTAACTTATTTTCACATGGATGAAACCTTAGGTTCGTAGTAGTGCCTCATGTACTTAGAATACCTGTGTGTTTGTGGAACTTGCCGAGTGACACCTGGGCAGGTACCAGGTGAGAAAGGTAACTAAAAATTAGAGTTATTTTACTTAAATTCTGATGGCTGATATTTATATATATTATGTATAATATTATACTAAACTAGTATCATAAAGTGTCAGACACTTTTCATTGACCAAAACTTTTGTCAGACGCTTTAAAGCTCCATAAAAAATAAATGAACTTTACTTATTTTCACATGTCTGACTTTTACATGTGTTATTGAGGTACACATACACACTTTAATTTTCCGTCTTCCATGGTTTTTTCACTATCACAAATTACTTAATATCAGTAAAAAACAGGGTTCGAAAATATCCGATATTTATAATAAATATCAAAATATCGGATATTTATGATATACATATATCCAATATATATCCAAAATCGGATATATATCCGATATTTATATCCATTTCTTAAGACTGCCATTTTAATATCTTATTACTACCTATACGATTGCCACAGGTACATGACAGTTTATTATTATGAATTTATTACAATATAAAAACTAAAAATATGTTAAGATTATATGTTTATTTTGTTAAATAAAAACTAAAAATATGTTGTTTTTATGTTGTTATTTTTAGTTTTTATATTGTAATAAATTCATAATAATAAACTGTCATGTACCTGTGGCAATCGTATAGGTAGTAATAAGATAATAAAATGGGATAATAAGATAGTTATTTTTAGTTGATTTTTGTGAACTATAAGAGTTCACAAAAATCAACTAAAAATAACTATCTTTTTCTGAGAAAACAAAGTCTATAAATATTAGGGAAACAAAATTAAAATATCTTAAAAATCCTAATATTTGTACTTAGTCGAGTTATAATCAAATAACAAATTAGTCTTTTTCTAGTCAGCTAGATCTGTCAAATCGCCTGTTGACATTCCTAAAGGATTAACACTACACTTCACTTTTAAGGAGTAGGGATGTTTGCAGATGATAGAATTGAAAATTATTTTGGCTCTTTTACGTTACACTATTACTATTGATTGCAGAACCCTATAGAATATGCCAGCAGCGCGTCGGTAAAATCACTTAGATGCAACATACTATAAATTTTGATATATATCACAAAAAATGGTTTGATATATATCAGATATATATCATGATATAAATCAATTGATATATATCCTTCGAACCCTGGTAAAAAAATACACGGCATAAACAAAAAAAAAACATGTGCTCTTTACGGATCTAAACTCTATACTACGTGACACGTACTAGGCACATACACACACACAGTAGAGTGGAGCAAATGGTAAGTTTAAGAAGGGGAACCGAGTTGCTATGGACATCTCACTCGCTGTTCAATGCATGCATAGTGCTTACGCGCTCGCACTCCCAGTCGAATAATTTTTGTCTTAAGGGATGTTTGGTCAGTCAAATTTGTCTGACTGATGAAATATAACTTTGTAGTAGTTACCTCAAAAACATATGTAAAAGTCAGACATGTGAAAATAAGTAAAGTTCATTTATTTTTTATGGACCTTTAAAGCGTCTGACAAAAGTTTTGGTCCATGAAAAGTGTCTGACACTTTATGATACTAGTTTAGTATAATATTCTACATAATATATATAAATATCAGCCATCAGAATTTAAGTAAAATAACTCTAATTTTTAGTTACCTTTCTCACCTGGTACCTGCCCAGGTGTCACTCGGCAAGTTACACAAACACACAGGTATTCTAAGTACATGAGGCACTACTACGAACCTAAGGTTTCATCCATGTGAAAATAAGTTACGTCTGATCGCTCTGGGATCTTACTCTATTAGTCTATATTAATATGAAAGGTACCAAAAAATACCGCAAGTGTTATCGCTAAAAGCGAAAAAAACACAACATAGCAGAACACACAAAATTCACAAATGATTTCTATTTTTTTCACTGCTGATAAAATGCCTCCCCCTTTCCTAAAACTATCTCGATCCTTCCCATTGTGGCACGCATCTTGTTGGTCTTGGTACGAGAAGTAAATATACTCTATGAATAAAAATAAACACCTGCCTTGCTGATAATATTATACATAGAAAAGTATGTGACAATGGATGGATGGATGTGTGTTAACTCTTTCCCGAAAAGACTACATATATGTCACCAGGAATATTACATAGGATATTTTTTATTTCGATATTCTTACAGGATCTATACTTACGCGGGACAGCCTCCGTAGCGTAGCGGTAGCGAACGCGGCCGCTGCGCAAGGAGGCTCGGGTTTGATCCTCGCGCAGTGCAAATATTTTATGCATGAATATGAATATTTGCACTGGTCTGGTCGTGCCTTGGATAGCACGTTAAGCCGTTGGTCCCGGTTGCCATACGAATATCTAATAACAGTCGTTACGGGTTGTTGGAGCCGTCAAAAACTTCAACAATTGGTCTAACTCGATATTACCTTTGTGTGAACATTAACTATCCTAATCATTTATCCATACATTTCCATTATCCATCCTTGTTGCGTCAACGACGATAAAAATAAACTTGGCTGTATGGCGTGCTATGCCTTCGCCTGGTCCATTTGGGCGAACGGAAGAAAAAGATGTAGTACAAAAGAAGATGGCGACCTCAGCGCATTCGACACCGCGTGTACTCTAAATAAAATCGAATATCTGACTTCCTAAGAGCTTCGCTGGCCTAATAAACCCTCAGTTTCCATATTGGTGATGTGTCTGTGCTTGACGAGTGTAGGCAGTGAGCAAACAGCATCAAGTCCACGACGAAGGAGCAAGCTAACCGACTGGCGCCTGACTCGTCGTTAGTAACTCCTCGACCTGTCCAACTGCATCCAGGTTAGTGCTTTGCATGATTGTTTCCCTGCTTTGAGACCCTGGGGTTGATAGGAGAATGCAGCGACTCTTCCAGGAAGCGTCAACAATAATTATGGTGCCTCCTGTGAGGAATCTCCCTCGCGTAATTATTTCAAAATTACCTACTATCGGAAATTAAATCCTACCATTCTCGTTATTACGTTAAATACGTAATCCCAATTCTAATTTATTCGTATACTTACCTACTTAAGGCAATTTCAATTTGCCTTTCAAGTTCTAAGTGTCTAAATAAAACCTAGGTCATCCCATGATACCTAGTTATTGTTTCTTATTTGAGACCGGTTGACTATTCAATCGTACATTCATACCTCGTTAATTCCCGTTTTTCGTTTATTTGTATTAAATAACAAATTGCATAAATTACTTTTAAAAAACGTGAGTTCGAAGTTTCTCGAAATTAGTACCGAGGTACCTACACTCGTCGTACTTATCTCCGGCGGGAGAAATTAGCTTTGACCTACCTCAAAGTCAAAACTTATATTCTAACAAATAACCTTGAGACGTGTGTATTTCATTCAATACGTTCGCGCGTGCATAGCTGCCTACTTACCGGCTGACGTTTTTTCCGTTTTAGCTACTTTTATAACTTTTATCTTTTTGAGTTAACTATGAGCGAAGTGGAATTAATAACCGCTATTAAAAGGCGGGAATATGAGTTTACAAGTATGCAGATACTTTACGATTTAGCCAATACAGTTAAAGAAACTAAAACTAAATTTGCAGCTTTTCGAGCTAGGTATAAAAAGATTGATGAAATTCGTAATAGATTTTTAGAATGCAACGAGGATGTTAACCGGTTGCAATTAAAGCTTAAACCTTCGTTTGTTATCGATCATAAAGTGTTACTGTCATTCGATGAATTGTATTACTGTGTTATCGAGTTTGCGGATTCTCTCGATGCGAGCGCGGGTAGCGACTGTCGCCCGGAATTAGGTCAAGGTCACGTGCGTTCGCAGGTGAAGTTACCGAAACTAGAACTCCCAAAGTTTGATGGTAATCTAGAGAAGTGGCAAACATTTAAAGATAGTTATACAGCACTTGTTCATAATAATAGTTCATTGTCCGACACTGAGAAATTTCACTATTTGCTGTCATGTTTATCTGGCTATGCACTGACATTAGCCAAGGGCGTGCCTGTGACATCGGCAAATTATTCAGTGGTTTTTGCAACTTTACTAGACAGATATGACAACAAGCGTATTCTTGCAACAGCTTATTTAGATAAAATAATTAAAATTAATCCCATACAAAAACCATCATTATCTAACTTATCTGAGTTATCTAACACACTTTATGAATGCGTTAGTGCCTTGCGCGGTTTGTGTATTGATGATTTATGCGAATTTATTTTATTCTACATTGCGTCTAGGCCTTTAGATACAGAAACAAGAAAAAGGTTTGAATTACAAAACACTGAAGAAATTCCTAAATTTAATAACTTCATTACTTATTTACAAAATTACTTAAAGTATTAGAAGTTAGCCAACCAGTTAATATTCCATCATCAAATTTTACAAGTAAACAAAATCGGCCTAATACAAATAAAGATTATTTATCGCGTCAACCAAATTCATCTCTAATTTCTTCCAACAATAATAATAAAGTTAATCAGTTTGTTTGTGTGTGTTGTAATGAAAATCATTCAATCTACCGTTGTAGTAAATTGCATTCCATGAATATGACACAGCGACAACAATTAGTTAAAGATTTAAAATTATGTCAAAACTGCTTAAGGCCGGGTCACACTGTTACCGATTGTAAATCTAAGTCAATATGTTTCATTTGTAATGCAAAGCATAATACTTTGTTACATGAAGAGCATCAGAGTTTACTGTCTCATACTAGTGAACTGGATTCATCCCAGCATCCCGATATGAACACTACTCTAACTGGTGCTACCCAGTCAAACATTTCGAATCAACCTATTAGCAAAAAAATCCTGGGTACAGCAGTAGTTCGTGTGAAGCGAGCGGATGGTTCGTGGCAGTATGTCCGCGCAATTATTGACAGTGGCTCGATGGATTCATTCATTACAAGTAGCTGTGCGCGACACTTAGGTTTACATATCAAGAAATGTAAATTAAATGTAAGTGGCATCGGTCAAAATTATGGGTGTAGCATTCAAGGTCACACCTTCGGTTCAATAAGACCTCGATTGAGTGACACTCCTCAGTTTGACATTCAATTAGTGGTTCTACCTAAAATCACATCCATGATTCCTTCGATGTCGTTGCCGGCAATCGTCAAGGATAAGTTTACACATCTAGATCTCGCCGACCAGGACTTTGATAAATCCGGTCCGATCGATCTGTTGTTAGGAGTAGACTGTTTTGACCAGATATATACTGGCTCACGTTTCAGTCCAGGCCCGGGCTTTCCATGCGCACTCTCTAGTGTATTCGGCTGGGTGATAAGTGGTCAGTTTCTTCAAAACGTGGTAGCTAAAACTCCGGCGACACCCGTTACGCTCCTCGTCGCGCCTTCTAGTGCGCTCGACGGGATCGTTCAACGGTTTCGGGAGTCCGAGGAGCCGCCAAAATGTAAAATTTCCGGCCCCGAGGATGAAAAATGCGAACAAAAATATAAAGAAGGCACGCATCGCACCTCCGATGGGCATTATGTTGTCCCAATTATGCTTAAAGATGATGCTCCAGCCTTAGGAAAATCATATCAACAAGCGTTTAATCGTTTTCTAAATTGGAAAAAAAGACTTGCTAGTCAAAATAGGTCAATTTTAACTTATTGAGAAATAATATTTTAAAACCAAAGCATATTTTAAGAGGATAATAACAATTTATTTATTATATATTCTGAAATTGTGATAATAGTACAAAATTATTTAACAATTATTATTATACAATTATTGAATTAAATTCATAAAAGTTTTATGACGGAAGATAATTATTTACTTAATGTTTTATGTCATGTTATAAGTACGAGATCTATCAGTAATAAAATAATAATCAATGTAACCATGACCAGTTTGTTAATAGGGAAATCGATCGCGACTGCTAGTCCAGTCGATCCCGACTGCTAGTCCAGTCGATCGCGACTGCTAGTCCAGTCGATCGCGGCTGCTAGTCCAGTCGATCGCGGCTGCTAGTCCAGTCGATCGCGACTGCTAGTCCAGTCGACCGCGACTGCTAGTCCAGTCGATCGCGACTGCTAGTCCAGTCGATCGCGACTGCTAGTCCAGTCGATCGCGACTGCTAGTCCAGTCGATCGCGACTGCTAGTCCAGTCAATCGCGACTGCTAGTCCAGTCGGTCGCGACTGCTAGTCCAGTCGATCGCGACTGCTAGTCCAGTCGATCGCGACTACTAGTCCAATTGATCGCGACTGCTAGTCCAGTCGATTGCGACTGCTAGTCCAGTCGATCTTAAAACTACACTGTTGAACTTAATGTCTAAACATTATTCATTTACAAAAATTCAAAGAATGATAGCATGGTGTAATCGTTCTGTTTCTAACTCTAAAACGGCCAGGCAAGACCGAAATCTTTCTCCTCTTAGTGGTGCTGAGCTTGAAAAAGCAACGAAAGTGCTGGTTAAATTCCGTCAAGATAATTACATGACTTCGGAAGTTGACCGGGTGCGTAAAAACGAACCTAATACTCCGCCGATGTTTTGGAAAATGGCTCGTATCGTGCAAGTGCATGCAGGTTCAGACCAGGTAGTTAGAGTCGTTACTCTCCAAACTGCTAACGGAAAGACGTTTCGTAGGCCGGTGGTAAAGGTTTGTCCCTTACCAAATAATTAGTTTATTTTCCTTTTATATACCTAACTAGAGTATAAGTACACACTGTCTTTAGGTTATTTAAAATAAACCACCAATTATTTACCCTTATTAACTAGAATTCTATGCATTTTTTCGGCAGTAGCTCATAGTCCAGCTATTGCTGATTTCACTCTTAATCTTTCGCATTCTTCTTGAAACCCTTGTGGATTTCAGGTGGGGGGAAATGTTTGAACATTAACTATCCTAATCATTTATCCATACATTTCCATTATCCATCCTTGTTGCGTCAACGACGATAAAAATAAACTTGGCTGTATGGCGTGCTATGCCTTCGCCTGGTCCATTTGGGCGAACGGAAGAAAAAGATGTAGTACAAAAGAAGATGGCGACCTCAGCGCATTCGACACCGCGTGTACTCTAAATAAAATCGAATATCTGACTTCCTAAGAGCTTCGCTGGCCTAATAAACCCTCAGTTTCCATATTGGTGATGTGTCTGTGCTTGACGAGTGTAGGCAGTGAGCAAACAGCATCAAGTCCACGACGAAGGAGCAAGCTAACCGACTGGCGCCTGACTCGTCGTTAGTAACTCCTCGACCTGTCCAACTGCATCCAGGTTAGCGCTTTGCATGTTTGTTTCCCTGCTTTGAGACCCTGGGGTTGATAGGAGAATGCAGCGACTCTTCCAGGAAGCGTCAACAACCTTCGGGTTGTGGTGGTCAGGCGGCAGATGCTTCACGGAAAATATCGAAGTTTAGCCAAAATTAGCAGTTAGACTGCTAAAGCGGACCCTAGACTCCAAAGCTAAAAAGCTTCGCATGCGACTAGGATTAACGCTGAGATGATGATGATGATCTTTACTTACACGGGTGAAACCATGGTGCACAGCTACGAAAAACTGTTTAAATGGTTGGTAAATATGCAACACGTACCTACACATCGTTACAATTTACATAATTAGCTTATTATATTTTGCTGGTACTTTATAAGAACATTTCATTAATTATCTATACTAACATTATAAAACTCAAGAATTTATTTGTTTGGAAAAATCTCAGAAACTACGGGTTCGAATTGAAAAATTCTTTTCATATTAGATAGTCTATTTATCAAGAATGCTTTTAAGATAGAAAACATTACGCTGCGACCAAAAGAACTAAAAACACAAGGGCAAATATGGATAAAACGGGAAAAATTACTCATCTTTGAGAGTTTCTCTAGCGTGCGCTGCGTAAACGGTTCAAGTGACCCAAAAATATGATATAAAACTTATCAATCGCAATCATAATAACAAAAATTTATGCAGACGAAGTGGTGGTCAAGAGCTAGATATGAATAAATTTAGGAGGATGTCGTGATTTTATTTTTTTGATTTAATTATTTAAAGAAGTTCATCATCATCAACCTTTTATCGTCCCACTGCTGGGCACAGGTCTCCTCTCATACAGAGAAGGATTGAGCGTAATCACCACGCTTGCCACTATGCCACCACGATTTGTACGGTTGAAAACGTTCATTGACTGAAAATTATATCGAAATTACCCGTCCAAGACATCTATTGTAGAAATAAGAATCTACATATTATAAAAGGCTTGATTGACTTTTCAGTTGCTTTGCGGTTCTTCCTTCTGCAACGCCGTAAACCGAGATTCATAGCGTATGCAGCGGTAGGTAGATTAACCGACACGCGCGAACAACGCGTCATACGAGTTCTACATCTCGCAAGCAGAGTTTCCCGTGCAACTAGCATACATTTTACTTCCCAAAATAAACCGTAGGGCAAGTGCCCGCCAGACATAACACTCGTCTGGCCGGAGGATCCTTCCTTTTCATTGGACGATGAGTAAACTTTACACCCTCTTCTTACTGCCTCCACATCCGACCGTGTGTCAGTATTGTTTTCTTTTAAAAGACGGTTACGACACAAATCATTTCTAATATATCGTAGGTACGTTAACAAACATTTGAACTCATATATACAAACAGCCAGATCCGGAACAACTACTTGTAGGCCATACAAATATGCCACCAAG
This sequence comes from Sesamia nonagrioides, assembly GCA_017933935.1. Taxonomy (NCBI): domain Eukaryota; kingdom Metazoa; phylum Arthropoda; class Insecta; order Lepidoptera; family Noctuidae; genus Sesamia; species Sesamia nonagrioides. The sequence continues at coordinate 310,385 of JADWQK010002119.1, forward strand.
AATCAGCAACCGAACCCACGACACACAATGCAGCAGTCGATCGCTCAGCCCCTTCACCAACCGTATCGTGGTTGTTTAGTTTATAGATTTTAAGCTCTGACTGAAGATCTTAATTTATTATGACGCCATAATAAATTCCATAAATCAGCTCGCTTCGCTTCTCTGTCAGGCTTTTGATCCAACGAGACTTAACTGAGCTCAAAAGCTATAGCTGGAACGGAACAAAACGAAGGCTACTGTCAAGAATAGAGGTTTAGTCTGAGCTCGACACTCGACAGTCAATCAGTCAACCAACTAAATACATAATCAACGTATAATTATCCCAAAGTTGGGACACAAACCTCCTCTTGGTGAAGGAATGGGCTATAGTCTACCAGCCCAGCAGGTTGGTAGATGTCACATGTTTTTAAAGTTTTTGACTCGAGAATATTTTTTTTTGGCGCATCATACCCGGCAAACATCGCAACACAACTGCTCAGACTCATCCTCCGTACCTACGACTTCACCAAACATCATTCAGAAACAGGATGAATCGCTTGACGGCAAGACTTTGTCTGGTGGATGGTAACTTCTGCTGGCAGCCGATGTTATGGCCTACCACCGAGAAAAATATACACAAATTAGGCATTCGCTATACAGAGTGGAGCTGACAATACGACAATAAATTAAACATCGTGTATCTCAACACATACTCAGTCTACCCATAAAAAATTATATAAATATATCCATTAGATTAGTCACAGGAAATTATTTTTCATTTTTCACATTTTCTACATGATGTACATGTTGATAAGGAAGCGCTTACAGGTTGATGACCGCCACATCCAGCGGTACTAAACTTTAATATGTAATAATGATGCGAAAAAGCAAGTCGATACAGATACAGGAACGTCGCCCGCTGATCGGAGGTCACTGAACCAATATTTTAAAGGATGTTTTATTCCGTTTGTAATTTTATGCCATTTAGTTTGTTTAATTTTTTTACTTTTTTTATTTTTGATGCCAGGTTTTTTTCTATGGCTCAGGATTATACAATATGTAAAGAAAACCCTGTCCGACCCATAAGGATAATAAAGGTTAGGTAAACACTTGACCAAATGTAATATAAAATTTTACATAATCATCACAGTAACAATAATAATGAATTTTGCAATAATCTTTTTTTCCCGGGTATTAATTCCAATTTCCCCGATATTTGGTGATTTTTAAAAAACTGACAACACCATTTGTGACGGAGCGAATAGCGATGCGACCACGTGCCGCATGCCCCGCCCCCCTTCACCCGCGCATGTATGCCTATCGGGTTGCCTACCGCACATGCATTAAGTTACCTCGCTTTTTCGAAATAATATTTTTTTTTTGGGGGATTTTTTTTAAGTTTAGCCCGGCTTTGTTGCATTATTAGAATCAGTTAACGATACCTAACAATACCTTCACGGATCGGACAGGGTTTTCTTTACATATTGTATATATTCCTTTGAACCAGCATGGTCTGTGTTTTTATTTATTGTCGTATTGCCAGCACCACTCTGTATATGTCGCAGCCACCTGTTTTAATCAGTCATTAAGGTAACCGCCTAGCATATAGCTAACCGGGGGCCTGAATGATATTCAATCAATTACCTAAAATAAATTTTGCAAGTGGGAAATTTTTGCATACCGTTATTGGTTATGATCAATCACGTGCGGTCCTATAGGTACATTGTATTGTTAACTTAATCAGCGCCTCACTTAAATTAACGTATATTTTTAGACGAATTATTTTTAAACACTTCTATTGTGTCAATGGAGTAGGTATAAAAACTTGACAAGACTTAACTAAAATCTGTCTTCTGTCTTTTTTTTATTGAAATAGTAAAGTTGCCTTACCTCAATTTAGTTTAGTTTGTGAACAATAGAATCGGCACCATTTTGTGTTGTTAAAAAATATAGGAATTATAATAATTATCATCATCATCATCATCAAACTTTTTATCGTCCCTCTGTTGGGCACGGGCGGAGATCTGACCCTCATACAGAGAAGGATTGAGCGTAATCACCACGCTTGTTCAATGCGGGTTGGCGATTTCATACTTAAAGTCCAGGTTTCCTCAAGATGTTTTCCTTCACCTTTAGTCATTAGTGTTCAAGATATACTTAGAAAGTACAACTATAACTTTAGAAAAGTTACATTGTTACATTTTGTCGTCCTCACAAGGATGGGGGAGTTAAGTAGCTGTACTTAACCTGGGTACCTATGGGTATAATATGGGTTACATAATACTTATTAGTGAAATGCTGATATCACTAATAAATATTATGTAACCCATATTATACCCATAGGTACCCAAATGTTATAGTAACTATTGTGTAGGTATCCATATTACGTAGTAATAAGTATTGTGTAACCCTTATTATAGGTACCCCTAGGTACCCAAATTATACAACGTGTAACAAAAAGGGTATATACATACCAAGGGCATGGCATCTTTAGATGATATAAAACGAAATCGGTAGGGTTTCAACTCAAAATAAAATACTCAAAAAATTGGTACCAAATTTTCGGTTTCGTGTGTTTCTTAAAATCAAATCATAACAAACGTGGCAGCACACTACATACGTTAATAACTACTACTAATACTAAACAAAATCCGATAAATGTCTTCAATATCTCTGTGCGACTAGTATGATAGTAGCCTATCACAGGCGGTGTTTTTCCTCATAACTTCCTAACATAAAGAGATAGGATTAAAACACCCTTCCAATATCGTTTGATATCATGTAAAGATGCCATGCCTTTATTATGTATATACCCTTTATGTTACACGTTGTATAGTACCAACCATTGTGTTACCTACACAATTATATCCACCTATATTATGTATACAGTAAGAACTGTTGTATAGCTACCCAATTTGGTAAAAAAAAAAAAACTGTGTATTTTCCAGCGAAGTACCTAACCTATTACATATACCTAAATATATTTAAATCCCATAGGCTTCAACTTCTTTAAAACTTGACACCAGCTATTAAATTGTACAACACATGCAGCCAAATTTTGCCATAAATGATTAAATATTTCAGTGGTACTATCCTGAATAATTAATGAAGCCGTCGTTTTCCGATATCGAAACACGAAACTTCTGAAGCCCTAATAAATCCGAACCCAAAAATATCGTTCAAGTGTTTAGAACTGCTATTCATTCAATCGAATTTAAAAAAGAGTGCTTCAATAAAACAGGTCCCGATTTACGAGTTGTATGTCGACACTATTTGCGGATTGATCGTAAGTTCTCGCGACCCCAGCGTAGGTGTGGGGAAGGAACACCGGTGTGGTTTTGAGTCAGTAATAGTCTGATAGACGACCACCCAAACCCGGACATTCATGAGAGGATTTTCCAGCCCGTATAAAAAAGGCTGTCAATGTGATCCACTGAATTCAATCAACAGATTATTGTTTCGAAAGTTAGCCGATAGTGACATAATAATAATTTCGAGAGCTAAACACCGATGGAAACTTTCCTCCTTTTGACGACAACTTACGGACAATTGCCTAACGTTTAGATTTTTATACACTATGTAACAAAAACCCTGTTGTACCTTTCAGGGACATATACATTTACAAGCAGATCATTAATAAAATTATAACTAAAAATAATAATCAATGTCTCGTCGAGGGGTCAAAATCAAATAACTATTAAAATCGACACATTCTAAAACATGTTTAGAATATTTTAACACTGACGTAAAACGTTCCAGTAATCTAAACTACAGCAAAAACATGTAACCTTAATTGAAATTATAAAGGACCGTTTTGATATTTTGTATATATTTTTTCCCGATATTCCCACGGGACCGAGACTTATTATTATGAGACTGCGGGGCGCTGGTAGTAATATATAAATTGGATAAAGTTCTTATAGATACTTTGCTGAACAACAAATCATTAACTTATATATATACTATACCCATTATTTACTTGCTACTGTAAGTGTAACATGGCAGCTGGTCGTATTAGAATACCAGCGCTGTGACATTTATTTTAAATTTCGAAGCATTATGCTGAGGTATGAGCTTGGGTAGGAGTCTTTTGGGCTCGTATAACACTTTCAAACTCCTTTTTCTTTTTTATGTAATTCGCTTTTTTATTTTACTAGCTCACCAATTTTTAAATGGTTTTTATAAATAAACAGTGAAGCGGAATAATTTGAAAATATTCCATGGTACCGTGTATTCCATGGTACCAGGGACGAATATCTGTCGATTGGTGGGTCGGACGTTCAGATTTGTTCGATAGAAAGAGAGAAAAAGGGAGAAAACGGTTTCAGACCCTTGGAGAAATAATATATGTTGATTTAGTTTAGTTTCTTGGTCTTTATATACATTTTTTTTAATAACTATAAACTAGTGCTTGACTGCAATCCCGCTTGATGGTAAGCAGTGATGCAATCGTTGATGGTAAAGCGCACTAGTTTATTAAGCCTATTCACTTAAAAAACTTAGGAATAGGAAGGAGAAAAAAAGTTGAGAGAGGTGCTGCAATGATAAACCCAACAACACAACCAACGATGCTGTGCCAGAGGGAGATTGATCTGAAAACCAAACTTCCGACACAACAACATTTGGCGCATCGCACCCGGCACACATCGCAACACAACTGCTGCTGCGGCTCTTTATGCCGATTGGCCTAGTTCTGTTCTGTCTCCTGCTTGTTATGGAGGGAAGTGGAAAAAATATCTTTTTTCTTACTCCTCCGCTATTCTTTTCTGATTAATTTCGTTGCAGGACCCAAGACAGTTGAATCGTTTCTCCGGGACTCGTCGAGCTTCATTGCTCGGCGTTTTTCTGGCGGTCTCCACTGTTGATGCTGGTGTGGCGGGTTTTTTGCTCAGACCCGTCCTCCGTACGGCTTCATACATACATACGAGTCGCAGTTAAAGCTTTTTCTTTATAGCCTAACTTAAATTAATGTAGCCTTCCAAATGATTTCAGCCTAGGTGACCAATCTCATCGCAGATTACCCAGGTAGGTATATGCGTGGAAGTGTGCGCGTAAACATAGGTGCACTCTGTTTCTTTACTCGCATAATCCGATGGGATCGCAATCAGACACGGCCGGGAAGAGATCAGTCGTTGGGCCAACGGCTTTACGTGCTTTCCGAAGTACGGAGGTATTAAACCGTCAACTACCAAACTCCTGGCTGTTATTAAAAAATTGAAAACCTAATAACATTTTGTCAAGCCTGGATATCGAACACAACACCCACGCTCAGCTGTCTCACTTACCATAATATTGAACAACATTGTTTCAAAGTTGGATAGAATACTTTCCGAAGGATTTTTCTAATAAATGTTATTTTTTTTTTTTTTTACTATTAACTGCTTGAACGCAATCCCGCCTCATGGTAAGTAGCGATGCAATCGTTGATAGTGGAGCGCACTACTTTATTATGAACTAATTCCCTCTAATTGTCGTCTCTTGAAGACACTTATTTTTTTTTTTATAATTGATATATTGAACATTTGACTGCCTTGCAATCTTTATTGTTTTTCAATTGTTAGTAACATCGGCCCTTCTCTGCTATATTACCGTAATAAAGTAATTGTGTATTTCCAGAAATTGTGGACATCCGCAATTATATTCTACAATAGAGACATACGCGACCACACATTCACAATGATATTGTCAATAAGGCACACTACTTAGCTTAGCCTTCCCCAGACAAAGTGGCCAGAACCGTAAAATAGATTAATGACTGGAACCACAATAATATCAGTAAACGTTTGCCTGTTCCAGACTAATTAATGGGTTTGGAAGGCAATATGTGCCAACAATATTCGGTATAATTATATGGAAATGGTTTTCATATTAGCGTACGCAATTAGGGTACTGGGTTAGTTAAATAAAATGCTTGCTTAGGCCAGCGTGAAAAGGAAACAATGTCTATGAAACCGGTCAAGTGCGAGACGGAATTTTTTGTGTATTTCAAATTTCTATTTTTATAATTTAGTTTTTGATACTACTTAACCATTTCGACAAAATTTTGACGAAATGTTTTGCTTATAACTAAACATAATGTATAAAAGAAATACATAAATACGGTCCGACACTGCATATAAAATATATGAAGAGGCAGCCAAGAGACCCACGCTCTTGCTACCACAAAATTGTTCACAATAACTGTTTCCTTTTAGAAATAAGACCTAGTGTGACTTCGCTTTGTAAAAAAATACAATATATGAGCTGTAAAAACATATTCCGTAATGCACTCATCATCATCTCAGCGTTAATCCCAGTCACATCTGAGTCTGGGTTCCGCTTTGCCAGTCTTATTGCTGATTTTGACTAAACTTTGATATTTTCCGTGAAGCGACTGCCGTCTGATCACAATCCGAAGGGGGTATATGTAGATTCTGTAATACACTATCAGCAGCAATGGCTTTCATTTGAATGGTTTAACAACATTCATTGTATTAACGTTTTGGTTAAGTAGAACAAAACCTCCCATTTTGAAATGTGAAAAGCCATTTCAAAGAAATGTAGGTGCCGTTGAGTGCATATTTGCGAGCGGTAAGCGGAGTGTGTAATGTACACTACCGCAAACAGAGAATTTAAGCACTGAAATAAAATAAAGTCGTGTCCTACAAATTATGTTCGCACAAAGTAACTATATAACATTGTTTGTGCGGAATGTGTTGACTACGACTTTAGGAAGGGGTTGTACACCGCATATATGAGGCGGAGAATTTCAAACAGTTTTGACATTGTTTCTAAAAGCTTATTCGTGCAGGCTGCGGGCAAAAGTTTCTAACCTTTTAACAACATTTATTGGCAACAGTATGGCAAACGGAATTTTCCATGGGCAAAAATAAATACCTGGCACGTGAACTTTAACCCTTTTAAGGGATTTAACAGGAAAATAATTCCAATTTGTTCACGTCGATATACTCCCTAAAATGTTCATCGTTTTAATCTTAAAACGGGGACATTTTACTCAAAATTATTACCCAACAACTTTTACTGTTTGAACCAACCCTGAAATTGTGAAAAAATATACCTGATCCATACATCTATGTTCGTATAAGTGGACATTTAAAATAAGACTTATTATGGATTCGTTTTGTAAAAAAAACAATGCGACTTATTACGACATTCGAAATTAGTTATTTTTCACTTTGTAGTGTTGTTTCTGGTGTCTGGTTATGCCAAAAAAAAAAAAAAACAGTGCAAGGTGAAAAATTACTAATTTAAAAAGTTGGTGTCTGTTTTTTGTAGTTGCGTGTATTGCGACCGGCTTTCCAAATTTGTTGTTTTTCAGTTTGCAGTTTTATCGGAAGTCAGTTGTTTATTTTTTAATTAAAACTTTTATATTTCACTTTTTAATTATGAAAAGCAGTATGAGTAGCAGTAAAATATTGTTACTTAGCTGCATCCGGTCAGACTGGATGCCAAGCCCAACATAATTAAAAAGGTTTACTCACCCTCGCAACATCTCACGAGAGACGGCACAACAATGACCCACGTACACACACATCATCATCAACCTTTTTATCGTCCCACAGCTGGGCACAGGTCTCCTCTCATACAGAGAAGGATTGAACGTAATCACCAACGCTCAATGCGATGGCGATTTCAGACTTAAAGTCCAGGTTTCTTCAAATGGTTTTCCTTCACCTTTTAATCAGTCATTGGTGTCCAAGGTATACTTAGAAAGTACATAAGTAACTTATAAAAGTTACAATGATACTTCCCTGACCTGGAATCGAACTCATGTTTTGAAGGCTGGTGTTTTAACTACTAGGCCACCACAACTTAATGGGCCACCAAGACGTACACACAGTTGAAGCGTTATTAAAATTGACTAAAAATAGTTTAAAAAAGTGGTAAAACCTACGAAGTCATCTGCACCTAAAATATTTAAACTTTTACTCACAATGTCTCTGCCACTTGAAGTTATGCTGGATCTCATGCCGCATACCCCTCCATAGCTTGGTGACTATTAAGGAGTATGCGAACGACATGATAAAGATTGGTATGAGCAGCAGTCCAGCATCTATCCCAAGGTTGAAAGCCCGTTCCAACTCCAGGCTGCTCCATACTTCTCTGCATTTGTAAGCTGTAAAAGAAAAATGTGTGTAAAGCATTTGAACTAAAAAAAATATCCAAAGACAGGGTGGTAGGATTCATAATTTGGGACCATGGTTTCAGTACATGATTCTGGACCATCTGCGAAATAGTTTGATGGATATTACAGCTAATATTGTTTTTAATATCCGACGAATAATGTCAATGTCTCATAAGAATCCGTGTTGATGAAATAAGTAAAAAATATGATCGTTTTCAAGCATCGATCACTTATACACGAGATCTCAATCAGCGTAAAAAATGGTTGGACTGAACAAGCGCACAACGCAGCACGGTGTTTCTTTCATTTAGTACTTACTTTATAATTTTGACTTAAATGTATGCGTGTAAGGTTGAATATGGTTTGTTGTTTGATGTACCACGGACTCGGTCGTAAAAAATAATAGCTTTTTGTACTGCTTTGTGATAAGAACTTTATACACTGCACTTAAGGCTGATTTTAAATTAATGTATATTTATTTTGACTACTTTAGACTGCTTAATACTTGTCGCCATTTTTGATAAGAGTTTTGTTCGAGACTGTGTATCTAGTGTTTAAGTGATCTATGTTTTCAAGTGATCTTTTAAGGATTCATAGTATAACATTACAGTGCCAAGACAGCGTACAAGTTTGTACAGTTGACTTCAACATTTATTATTTATTTATTTTATCATTTATGTACACACAACAAAATACATAAAAATACGACAAAATTAAGATCTGAGTACAAAGGTGCTGCTTATTTCTTAAGAAATTTCTTCCAGCAGACCTGCGAAAGGAGAAGTAAGACAGTAATGTAGACAATAGTGTGTAAGAACAAGAAGGAAATAGAATATGACTATGATAAGTATAAAAGTAATAATATTAAATATACCTAAAGTAATAATATTAAACATAAAACCAAAACCACAACAATATTACAAAATAAGAAAACACGAACAAAATAACTATACTTAAATAAATACATAATACTAAAATATGTAAATAGATACAAATAATAAACAAATTCTCACAGTATAGAGGAAAGGTAATGCTCTTTTAATCGACGTTTAAATATAGAAATAGTGTTTAAATCACGAATGTTAGGCGGGAGTGAATTCCACAATCATAAAGCATGTACAGAGAAGGAATAGGAATAGTAAATCGTTTTATGAGGATGAGATTTAAGGATGGTTCTTAGGTGTGATCTACAGAGTGCCCCGCCAGAGTGCGCGATTTATGTTAATTATTCTTGCCCAATGTTTAGGAATGGTAGCAAGAAATTTTGTTTTAGCGAAAATGCGTGTGTTTAAACGAGTATCATGAAGCCTATCAAATAAATATTAAACTAAAACACAACTGCGCTAGAATCACAGTTATTATTCAAACAGTCTGTTTTTAAATTCAACTGTGTAGCTGTCACGGGCCGTCAAATACAGTCTCGTGTCAGTGAAATAGGCAGTCTGGAGTCTTAGTAATAGATAAAGTCCCGTGTTTACCCTTTAGGTACGAAATCCTTAAAATGAAGAATACTAGGAATTGTAATACGAGTGAACGGAGCATTTAAGAGCTCTGAAATTAACGGAACATTTTACTAAAGATATAATTCACATTTTATAAATTTAATGATGAAGTTGAACTTATTCATGATAATTCTATTCCCAGAAATGGCATGAGGTGGTTTTTAATTTTAAGAAAAACGATTGGTTCGTAGTTCCATTATCAAATGGACGCTTTTCCAATACCCTCGTAGGTCACTAGGTCAGTTAGATAATGGGAAAACCTCTCGACTTTAACTGAAGTCTTATTGACCTGCCGATACGAAACGGCTGCAGATTAGGGTTTCAAGTTTCAAGTATCTAAATGGGCGCGCCTTTTATACCTAGAGGCTTTATCCAAGTGTTACCCAAGTGCTGTTTACGTATTGATTTTTGCGTTTTGCTTGGGTTTATTTTTCATTGTTTTGCTGTGTATTTGCATGTGCGAACTATTATGCCAAATAGTTTAGGAGAACCTTTTGTGTTCCGTATGTAAATTATATATTTTTTAAATATAATTATATTCTAGTGCTTACCGCAATTCCGCCTGGCGGTAAGCAGTGATGCAATCGTTGACGGTAAAGCGCGTTTGTTTACTAAGAGCCTATTCACTAGGAATGAAGACGGCAGTTGAGCGAGGTGATGCAATGTTAAACCCAACAAAAGGATCAACGATGCTGCACCAGAGGGAGATTGATCTGAAAACCCTACAAGACGAAACTCTCGACACAACACATCGCAACACAACTACTCAGACCCGTCCTCCGTACGGCTTCACCAGACATCATGCCGGGACCCGACGAATCGCTTGGCGGCAAGACTTTGACTGGTGGGTGGTAACTTCTGCCGGCAGCCGATTTTATAGCCTACCACCGAGAAAACTTACTACATAACTAGCTGTGCCCCGCGGTTTCACCCGCGTAAGCTTCGAATCAAAATAATGGGAGCAATATGTACGTCCACGTTTGCCCCCGTTTTCGCAACATTTTTTGTTCCTGATTTGCTCCTATTTGTCATAGCGGGATGCTTTATAGCCTATGTCCTTTCTCAAGCTCTAGACTAGCTATGTACCAAATTTCATTACAATCGGTTCAGTCGTTTTGGCGTGAAAGCCGGATAGACAGACAGACAGAGATACTTTCGCATTTATAATATTAGTATGGATTACTTTGTAAGCTATTGTATAGAATCAAGTTTTTCTATTTAAACAGACCGCTGACGCCTGCTGGGGCGTTTGTACCGCCACTTTTCTTCCCAGGTGAAAAAAAAACAGAAATTGGTACCTAAAGGGCGGCCGTTTTGAGGAAAATAAAAGGGGGGGGAGGGTCTCTCGTGTAATTTTGGCGTTCTAAGTTTAGAGTGCTGATTCTTAGTCTAGTTTAAAAAATTTACTTTTAATTTGATTTTATATAAAAAAAAAACAGCTTTGGCATGAGATCAACTTTTTTTTATTTCAGTAGTGGGAAGTTTTTGATCCATATCTAGTTATTATCTTTTGTCTCTTTGACAAAATATTGTCATAAAGAGATCCGAAGAAAACATATTTTTTGAGTTCAGAAGTCAGAGTTCAGAGTACATTTTCTTTTCAATCCCAAAAGCACAGTTTTTCATCCGAACAAAATCGCAATCTAGTTTCTTTAGAACGAACAATGTGCGTGAGTAAGAGGACCCCATTTATAAATGAAAAGGTAACAGCAGGGATGCCAGGTTCCGGAAAAATGGGCAGTCGTGGGCAGAGACCGTGAATCATATTATCTTCACCATTTCAGGCTGTACTTTACCGAGCGCGGCCCATACAGAATCAAAATATTATCAAAGCTTATAAAGCGGGAACATAAAATTGCAGATGTGATATTTTTGGTAAGTATTGTTCTGTAGCCAAAAAATATTGTTTGTTCAATTATTTTGTTTTATTTTTATTGAAGCAGCTCACAATACATATACATTTTATGTTACAGAGTAGGTATGTATAAGATAGTATTGTATAGCCAATATAATAGGCTATCCTGTATATGGGTATTTTTAACTGGTTTTGTTTGTATTCGAGGCAAACATAAAATTACCTTTAAAGGCATTTATGGCAGCTCTATGGTACCTATAGAAAAAAATGGTTTAATTTCTACAGTTCCCTACTTTGTGAAATACAATTTGGTTATCACTAATCTATTTTGGCGACTACTTAGACTTGTTTGGTACTAAAATAGGTGTTTTTCAGGTAAACGTTTAAATTTTACACAAGCCTAAACCATCTGTGTGCTATTTTTTTTTTTTTAAGAATTAGTAATGTACAGACGACAACACATCAAGCTACTACAATCTGTCAGATTTCTCTATTAGATTTTCAACTTTATCTCTTAAGCATTAAGGCTCAAGGTTGATTGGGAATATTTAACAGTTTAGGGTAGCTTGACCTGCTGTCGTCCGTACACAAAAACTTTTACGTTTATAATTAGTCATACTTCTTACTATTCATAACATCGATACTAGATACACAGTCTCGAACAAATCTCTTATTAAAAAATGGCGACAAGTATTAAGCAATGTCTAAAGTAGTCAAAATACATTAATTTAAAATCAGCCTTAAGTGCAGTGTATAAAGTTCTTATCACAAAGCAGGACAAAAAGCCATTATTTTTTACGACCGAGTCTGATAGTAAACCAAATTCAACCTCACACGCATGCATTAAAGTCAGAATTATAAAGTAATTCCTAAATGAAAGAAGCACCCAAGTTGCTTCCGCTTGTTCCGTTCAACCATTTTTAAGCTCATTGTGAATCTAGTGTGTAAGTGATCGAAGATTCATAAGGAATATTTGAAAACAGGCCATCTTATTACAAAATGAAATCTATCTATAGTTCTAACCTAAACCTTTGAGCCCGTACAGCGTACTTGTATTTCAAACTTTATACCGATTTGGGCAAATTCGCAACCCTGAAGGGACAACTTAGCACCGCACTAATTTTAGGAACGTTCAGTCTAACCTGTCAAAAACAACTTATAATTTCCCTACATTTTGACAAGTTCGTGAGATTTACCGAGACCGAGATGAGACTGCGCCTAGATTTTGATCGTTTCAAATTACGAGTATTGCCCTTCTGGTCAAAAGTAAACTCCTTTTTTTGGGTGGGCAATCATTAAACAACCTCTCCCGCTCTGGCCTTAGTTTAAAACAAGTGCGTGTCGCCTGTCAGACTCGCACACAAAGGGTTCCGTACCATTGATTTATGATATTAAAGGATTTAAGTTATTTGTATGAAAGATTACGCAGTAATAAGCGGTTTACGATTTACGAGGTATTAAAAAAAAACTACTTACTAGATGTCGTTCAAAACAATTTTCGTTGGTAGTTTTTACCCGACTACGGCAAAGCAAAAGGAGGGTTATGATTTTGACAGGCTATGTATGTATGTATGTATGTTCATATTCTGTTCCCTCGTAACTTCCAAACTACTTATCAGAATTTGACAAATGGGATATCATTAGAAGGGTCTTAATTGTCCGCTGGTTATAGGCTGTATGCGGTTTCACAAAATCTAATGTGTCGCCCTCTAGAGGACAAAATATACAGAGTAAAAAAATAAAGTTAAGATAAATATGCCGTGTTTGGTATCATTTAAAAGCGCTTTACTTGTACATTTTGAATATATATATTGCTAGCATTTGCTTGTGACTTTACCTGTATTCATGGGCTGGTTGCATATTATAATTCATATCTTTTCGTTCATAGCTTCTTTACTACTTATCAAAATTAGACCACTGCAGTACCATTAGAAGTTCCTTGATATTCTATTAGTTATGAGCTATAAAGCTTGTCACCAAATTTAGTATAGCGCCCTCTAGCGGACAAAAAGTTCTATGTTAATATAAAATTAAAATAAATATACCGTGTTTGGTATCACGTGAAAGAGCTTCACGAGTACTTTATGCTTGTACATAATTACAAGAATGCTTTAATAATGTTGAATATGAGCGATATGAGTAAAGCGCGGATCACGGGGACTGTGAACCGCTTTATGCAATGTAGAGCAGCGTGAACATTAATAGAATATGTAATGCACTAATGAAAACGACATAAGCTGGGAGTAACTCCACGCGGTGAAGGCGGAAACAGTTTGATAACTGGCTAAAACTCCCATAAAAATGTCCTCTGCACTATATGCCTTCGGGCTTATGTTGTTATATGTGCGTGTGGATGTAATATGTCAAATACCTAGATTTTAGTTCATCAGTTTAACTTTTGTTAATATTATGCGCCACAAATACACTTTAACACCAAAATAGTACAAATAATAAAAAGTAGAAAAACTAAAACCCAACTACGACAAAAAACGATGCTGAGCAGTGCGTAGTCACACGTTACATATACCTACCTACCGTAGCACCTTGACAACGTGTGACTACGCCTTTCCAAACATGAAAATTTATCTCTACATAGTGAATATTGCATACTTCAGAATAGAATTGTATGACATTATTGTCAATTTACAACGAAGGCATCTTGGTAGAGTCTACTGTGTCCATTTAATTGCAACTACATCAGCAACTTTGTTCAGTTCAGAATTCTGAAAGTCTTGTTTTATACTTTTTCAGCGTCGTTTTTTGTTGTAGTTGGGTTTTAGTTTTTCTACATTTTATTATAGTAATGTAGATCATATGCTTTTTTAGATTTTTCATTTTCTTATTTTAGAAGTTAGAGGGGGGGGGGGACCAACTTTTTTCCACTTTGGAAGCGTCTCTCACGCAAACTATTCGGTTTAGAAAAAAATATATTTTAGAATCCTCGATATCATTTTTGAAGACCTATCCATGGGAGCCCCCAATATTTATTATTATTATTATTTTTGCATCAAAATCTTAATGCGGTTCACAGAATACATCTATCTACCAAGTTTCAACAGTATAGCTCTTATAGTTTCGGAAAAAAATGTCTGTGACATACGGACGGACAGACGGACAGACGGACAGACAGACATGACGAATCTATAAGGCTTCCGTGTTTTGCCTTTTGGCTACGGAACCCTAAAAAGGGTTGATTTTAAGTTGGAGATTTTTTTCAGTTTCTTTTTTGTCAATTCATCATCATCATCATCATCACAGCGTTAATCCCAGTCGCATCCGAAGCCTTTTCTTAGCTTTGGAGTCTGGGGTCCGCTTTTAGCAGTCCAACTGCTGATATGGCTAAACTCCGACATTTTCCGTGAAGCGACTGCCGTCTGACCTCCACAACCCGAAGGCGACATCGAAGCATTGCAGTTAGACCAATTGTTGGACTTTTGAGGGCTCCAACAACCCGTAACGACTGCCACTAGATGTTCGTATGGCAACCGGGACCAACGGCTTAACGTGCTTTCCGAGGCACGACCAGACCAGTGCAAATATTCATATTCATGCATACAAATATTTCCACTGTGCGGGGATCGAACCCGCGCCACCTTGCGCAGCGGCCGCGTCCGCTACCGCTACGCCACGGAGGCTGTCAATTGTCTTCTTTTTTGTCAATTGTCTTCATTTATTAATATGTATAACAAAAAGAACTCTTGAATATTCTTAAAAAAAAAAAACAAGGTCTGAATAGAATAGAATTCAATTAACTAGATACGCATTTGATTAATTGCCTTCTTATTAGTGCTATTTTGATTCTCATTCAGAGTCAATAAAGGTAATCGGAACCCAAGTGGAAAGGTGTAAGTCGAGTCTTTTAAATTGAAGCTTAACGAAAAGGCAGCTGGGTGTGAATATGGAACTGAGTTCCAACTATACTCCACCTCCTAAGACATTCATACAACTTCCCGATATCAACCTTCGGGTAAGTACCCGCCAGATATAACACCCGGGTCACGGTGGGAAAATCCTCGCTTATTTATGGAGGACGAGCATATTTTACACCCTGTACTGCATTCCTCTAAACCTACAAAACATTTCACACCTTCGGCTCAATAGCCCGTATATAACAATGTAATCTCAGCAAAAAGGAATACCAAAGGCTTTTGCGAACCCAGCATAAATCGCCCAAGGGAATCCTAGAACACGGTAGCGCTAAAACGGCGAGCTTAGGAAAATATAGACGACCGGTCTGGGCTTTATAAAAAAGGCGCCTAAATTTTTCAGCATTTTGTCAGCGCTTTTTCGAGACGGTTAATAAAAATATGTAAAATATTTGGAACCCTAAAATTGAATGCAAAAGGATCGGGATGAGTTCATTACATGAAATTTTTCCGGCAAAATTGGGTACACCTTACCGGAAAAATTTCGGTAGGAGAACATTATTGCGCTTTAAAACTATGCGGAGAATGGGAATATTAAGAATCATGGTTGTAATACTTTACTTTAGCACCTTAATAACTGCTGCATGTCACGGATTCGATCCCCGCACGGGACAAATATTTTTATGAATAATATAACTTTTAATATAACTTTATAAACTACCAATGTAACTTTTCTAAGTTATATGTACTTTCTAAGTATATCTTGGACACTAATGGCTGATTACAAGTTGAAGGAAAACATTTTGAGGAAATCTGGACTTTTACCTCTGAAGCCGCCAACAGCAAGCGTGGTGATTACGCTCAATCCTTCTCTGTATGAGAGGAGACCTATGCCCAGCAGTAGGACGATAAAAAAGTTTGATGATGATGTAAGGCTCATGATGAATTTTCCTGTCGGGGGTCAGGTGAATTCCTATGGGTATGCCACACCTCCAGCTGCAGGTAGAGGTGAAACGCCGCGAAGGTTTGAGCTGATAGCATACCCATCTAACACCCTATGATGGAGGAAGTTCATCAAGATTTCTATCGCTAAAATAAAAAAGGCAGATGATGAAAATCTTTCGTGGTACTCTGGAACAACAAGCTGTCGGAATAACTTTATTTGGAATACGTTTCTCCTTGAAACTTTGCATTGTTTCACTGAAACTATCTGAAAGGTACGCGGTATTGACATCTAGGATTGATAAATTGGATTTCATTCTTAAAACGGCAGGGTAATTGTTCATTTTGACAGTTCAGCGACAGCAGAGCAGACATATTTTTCGAAGACAAGGAGCAATGGTTTAGCTCAAAACAGTCTCCAAAGCCTGGAGCACAGGTGAAGA
Source organism: Sesamia nonagrioides (assembly GCA_017933935.1). Taxonomy (NCBI): domain Eukaryota; kingdom Metazoa; phylum Arthropoda; class Insecta; order Lepidoptera; family Noctuidae; genus Sesamia; species Sesamia nonagrioides. The sequence goes on from JADWQK010002119.1 coordinate 327,097, forward strand.
GTAGCCAGCCTGCTGGTGTTCTATAAAATGCATTTTGGTGAATGTGCAAGGGAAATGCATGATTTAATTCCCCCATCTCCGTTCCACCATCGGACGACCCGTCGTACGACGAGTTTCGCTTCGTCTTTTATACCGAGTACTTCGAGGGACTGGAACAATTTTCCAGCGGCGTTGTCTCTGTCGGACTACAATTTGAGTGTCGTCAAGGCTAAAGTGAATAGGCTCTTAATAAACTAGCGGGCTTTACCATCAACGATTGCATCACTAGTTTATAATTAATAAAAAAAAACGGTATGCTTCAAAATGATTCTAATTGATAGTAAAAGTGTATTATACTACTACCCTGCAGTTCATTGGAGTTTCATTGGTTCTCGAAACTCCATATTATGGAGTCAATCGAAGGTCTTCACTAAACTACGTAACTAAGTTAGTAACAACCTTGAACGTATGTGGTCTATATTTCTCTTTCCTTTGGGTATTGGAATAGGACGTCCGAATTTCTCCCTCGACAGTGCTTAGCCAATTAGACTAGGTTGAGTACAGCGATCTTGATCTCAAGTCAACACTTACCACTTGTGCATCAAAGAGTCTAAGGGCCATAAAACCACAAGTGACCATCTTGGGTCTCTAAATAAGTAATCGTCAATTTGAATATAATCATATTATCCAATCCACTAGTGAGCTCCCTTCAATATCAATATTTTGCTTTTCAGTCCACTGACAGCTGCTTTAATTTATTTGATGGCCCAAATGTTTGTATTGCTTTGTTGTTCCTCGTCTGACTATTTGTGTATGTGAGTTTCAATGCTGGTAAACACACCCACGATACAGGATTCATGCCTAGTGTGGGTAACGCTTATTTAAAAAAAGCTAAGACGTTAAGGGCTGGTTTCAGGTATCCGACTATTTTTATCAAACAACAGCCAATATTTTTGAAAGCAAGACGGTGCATGCTGCATGCAAGATTGAATGAAACTTATACAGTGCTACTATACAGTACTGTTATATGTATCTGACATCGTAACGCAAACTCTACTAAAAGGCTAGACCGCATGCCACTAATAAAATTATGATAGTCATTTATGTCGTTAATGAGCGGTTACAGAAATCACAGTGTTTAAGAAAAAGTTTCGGCTCGGCCTTTGAACGTTGCAAGCGTGCCGCTGTGCGATTTTGTAGGTATGACGTTGATCCCTGATGTGAATTCTATTAAATCAGCTGATAGGATAGTTTTTTTGAGTTTTGTTCACATTGCGCTTTTTTGTGTAATTAGCGAATTAAATAATTTTTACTTTAATATCTTATTGGGTTACAAAAGTATAGCAATTATGAACGGTTTAAAGTGAAAAAAGCTGCATTTTTTTATTAGGAAAAACCCGACGGAGAATTCCACCACTGGGAGATTGTATTGCTCTAATTAGTACACAATGTGTGGTAACTTCATGGTAACGGCCAAGATTTGCGAATCGTAAGTCTTATGTGCGAATACAGTTCGATGCTTAAGTCCTAACGCCCGGTAAGGACCAGGCCCGAGTCGACGGCGCGGTGTGTTTGACGCGCGCCTCAAAGAGATATCAGCACATCGTGACGGGGTCCACGATGAACGATGCCTCCCAGGTCAGGATTGCGGGTTGGTTAAAAAAGAAACCGTAGCTCTGGCACACAGGCAAGTGAAGAAAGACGGGTGGGTTTTAGTCAGTAAAAGTCTAACACGCCCGTCCGCTCCAACCAGCGCGGGAGAGTTCATTTGATGATTGTCCAAAACAAAAAAAGGTAGGTGTTTCACTTTAGATGAAATTTCATTATCACTGCTCTCAAATCGGTAAAGCAAAACATAATGAGGAAATCGGCTAAAGTTCTAGAATCAAATATGCAAAGACATGAGACATCTTCCAATACTCGCTGGGTCCTACTTCCTTCTAATTTTCTACCATAAATGCTAACACTATGAAAACAATGAAACTGTTCAAATGTATAGGATTATATTCCTATAAGTTAGTTGAGAATGAAAGTGGTAATGAAATTCTTGTCTACGCGGCGATAAAACGCTTTCCAAACCAATGTTAACTTCAGGAAAATAGACGCATGCTTGTAGCGGTATTTTTATATTGAATTTACTTGCCTGAGGCATTCCCACACACAAGTGATTGTCTAGTATATGGGGGACAAAAGTAACGACAGAAACGCGATGCAATTCCACTAAACGTTTTTTTTAGAGTTCCGTATCTAAAAGGTAAGATGGGACCCTATTCACGAGACTTCTGTCACCAGGCTGTATATCATGAACCGTAATAGCTAGACAGTTGAAATTTTCAGGGATTTTATGTATTTCTGCTGCCGCTATAACAACAAACACTAAAAATAAAAATATATATATTTAAGGGGGGCTTCCATAAAACAAACGAGATTTTTAGCCGTTTTTTGTTGCATATTAATAACGGAAATAGATAGACGCTTGAAATATTCACAAAATATTTAATTTTTCTCTTTATTTATTGAAAGGGGGTTTGATCACTTGCGATTATGTCACCCCCGAACACAAAATATATGGTTATATATTAAAATTAAAAATAAATAATTAAATTGAAATGAAATGATGTGAACTATAAGTGAAATTTTCAACCTTAACTAACATTTTGGAAACTACGTGCGACTCTATATGCGGAAACCATGGTACATCAAAATAACAAAAAATCAAAATAAAATTTAATTGTGTACCTATATAAAACATTTAAAAATAAAAAAAGATAAAAACGCGTGTGGTACTCGGGGACTGCCGCGGTAAGGCTATTAAATAGCATTTCTTAATAACCTATGCAATTATAATGATTAATTTATTTTTTAAATGTGCAGTATTTTTTTTTTTATTTCATATTACTTCAAGAATTATTTTTATTAATAAAAGTTACACTTTTTGAATATGGTGACTGATAAGAAAACCATTATTTTTCTTTTATTGAATAAATGAGAAGTTAATATTATCCATACTAATATTATAAATGCGAAAGTATTTCTGTCTGTCTATCTGTCCGGTTTTCACGCCAAAACTACTGAACCGATTGTAATGAAATTTGGTACCTACACAGATAGTCTAGAGTTGAGAAAGGACATAAAACATCCCGCTATGACAAATAGGAGCAAATCAGGAACAAAAAATGTTCCGAAAACGGGGGCAAACGCGGTCGTACATATTGCTCCAGCTAGTTTAAAATATATTTAATTATCTCTCAATACATGCAGGTTATTCAGGGTAGGTTGCCGTATGGTATATGTGTAAACAATATTAGAATAGAATAGAATAGAATACTCTTTATCTTGTACACCATATAGATTACAGAACATAAATAAAAAGATTTTACAAAGGGTGAAACAATGGGCGGTCTTACCGCTAAGAGCGATCTTTTGCAGATAACATTGTGTTGCTGAGTGCGTCAATCTGTGGTTTCAGGAAATTAGTCGCTAAATGTGGAGGAGTATGCTAGAACACAGGGTTTGGTATACAGCTCCAATAAATCGGATATAATGGTCTTTGAGACTGGGGTTGGCTCGAAGTATGTGCCACCTGTATTACTCAATGGTGCTTAGCTTATTCGCTTCGCATAGTTAAGTTCAAATATCCTGATCATATATTGACCCTTCAATGAAGGACTCGATATTGACCGGGGTCGGAGGACTTTATCGGTAAGGGCGAACATGCTGGCTCGCAGGTTTGCACTCTCCACGTTTTAAGTCAATACTCTGTTTCGAGCATACAGTACAAATTTTTATACGTGCAGCCTGTGGTCTAGATATACCCAACGGTCGTACAGCGCCCTTCGTGTCCAATATAACAATGCCTTCAGGGTCTGGATGGGGCTGCCTCGTTTTTGTAGCGCATCGGGAATATTCGCGGACGCACATATTAATTGTTTTTTCGCAACGATGCGAATGAGATGTGCTTCCCTTCTTGAAAATGATCGCTACCAGGCTCGATTGTGTATATGTCTACCACGGGAAGAAAACAAATTAAATATTAAATGTTTTTGACTAATATAGTTTTTAAGTTTTTACTAACAATAATGAGTGGCATGTTACTTGAAAAAAATAAATAAATATAAATATACAATATGTAAAGAAAACCCTGTCCGACCCATAAGGATAATAAAGGTTAGGTAAACACTTGACCAAATATAATATAAAATTTTACATAATCATCACAGTAACAATAATAATGAATTTTGAAATAATCTTTTTTTCCCGGGTATTAATTCCAATTTCCCCGAAATTTGGTAATTTTTAAAAAACTGACAACACCATTTGTGACGGAGCGAATAGCGATGCGACCACGTGCCGCATGCCCCGCCCCCCTTCACCCGCGCATACATGCGCGGGTGAAGGGGGGCGGGGCTATCGGGTTGCCTACCGCACATGCATTAAGTTACCTCGCTTTTTCGAAATAATATTTTTTTTTTTTTTTGGGGATTTTTTTTTAAGTTTTGCCTGTCTTTGTGGGCATTATTAGAATCAGTTATCGATACCTAACAATACCTTCAGGGATCGGACAGGGTTTTCTTTACATATTGTATACGGACAAATCACACAGATTGAGCTAACCCCAAAGTAAGTTCGATACTTGTGTTATGAGATACTAACTCGACGATACTATATTTTATGATATCTAGATACATATATAGATATACATCCAAGGCCCGGGCCAATCAGGAAAAGATCGTTTTCCATCATGACCTGACCGGGGATTGAACAATTAAATAATTTACAAGGTTTTAATTTAAATTATTTAATTTATTTCAAGATATTGACATATAAATTATATTTTTAAATATTAAAATATAAAGACATTTCAAAATATAAAAAATGGTAGGCCTCCGTATCGGAAACAGGGTCCAAGCTACAGGCCAGGTCAGGTCGTCAAGTCCTTGATCCAGCTGCCGAACGAGATGTTCATCCCTCGGGTGTTCCTTGGCTGTCACGATCATCGTCACAATGATCTCTGAGTCTACATCGTACATGTCGACAACCTCAATACCAAGATACCTGATTATTATTATATTTAATAACAGGTAGCTGATGTTACATAAAGTAAATTAGACTTCCTTTTATACCATAAAATCTAATATACACAAGAACGAAGTCACGGGGACAGCTGGTACAATATATGAGAAGGCGGAGCGCGTGAGGGAGCGGGAATCCCAGCGCCCCTACGCCTCAAGCCGCCGCAGGAGACTCCCTGTTCGGGAGACAACATCGAATTCCAGGCCACCGCAGGCGATGGCCTGCGGGCGGCCAGCGATGGACAGCTCGCCGCCCGGTAAGGACCGGGCCTGGGTCGACGGCGCGTTGTGTCTCACGCGCGCCTCAAAGAGATAATCAGCACAACGTGATGGGGTCTACTAAGACCGATGCCTCCTGGGCCAGGGTTGCAGGTTGGGTAAAAAAGAAACCGTGACCCTGGCATACAGGCAAGTGAAGCAACACGCACCCGTGTTGCTTCACCGTGTTGGTTTAAGTCAGTAAAAGTCTGACACGTCCTTCCGCTCCGCCCAGAGCGGAAAAAAAGCTAGTATAATATAATTTCTTGAAGACGTTTTTGTCAAATTGCTAGTGAGATTATTTAATTTTATGATTTCTATCTTGACACACGTGTTGTTATCAATCTTTGCCCTACGTGTTACAACATAGTACCGTAAGTAATAACCAACACAAAGGGACGGGTTGACCTGGCTTAGGCTTATATTAATGTTTTGTCTAATGTATAATAATGGATAGTAAGTAATCATGTCTGAGATTTGTGTTCGAGGAATGACATTTTTGGGTCACATACAATAACAGTGCTTTGACTCTGAGATGAGTAGGTCCTTTTGACCTCGTAGACAACTTCCTTATTAATTTTCTTTTCGTTACGTTTTTATGTAATTTAGTTTTTTATTTTGTTTATTTTTGTGTCATATTTTTTTTTACAAGAGAAAATAAATGACTGCTCGGTTAGCGCAGTGGTTAAGCTATTGACTGCTGGGCTGCGTGTCGCGGGTCCGATTCCTGCACGGAACAAATATCTGTATAACCTACAAGTAGTTGTTCCGGGTCTGGCTGTTTGTGTGTGTGAGTTTATATGTTTGTAAACGCACCCACGATACCTATAGGAGAAATTCTAGGAATTTGAAACAACAAAAAGATTTTTTCATTATTATTATTTCTTTACGTATAATGTCGTCTTAGTCTATCCTTTTAATTATTTCCAGAACTGAAGCATAGAATAAAGAGGGGAAGTAGGTTATCTGCGACCCAATCCGCGATTTAATTGCCTACTGTCTTAGGGTTGACGACTGTCCGCGCTTCGTCGGTTACGGTTGTCGCCCAAACCGCTAACAAATATTTATAGACTAAGAGCTTATGTTTAAATTATTTGCTTAGTATTTAGTTTACATATACTAGTCAGTTTCTTTTTTTGTAATTTTTATTTTTAGTTTTGTACACATAAAGAACCATATTTATTTTTATTTTTAATTAATACAAACATAACATCTATTGAATCACACATTTAATACAAAATTACAAATTAGCTACAGAAAAATACCTACTTTCTTCGGTTTCGACTATTACGAAACGCGTTGTTATTAAACTTTAATGTGTAATATATCCGTATCCTTGTAAATAACTTTTAGAAATATAATTTGAAAAATATAAGTATTTTATTTGTTCATAAATAAACATACCAACTTTGCAGTTTATGTGATCATTTTTTAAAAGCTAATGTGCCGAAAAGCCGTGACGCGCGAACCTCGTTCCGTGCTAGCCGCGACTAGCGCAGTCATAGGCACTCTAATATTGTGTTTAGGTGTGCGTGCGGCGACGCATAGATACTATGGCGCACACATACAAGCCGCGCGCGGTCCGTTTGTATGAAGATAACGTACTTCCCTCTCTTTATTCTATGACTGAAGGCTGGATGTGTGTGATGATCTCAATTGTGTGTAAGTACCAAATAGAACACTTTCCTGAATATTTTAATCTAAAAGGATTCACACCAACAGTCTTGGACAAGCTAGATAATCAATGCCGTTTCTGTATGAGACGAAGCCTTTGCCAGTGACACTAATTGTAAAGCTTTTTACGCATTGCAGTCCCAAATTGCGACGCCACAGTCAAAACAAAACAAAAGCGGAAGGATTGTGACTAAGGACCAACCCCACACTGCGGTTTTCAAAATACTCGTACATTTGTGGTCTCTCCGCATGCAATTTGATAAACATATGGGACTGTAGGAAGCCCTTGGGCGAGATGGAGCGACGACATCAAAAAGGTGGCTGGTAGTGGCTGGCGGAGAACTGCTCAGGATCGAACTTGTTGGCGTGCCATGAAGGAGGCCTATGTCCATCAGTGGACGAGGGGGGCTGTTGATGATGATGATGGAGCTGAGTAATACGCAATAAACTTAGTTTCTTATTATACATGTGGGGAACGTCAGAAGGCGGGGCCAAAGTTCCGGATAGTTGAGGTGTGTTCTCATCTGCATGAGCATCTATCGTGGACGGTATTTCGGAAAAACGTTGAAAAATAACTATAGTGTGATGTTCGATTCTTATTATTTTAACTGTACAGACACTTAGATTAATTTAATATTAAGGGATTACTATGATAATCTCAGATTAATACAGATAAGAGCCACTGGGTTTAAGAATGACCAACACACTTGATCGAAGCTTCAGCAAAGAATTCCCGCGCTAAGGGTTGCTCGCTATGGCAAACGCAACTCCAGTCAGTGTTACTCGCTCTTAATAAAAATCATAACATATCCCAGTACCGATCGATTAATCGACTTCAAAAAAATAGAGTAATTTACGAACAATTGATCATCATCATCATCATCAACAACCTTTTTATCGTCCCACTGCTGGGCACAGGTCTCCTCTCATACAGAGAAGGATTGAGCGTAATCACCACGCTTGCTCAATGCGGGTTGGCGATTACAGACTTATAAAGTCCAGGTTTCCTCAAGATGTTTTCCTTCACTTTCAGTCATTGGTGTCCAAGATATACTTAGAAAGTACATATAACTTTAGAAAAGTTACATTGGTACTTGCCTGACCTGGAATCGAACCCGTGCACTCATACTTGACAGGCTGGTGTTTTAACCGCTAGGCCACCACGACATTAACACAACAATTGATACTACTACAAAATAAATCACAATATTCAAAATTAACCAGCCACGCGTCGTTATACATAAAAGATAGATACAGATATTTTGGGGTCCAAATAACACGTAAAACTGTTTTCATTTCACTTAGGTCATTTTGTCCGCCGCAGGACTTCATCGAGAAACGAGATTGTTCGGCCGGAACGTGACCGAGCTGGACGCGATTGATCAGTGTCCTCCGCGACTCAACTCAGCCGTTCTGTGTGTAATGGTCATAGGTCGGAATAGGTAGAGTGATTTTTGGTATTTGTATCATAAATGTTCATAGAAAGAATAACGTAGATAAGCCATTTTCCCAGAATGTTATTCCGGATCTAAGTAAATATTGTTAATATTGGCAGTGACATTATTACTACTCAATTAATTTAAAGGAAGGTAATAAAACTAAAGTAATTTATTATTTACTTGTTTTAAAATAAAAACAATAAAATTCCGATCGAAGCGTTAATACATTTCAATATTTTATTTTTAACTTGTAATGAAGAGTATGGCCAAATCAAACGGTTTTACCAATTAACCAATTCCGTAAATCCGGAGGAATGTCCATATCTATACATACGTTTCCGATTAATGTCCCCAATTCACTCTACCTATTCCGACCTATGGTAACGGTGTAATGACAATACAAAACTTGGGCGAACGGCGATGTGCGATGTGTGGACAAGATCAAAGATCTTGACATTATCAGTATATTGACCCGTCAGGGCGAGCTCTTGCGGTCGGGTAAAACTATTTGAACCTGCGGGGACTCTGGAGCGCCCTCCTCGGTTGATGGACGTATTTTTTTTTTTGGCAAGAATGAGAAATCCTCATGGACGCCGAGACTGCCTCACTATTGAGCCACTCTGGGCAGTGCCGGTCTCTTACCGGCTAAAACCACACTCCTGCCCCAAGACTCGATTCTCTTCGATGTTGCGGTCGGAGGTTTATTTTATCTTATTTCCTTTGATATTCTTTATTTTTCTTTATATTCTGCCGATGTCTAGCGGTATCTTCAATTTCATTGTTGCACGTCTGGTGTACAGTTCTTTGGCTTGAGTGAGCTTGACAATTGGTGTTCTTGTTCCTGAATCATTTATTTTGTTTTTCTTAATCTACTAAAAGTCTTATTGATTAATATTTATAGAAAAAAGTCATCATCATCATCATCTCAGCGTTTATCCCGGTTGCATCCGCGGCTTTCGCGTTGCAGCCCGGGGTCCGCTTTCCTGCACATTCTCCTCCATTTCGCACGATCTTTAACATCCTGTGGCAAGAGCTTGTTGGTACGCATGTCATCTCTTACAACGTCAAGCCAGCATTTCTTTGGTCTACCCCGCTTGTTCCGGCCCGGCGGAGGCGCCATGGCAAGACATTTGTTACCCACGTAACATGCCGGTTTGCGTAAGACGTGGCCGTACCAGCGTAGGCAACCCTCCTGCAGTTTGTCTGCAATGTCACGGACACGAAGGCTGCCCCGAATGCGGATTCAGTTCCTGATGCGGTCTTTCCGCGTAACTCCACACATCCACCGCAGCATATTCATCTCCGTGACAAGCAGCTCCTGCTGGTGTCGCTCAAGCACAGGCCATGCCTCACTGCCATACAGGAGAATAGGTCTAATGATGGTTTTATAGACCTGCAAACAGGCTGCGTAACTTGATTTTGGGGTCACAAATGACACCTGTCACCTCACGCCATTTCGCCCAAGCTGCGGAAATACGCGCCTTGACGTCGCAATCAATGTCGCCGGACGCGTGGAGCACAGACCTCAAGTATTTGAACTGGTCCGTGCACTCGACCATGTCTCCACTTATGCGCACAGACATGGGGTCTGTCGTGTTGCTGGCCAAGTACACGGTCTTCGCCACGTTGAGTTTCAGACCTCCGTTCTCAAGCGAGTCCTTCCACGCATTCACACGCCGCACCAACCGTTTCCTGTCCGCGTCCGCCAGCGCGATATCGTCAGCATACATGAGTAGCCAGAGAAGCTGCTCATGTGAGTCCTTGATGCTGTCTGACAAGCCGTCTAATATCACGCTGAACAGAAACGGACTAAGGACGGATCCCTGGTGAACTCCGACGGTGATGGAAAGGGTTTAGTGTCGCCAACAGTGGTCCTAACAACGGAATCGGAATTGAGGTACATGTCTCGAATTATGTCAACATAGACTTCAGGTACCCCTTTGGACCTCAGTGCCCACCAGATCACCCCGCGAGGGACACAGTCGAAGGCCTTCTGCATATCTAGAAAGAGCATATGTAGAGGCGTGTTCTTCGATCTGTATCTCTCCATGGTGATCCTAAGTGCGAAGATAGGGTCCATGGTTCCGTACCCTGGCCGAAATCCATATTGACACTCCGAGACAGCACACTCCTGCTGGATTCGGGAGTCTATAATCCTCTCAAAAATCTTCATGGTGTGGGATATAACCTTGATACCTCGATAGTTGCCATACTCCTGAACCGAGCCCTTGCCTTTAAAGACTGGAGTAATAATACTCAGCCTCCATTGGCTCGAGATTTTGCCGGTCAGGAGCACGCGGTTATAAAAGTTAGTTAACATGCCCACACCGCGAGGACCCATCGCCTTTCAGGCCTCAATGAGGACTCCGTCAGATCCGACAGCTTTCCGATTCCCCATACGACGAAGAGCCGTTTGGACTTCCTCAGGCGTTATCAGAGGCACTAGTCCAAGGTTCGGAGGGAGTTCCGGTGTCTGCACCTCTTGATGCTGCTTATTCAGCAGCTCGTGAAAGTACGAGCGCCATCTCTCCTTCACCGCGAGGTCCTCGCATAGCAGGTTGCCATTAGGGTCTTTTACACAACGGCACTTGGATATATCCTGTGCCGCTTTGGCCCTGGAACATGCCAACTTGTAAATGAGCTTTTGCCCCTCAGACGATTCCAACTTCTCGTAGAGCGGTTGCAAGTGATCTCGTCTGGCTCTGGCTACAGCTCTTTTAGTGGCACGTTTGGCAGCCCTTTATGCGTCTCGATCTTCAGGAGATCCGGTCGCCGGTCCGGTCCACGTTTTGAAGGGGGCTTTCTTCACCTTAGCCTCCCACTGGACTGTGTCGTCCCACCACCAGATTTCCTTGTCACGTTTGCGGCCGCCCTTAGAGACGCCGAGTACTACCCGCGCCGCCCCCATAATAGCTGCCTGGATCCTCTTCCAGTGACCTTGCACAGGTTCTCCGTCGGTACCGATGCACTTGTCGCCGATAACCGACGCAAAATCCTGGGACCTGTTTTCATCAAGCAGCCATCACCGGATCTGGCGCCGACAGTCCTCTACACGTCTACGTTGGGCCTTCACGCAGAAGTCCATGACAAGGAGACGGTGTTGTGCAGTGAGACTCTCACCGGGTATGACTTTGCAGTTGGCTACTTGGCCGATGTGGTGCCTTCTAGTTAGTAGAAAATCGATCTGGGTAGCGCTTCGCCCGCTCCGGTAGGTGACAAGGTGCTCCGGCTTCTTTTTTAAGAAGGTGTTCACGATTGCAAGGTCACGGCCGCACACATTCGGAGAATGCTGTCCCCTTCCTCGTTGCGGCTACCGTACCCAAAGCCACCGTGAACACGCTCAAACTCGCCACACCTCACACCCACATGACCGTTCAAATCACCACCCAGAACGATTGGCTGGGATAACGGAATCCCGCGAAGCAATCCTTCGAGCTGGGTCCAGAACAGCGTCCTTTCGGCTTCACCGCACCCGGCCTGCGGAGCGTAGGCACTTATCAAGTGGGTTATAACCCCATTGACAAGCACCCGAACCGACATCAGCCGATCACTGATGCGATTCACCTCCAAGACGTCATCCTGGAGCTCGTCGGACAACACCACGGCCACCCCATTTCTCCCACTAGGTGCACCCGTGTAGATCAGCTTGTAGCCGTTCCCAATAAACCGGGATCTGCTGCCTTTCCACCGAGTCTCCTGCAGGACCGCCACGGCCACCCTCCGCCTGTGGAGAGTTTCGGCCAGCTCTCTCGCGCGTCCCGTTAGCGTGCCAACGTTCCACGACGCGAAACGGATTTTTATGGTTTGGGCTCGCTTCTTCAGCCGGACACGGTAGCCCTAGCCCACAGGTCACAGGAGTCGGGCGAGGCTCCTGCGCGCCATCTTGCGGCGGCGCCCTAGCTGTGACATATGCATTTCTTATTTTCCTCTCCATGATTGATTGGCTTGTTTGGCTTTTTCGAGTGCGACTGCCGTCTGACCACTCAACCCAGAAGGGAAAGCCGGCGTCAGAGCCCTGTTCGTGAGTCACCAGGTGCACCGTCTGTAAAGTAAAAGTAAAGTACAGCAGGTTGGGTTGACTTGGGTCCCAAAGATGGAGGTGGGACCCCAAAGCAACCTATTATAGAAAAAAAGTATTACTTAAATGTTCTAAGTAACGTCCCGCTGACGGTTGCGATTGACAAACGCAACGTAACACTAGAGCCTAAGATAATTTAATAAGAACATTTTAAGTAAAAATTTTAATAAAGTTCAAATTCAGTTAAGAGCAAACTGGTCACTTAAGAGCAGTGGTGGTCTATTGGTCGCGACTTACAAGTTTGTAGGTCATAGAATCGAACCCCGTGAGTCGCTTAAATTTGGGTAAATTATTTTCATAATCACTGCTCTCAAAACGGTGAAGGAAAACTTCGAAGACATGTGACATCTACCAACCCGCACTGGGACTGCATGCAACCTCTTACCGAGAGTAGACAGGAGTGGGAACATTATACGCTGATTATGTTATGTTGTTGTTAAAACACATTACACTACAGTAGATAACTAATTAAGTGGCGATGGAATGTAAATTATCTGATTAAAGAGAAACTATCGGAGTATCAACACTGTTGTAGTGGTTTTTAAAAACGGGTTCGGTCTCCAGTTAGTTCCTTATGTCATCGTAGTAATAACCAAAGACTTATACGAGCTTATTTAAAGCTTGAGGATCTACTAATTCTAATAATTTATTACTATTCCAATCTATCTTATATTATCATGTCTGATCCATATATATTATCATTTATTTCTTCCTTGGGCAATAAGCTACATATATGAATGTGATAATATGATTAGTTGTCTCGAAGTACGAGATGGATTTCTCTTCGCTAGAGTAATATTTTAGCTTTATATTTACTTCACTTATATGGATTATTATACTATTTGAAGTAAAGAATACTGATTTGAAACTTGTCACTCAGGTATCCATCATCACATATTATAAAACAAAGTCACTTTTACTTTCCCTATGTCGCTTTGTATGATTCAATCTTTAAAACTACGCAACGGATTTTATTAGGGTTTTTTAATAGATAGAGGGTTTCAAGATGAAGGTTTTTATGTATAATAACATTCATTAAGTAGTGGAAAAATACTATTATTTTTGAGGTTTCTAACACATGTCGCAAAATAAACCCATTTTTTGAGCTTAGGTACATTGCAAACGCTGGCTGAACCCTATGAGATAAATCAAAATAATGTAATACAGTATTATAGACCTTAAAAATGCCTACAAATAAGTCTGCGACACTATATTTATGTCTAGCTACTATAGTTTCTTTATTATGATTACTTTTTTATGTTTGAAAAGTTAATTAAAATGCCAATCGAAATCAGAGCCCACTATTTGTTCCATAATTATTAATCCTTAACCAAATAATAATTTCAATAGCAGCAGATCTCTTTTTGAATTATTGGAATTGGTTGTTTCATTCAGGAGATATCGCGATGTATTCAAAACTAAACACCAGAAAAAATCGGCGTGCCGCTCGCGCCCGTGCCGGCCGCCTGCTACTTGAGTGTTTCTCTGCCTATACCGCGGAGGGAGTGGTTCGGAGCGGGGCACCATTATTTCGAATAAATTTGCTACCCCAGTAGGTGTAGGTCATTCTGATTGAAGGTGGTGGATCTGGCTATCCATGGACAATAAGGTCGATGTATCTTGCAGAGTCAGATATTTATTTATAAGTATATATTATAGTAATAGTATGTATAAATGTATATAGCTTATTTAAGTATTTGTTTATATAGTGTTATGAGTTTTTTCTTTTCTTTTACATTGTTTTTCTAACTAAAGCACCTGCCATCTAGTCTCTTCACCACCCGAGGTTGACTGGTAGAAAATGCCTATGGCATTAAGTCCGCCTCTGTAAATTTTCTTTGTGCGAAAGTATAAATAAATAAATATTGGCTGATGGGCGGCACAGTAGACATTATTTTTATTGAAGGTCCACCGTTCCTTGAGGAAGGCTTAGGTACCTATATCATTTTTCCACGTGCAAAGCCGGGGCGGGTCACTAGTAATAATATAAAAAACACGCTGAATGAACTTAAAAATCCAGGTTGGTGGCTGGCAAAAGTTCAGAATGACAAATCGTTTAAAAAAAAGAACTATCGGTTTCAGCGCCCTCGAAATCCATACAAATAAAATTCAGGACAAAAAATGCAGCAGCCATACATATTGCATCCTTGTTCTGACCACAATATTCAGCTCTCTTGAAAACCATAAAAGCAACACCTGTAATGAAAAATTGTATACGTATTGTTTGCAGCTGCCGTACCTATTGGAATTTCAATAACCGACAGGTTAGCTACTCAATTCGACCGGGTATATTCTTTTTTATGTTTGTTCGCAGATAACCGATTTTGATGATTCTTTTTTTATTCTAAAGAGGATTTCTTCAAGGTGGTCTCATGATGATGAAGTTTGATGATGGAAGAGCAGAGAAATCAAGGGAACTTTCAAAATTCGTAAGGGCGATTAGTGCATTTGTAAGTTTTTCATTAAGTATTTTAAAGCACTACAATTCAATAAAGGTCTGAAGTAGATCTGATGATGGAGCCGAAGGACAGTCGAGAGAACGCCTAAACGATTCACAGCTGCTACCTTCCTTGTGTTCGTACTTGATTAATTTGTATCTATAAGAGCTTCACACCTAAATGGATTTCGATTGTCATTAGGGGGTCTTATGATAAAGACTAAGGACAGTTTAGGGAACTCCTCAAGGATATACAGTAGCTACCTTATAGTTAATCAATTTACATTATGGATTAGAACAGTGGAGAGTAGTAGAAACACGCTAATAATGATGATCCGGTTTTTTTAAGACCAATATACAAAATTTTATAACTGCCACATCAAGTCTACGGATTTTCATGCAATTAAACGCATATAGCGAAGCGACAAATGTATCACCTTCATACTTTTCATGTGAGAGGCAAATTGGTTGCTGACACAAAAGTTCCTCGTGGTACCTCTATAATCAATCTTGCTGAAAGTTGTTGTAGATATACGAAGCACTTTTAAAGCGATAGTCCTTTGTCTAAGCCCTCTGTTTAAAATAACAGTCACGCAATCATAAACAATGATGATACAATCGGCTTAAGCTATGTCTCTTTACGACAAGTATTTACTGAACGACATTTACCTACAAACCGATAAAACAGAATATCCAAGATGAAATGTTGGAATATTAACGAATTCAATCGTACCGTACTTAACAAGACGAGCATATACAAATATCTTGTCAACTGTCTTCTCATATTTTGGTCAATTTCCCTTTGAATAAGGCATATAAAACCTTCAAATCTTTTTCTCTCATTGACAGGGCTTTGAGATATTTGTTCATTGAAGTGAGTGGTGTTGAATTATTTAGAAAAATATTTATACTTTTGGGATCGAGATTTAAACTAATAAAAGTGGCTAAATATTAACAAGCATAATGGTTGGTCGAACGTTACGCGGCGCTATCCTGGACCTGGACGTGGATCCATTTATTTTTGGTTTCGCTTGGGTATCTTATGGAATAAACATAGGTGTCCTCCGACAGGCGTCGACCTGTTGTTCAGGTCACACCTTCCTGTGTAACCATAATCAGAATAGGCCCACCCATTCTCTAGTTGCACGTGATAGATTATTCTAAAATTTGGTACTATTTTAGTGAGTATTTTGTCACATTAAAGACCGTATATCAATTAATTATATTTTAGTTTCTATGTACAAACGGGAAGTTAGTTGATGTTTAAATACAAATATGTTTGTTATTGTGAATCTGAGAATAATAATAAGTAAGTTCTATTTATTTAGATAATATAACCAATAATGAATTTTGTACAATGCTTCTAGATTTATGTTAATTCATTTTGTAACACTGTTTAACAAAATACGGATGTTCATTTGACTCATCGAGTCATCACGTGACGACATCTCGCCATCCTTTTTGCTACAACCCACATTATAAAGGTCGGAATGTTCGACGGTGGGAGGTAGTTGCTTTTGGGCTTTTGAGCTGTGCAGACCTCTAGTAAAAACGAGGCGTGATAAGTCGCGACTTGTGAGGAGTTCCGTTGGAAATCAAAGTTAAGTAAATAGTACTTAATTATACATTGTTGTAGATTTATGTCCATAATGTATTCTGTGTGTTATTTAGGTTAGAAATACTTTCCTGGCTTAATTCTACATTGTTGTAGATTTATGTCCATATTATATTCTGTGTGTTATTTAGGTTAGGAATACTTTCCTGGCTAAATTATACATTGTTGCGGATTTGTGTCCATAATGTATTCTGTGTGTTGTTTGGGTTGGGAATACTTTCCTGGCTAAGTTATACATTGTTGTAGATTTATGTCTATGATGTATTCTGTGTGTTATTCAGGTTAGGAATACTTTCCTGGCTAATGGTATTACGTTGCTATAAATTCTGAGTTCTCTTGGACTGTTGTCCAAGAGGGAGAAGTTAGTGTATCTTAAAGATAACATTGACAAAGAAAGAAACATATTGATAGAATATGTTGATATCTGTTTCCAAGGAGTTTCTTGTCCGGTTCTTCTCCTTGAATGACCTAGCTTTGGAACGGACAACTAGATTTCTGATGAATTTCTGACAAGCCTAAGTTGAAATAAAATATCTAGTCTTGTCTATCTGTGCTTTACTCTATAAAACCCTGTTTCCCTACAAGATATATTCGTATAAACATTCCCACACTAAATCACTAACTAGTCGCTATCCTGATGTGCAAATATTGTTTAAATGTTTAAACCATTACATACCACACATATTTACACATACTTATAATTTTATATATATAGGTATGTATATGTATTTCCAAAGACCAAAAATCTATTTCACGCGTGGAACACTGCGACACCAATTCGGGGCTTGGACTTTTTTTTATAATTATAAAGTAGTGCTTGACCGCGTTCCCGCCTGATAGTAAGCAGTGATGCAATCGTTGATGATTGACGATGGTTGTATGGACGCGCTAGTTAATTAAGAGCCTATTTACTCAAAAAAACTGAGTTAATAGGAAGGAAGACGGCAGTTGAGCGAGATGATGCAATGTTAAGCCCAACCACATGACCAACAATGCTGCGCCAGGGAGATTGATCTGGAGACCCTGCACGACTAAACTATCGACACAATAACATTTGGCGCATCGTACCCAGCACACATAGCAACACAACTGTTCAGACTCGTCCTCCGTACGGCTTCACCAGACATCAAGCCGGAACACGACGCATCGCTTGGCGGCAACACTTTGTCTGGTGGGTGGTAATTTCTGCCGGCAGCCTCTGTTATGGCCTATCACCGAGAAAAACATTATTACAAAATATTTGATTACAACAATCACGTTAACCTTATTTATATGAAAACATTGCAGAAAGGCAAGATCGGATGCTTTTAACGTGCTTCCGTTATAGAAAACATATAAACAATAATTAAGAAATTAAAATAAACCGCGGCAGTTAAGAGATGAGCAGAGCCCACTGACGGTACCTACTCTTTCACGATCCATGACGTGTCGATCAGCATTTAGCCCAACCATTTTGAAGGGAACTTATGATCCTACACACACACACACACACACACACCACCACCAAGACATTACAGTTAGTATGACATACTCTTAACCGCCAGAACGTAAAAAATATACTATGTTTTAAGTCTGTTTTATCTAATTGAATATGTCAACAGTATAGGTTCAATATATCGGTTCTAAAAAAAGGACACCAATATCACAAAATATGGATTTTATTATGACAACAGTGGTAGTGGAATATTTAAGTACTCAATAAGCCCTTTATTAAGTACTTAAATATTCCAGTAATTGGTAGTAAGTATGTCGGTTTCCCGAAACGTTCTTGATTTTAATGATAATTATGCTATTACGCGTCGAAGTTATACAGAAACATATTCGAATTAATTCTAAAATCGATACTTCGTATAACGTATTTTGGAATAATCGGTTTCATTTCCCTATACTTTATTTTAGACGTTATTAACAACCACTTATCACTTAATTATGAAATCGTTCAGATTTTACACTCTAGTATGTAGGTACTTGATTTAAATTATCGGCAATAACATTTTTTTTTATAAAAGAAGATTGTTTATTTTATTCTTATATACTTTTATTTTTGTACACTGGATCTGAGCAGTTGTATTGTCGGGTACAATGCGCCAAGTGATGTTGTGTCGGGAGTTTGGTCGTGGAGGGTCTCCAGATCAATCTCCCGCTGGATTGCATCATTGGTCGTGTTTTTGAGTTTAAAATTGCATCACTTTGGTCAACTGCCGTCTTCCTTCCCATTTACTTTTTTTTTTTGAGTGAACAGATTTCATAAACTAGCGCGTTTTAGCATCAACGATTTCATCTCTGCTTACCGTCAGGTGGAATTGCGGTCAAGCACTACTCTAGAATTATAAAAAAAAATACAAAAAAAAAGGTGTGTGTGTCAGCTCCGACGCACGACTGGAGTTTACTCCTTAAGTACGAGAAAAAAAAATATTATTTTAAAAATTATTTATACAATAAATCATAAAAAATTAAAAAAAAATTAAATGCATATTTATGAAAATTTTAACCAATTTTAAGAAAGTTGATACTATTATTTTTTTTTATAAGTAAATATTTTTTTTAAATTATTATAATTAATTATTTTTTAAATATAACATTCTTAATAACTAACAAAATATAGTTGTAAAAAGATAATTATGCCACTTTTTTAGATTAGAAAGTTGCGCACCAAAGGTGCGCACTAAAATAGTAACGCTTAAAATTCGTTACTCGTTAGTAGGTTTTACCCCTCGGATTTTTCTCATACCGGGCGCCTTATACATGAAAATCGATTCTTAAGGAGTAAACTCCAATAAACTCCAAAAAATAAACTAAGGTGATGGATATTTCTTAAGAAATCTCTTCCAGCGTACGTGCACGGTAGATTCCGTGCTGTACTTAGACAAAAAAAAACTATTTTATTAAGTACTTATATTGACAATTATAATTATAACTGTCTATCACAGTTTATGAACTGATGCCAGAAAGACAATGGAATCTAAGTAGTCCTATATTTACCCTGTGGGTACAGAATTTTAAATACGAATAATGTAACTTTTATATCTCTTCTCTTGAAAGTAAATCACGAATGCCCAGAAGTCTTAGCTGTAGATTGTAATTTACATGAATCATATTCACATGTTTTTTCAAAGTGTCTTCAAGCTAGAGTGAATAGGCCCTTAATAAAGTAGTGCGCTTTACCATCAGCGATCGCATCACTGCTTACCGTCAGGCGGGATCGTAGTCAAGCACTAGTTTGTAACGTTCAAAATAAAGATATGTGACATAAAGACCAGTCAATTAATCCCTTATCCTAAGCCCGCAGAAATGGCCGTCAGAATGACCGAAAAACGGTCAGTCGTAAATTTTTCACCATGATGAAAGGTTCGTTAAGTCTGACCTTGTCAGAGCAGGATAATTTATAAGCAGAGAAAGCGTTGTAAAAGACTAGGACACTTAATTTTTTCAAGAAATGTGCATTTTTGGTAGAATTATGATTAGGAAGATCTTATTTTTTTCTTTTTGTTATTTTGTACCATAATACATAAAGTATAAATAACAACCTCCGTGGTGTAGCGGTAGCGAACGCGGCTGTTGTACAAGGTGGCGCGGGTTCGATTCCCACGCAGTGCAAATATTTGTATGCATGAATATAAATACTCGCAGTGGTCTGATCGTGCCTCGGAAGCACGATAAGCCGTTGGTCCCAGTTGCCATACGAACATCAGTCTAATGGCAGTCGTTACTGGTTGTTGGAGCCCTCAAAAGTCCAACAATTGGTCTATCTGCAATTCTTCGATATCGCTTTAGGGTTGTGGAGGTCAGACGGCAGTCGCTTCACGGAAAATATCGAAGTTTAGCCAAATCAACAGTTAGACTGGTAAAGCGGACCCCAAACTCCAAAGCTGAAAAAGGACTACGTGAAGTTCTGTCGGGTTGTTGTGTGTGTACGGCACGAACTCCGTGGACTTAAAAAAATTAAGAATGAAAGACTTCGGTGCGACATCCGCTATATTCTACTTGTCATTGCCTACTACCACTGTACCTTAGTTTCCAATAAAGGAGATGTTTCAGAAATGTATGGAGCCTGGGCTAGCACATTGTACACTTAATGCTAGATAAAGTTACGCTATAGTTAACTGTTTTTAATGTTAATTTCCTATATTGTGCCTTAGTTTTTATACAGATTCAATTAATAAATATGGTGGTCAGCAATAAGCGAAATAAGATTTTGACAGTGACATTTGATTGACGTGTCATGTATCTAAGGCTATCGTATCTATATTATCTACGATATGACTGCGAAAAAAACAAAACATGAATTCCGGAAATACGACCCATTAAATAAACACAATCAACTCAAATCAACACCGACACGAACACAACGGGAAAATAGAACTGTCAAAGTCGCCAATCAAACGTCATAACCAGTGTCATGGCTACCTTAATAAAGGGTTATCTCACTAAAAAACCGTTTCAAATAATTAATTATATATACTTGTATTTTTATTCAAATTAATTTAGTAAGTAGTATTTTTATGAAAATTTTTTATTTTTTTCCTTTTCTATACTAATATGTATATAAAGCTGAAGATTTTGTTTGTTTGTATGTTTGTTTGTTTGTTTGTGCGCGCTAATCTCGGTAACTACTGGTCCGATTTGAAAAATTTGGATAGCCCTTTAATCCAGGAAGGCTTTAGGCTATATAACATCACACTGTGACCAATAGGAGCGGGGCATAACTAACTCCACGCGAACGAAGTCGCTGGCGACCGCTAGTTATCTCTATAGCGTACATAGTGGTGGCCCAAAATGAAACATAGGAGATAAATTTTCATGTTTGGAAAGGCGAAGTCACACGTTATATATACCTACCTACCGTAGCACCTTGACAACGTGTGACTACGCCTTTCCAAACATGAAAATTTATCTCTACATAGTGAATATTGCATACTCCAGAATGGTGTTGTATGACATTATTGTCAATTTACAACGAAGGCATCTTAACTATGTCCATTTATGTTTTATACTTTTTCAGCGTCGTTTTTTGTCGTAGTTGGGTTTTAGTTTTTTTTTTACTTTTTATTATTTGTACTATTTTGGTGTTATTTGTGGCGCATAATATTAGCAAAAGTTATAGTGATGAACTAAGAACTAGGTACTTGACATATTACATCTACACGCACATATAACAACATAAGCCCTAAGGCATATAGTGCAGAGGACATTTTTATGGCAGTTTTAGCCAGTTATCAAACTGTTTCCGCCTCCACCGCGTGGAGTTACTCCCAGCTTATGTCGTTTTCATTAGTGCATTACATATTCTATTAATGTTCACACTGCTCTACATTGCATAAAGCGATTCACAGTTCCCGTGATTCCTGCTTTACTCTTATCGCTCATATTTAACATCATTAAAGCATTCTTGTAATTATGTACAAGCATAAAGTACTCGCGAAGCTCTTTCACGAGACACCAAATACAGTATATTTATTTTAATTTTATATTAACATAGAACTTTTTGTCTGCTAGAGGGCGCAATACTAAATTTGGTGACAAGCTTTATAGCTCATAACTAACAGAATATCAAGGCAAGTAAAGCGCTTTCAAATGATACCAAACACGGCATATTTATCTTAACTTTATTTTTTTACTCTGTATGTTTTGTCCGCTAGAGGGCGCCACATTAGATTTTGTGAAACCCCATATAGCCTATAACCAGTGGACAATTAAAAAGCTTCAAATGATATGTCATTTGTCGAATTCTGATAAGTAGTTTAGAAGTTACGAGGGAACAGATGAACATACATACATACATACATAGCCTGTCAAAATCATAACCCACCTTTTGCGTTGCCGTAGTCGGGTAAAAATAAAAGACATTGTGTAATTTTCGTATTTTGTATAATTGTATTAGGTTTGAGGTAGATAAAAAATTCAATTAAATTAGCTACCTAATGTTTCATGCAAAAACCTAAAGATAAAATGTATTGAAAGATATGAAAAGAATACAAATCAAAAGAACATAAATTTCTTTTATAAAGAAAAGGACTTATCTAAATAAATTTAGATCAAATACGAAAACTTATTAATAAAATTATAACCTCAACATAACAATGCAATGTTTTATTTACCTATATATTACTACATAACAAAAAATTTAGTTTCTGTACCCCATAAGTAGAGAATAGGCAAATTTAACAACCCATTTACCATAAAGATACCATAAACCAGTACAAAGCAAAATGACACTCGGAATTGGATTTATAAAAATAAAATTTGGAAAATTACTACTTGTATTTTCTTTTCGGCCTTCAGACTTTGAAAAGTATGTGTCCATTTACGTTGTTTTCAAGTACTTAAACATATTCTAACCAGCATTGCGTAATATACCTTTTGTAGCAATGGGTTTTGTTTTGACAGTTCAACAACATTCATTGCCTTTGTAGCGGTAGCTACAACCGCCACATGCGAACAACACGTCATAGTGACGTCACACGAATTCTACATCTCGCAATCAGAGTTTACCGTGCAACTAGCATATATACAACTTCCCAATTTCAACCGTTGAGCAAGTGCCCGCCAGACATGACACCCGTCTGGTCGGAGGATCCTCCCTTTTCTATGGAGGATGAGTGAACTTAACTCTCTGTTCTTCATGCTTCCACACCTTAGTCACGTTGTTCAGGAAATACATTTTTCCAACATAATGGAGCGATGGATTAGCATGCTTCAAAATTATTAAGATTGATAGTAATGGTGTATTACGCGATTATTGTGTTGGTTGACTGGAGTGGTTTTAGACAGGCAGGATAAATGTTAGGTCTTAAAAGATACGTAACTTGTTACGGGAAATAATGGCACCACTCTTCAGTAATCCAAGGATAAAGACAAACGCCCACTAAGCAATTAATCTATAAAATTTTACTTAGTTCGATTTTACGATCGCAGGATGGGAAAGCATCACATGACCTCTCCCGCTCTGGGCGGAGCGGAAAGCCATGTCAGACTTTTACTGACTACTGCTCGTCACAACATGAGCTTCGAGTCATTCGCGGTGCGCATTCCGACACATCAAATCGAGAAATTCCTTACAAAAGAGTTCTGGCCGAAAAGTGTTATGTACCACCGATTTCGTGGCCTGCTAGGTGACACTAGTCAGCGAAACATCATGCCGACACTTGGTGTACCTACATTAGCTGTAGTTAATTATGTCATATGTATTAATAGTATTTTAAGCTTTTGTGTAGTGTATAATATATACTATTGTATTGTATATGAAGAACGAGAGTAACCGATATAGCCCGAGGAATTGCAACACTAAAAATGGCAGTGGGCTGGACACATTGCCCGTAGGACCGATGCCCGATGGGGCCGACGGGTTCTCGAGTGGCGACCACGCATCGGAAGACGTAGCGTGGGTAGGCCCCCGACAAGGTAGACCGACGACCTGGTGAAGGTCGCGGGAAACCGTAGGATGCGGGAGGCGCAGGACCGGTCGTCGTGGAGAACTTTGGGGGAGGCCTATGTCCAGCAGTGGACGTCTTTCGGCTGAAATGATGATGATTATAATATGTTTATATGGATCTCGATGCCTGAAATAAATAGATGAATAGATAAATAAATAAAAATAAATAAAATTTCTCTGCTACTTCTCCCTCGTTCTTTCACTGGCCTGTGTGTCAGGGGCCGCGGTCGAATTTTCAAACACCGCGTAAGGACTTAAGCCTGAGCTGTAATCTATCAATCACGCAGAGAAACTCCGAGCAAAGCTCTTACCATCGCCCTTTTTGTGACTTTGAGCCTTCGTATGAGGCTCCATGTGAGCGACCACGTTTCAGTTCCATATGCCATCACTGGCAACACATACCATTCAAAGACTTGAGGAGAAATGTGGAGATCGGCAGAAGAATGAAAGTCACCGACATAGCTTTTCGAGTCGCTAAATTAAGTCGCAGTGGGCGGGACACATTGCTCGTAGAACCGATGGCCGATGGGGCAGTAAGGTTCTGTAGTGGCGACAAGTACCGGAAGGCGCAACATAGTGAGGCTCCCAACAAGGTGGACTGATGACCAGGTGAAAGTCGCGGGAAGCTCGTGGATGCGGACATCACAAGACCGGTCAACGTGGAAAGCCTTGGGGGAGGCATTTGTCCAGCAGTGGACTTCTATTGGCCGAAGAACAAGAAGAAGGTAATATTTTGATTATATTATATCTGTCTCAAACATAAAATACCGAGGGTCGGTATAAATATACATACATGTCCAATAAATCTAACCTACATTACAACAAAATGTAACCGAAACATCACGCGAGAAACGTATTAGGTACTCTAAACGGGTTCACATTTGTACATATACATATGTATGTTGTGAAAATGTGGAGCATAATAAATTGTTTAGTCTTTAAGATCTTTTCAGGATAATGAAGTAGGTAGGCGCTCTACTTTATCATCTTAAAGACATGTGTTGTTATTAAATTATAAATATGATTATAATTAAGTGATCCATACGAAGTATTAGCACATTTGATTTTCTGTAGTAAATTTTCGAAAAATCACTGAAATGTGAGCAATTTGTATATTTTTCCGGTGTAGCGGTCCAAAAAGCCTTAAAAAGGTGCCTCATTTATGTATATTGATAAAGTATGAAGGATGATTCGACCTACTGACAAAAAAGCCCATGAGAAATATTATATATGACGGCGCGCTGATTATGAAGATTAATAAGAAAGATCGTAACTCGATTTAATCAATATTGTTTTAGTCGACTCGATTCGAGTAATATTAAAATATGAGCGGGTAACCCCGAATAGAGTAGTAGGCATGATTTGAAGGGGTGGCGACTGTCATATCATTGACAGCTGCCGACGGAGAAGCACGCGCTCT
>JADWQK010001166.1:0-116999 GCA_017933935.1 Sesamia nonagrioides
AAAGAGGAAACTCTGCCTCTCAAACTATGCGGTAGCCTGTATCTTGAGAGACAGTGATTCGTTGCTTTAACTAATTGTTAATACAAAAGTGGACTGGGTCGTACAATATTAATGAATGGTCGTGATAATGCCAATAATTTCAATTTCCTACGCTACATGTGTGAATGTGTGTGTGCGTGAGTGTGTGTGTGTGTGTAAGAGGGTGTGTGTGTAGTGTGAGTGGGTGAGTGTAATGGAGAAATTTAGGAAGTTAGGTGACATACTTGAGTAAGGATTCGGTTTCCAGATAGTCACGCTCCAGAAGCCATTCCATCAATTTTGATTTTATTTCATATTTATTTAGATTGACAATATTTAAATTTTTGTGAACTTGTTTGTATATGTGTGTGCTTAAAGTATAGTATTGGTGTTGTGCAAAGGTAGTTTTATGTGGGGTACCTATCGGTAATTGCTTTCTTTTTGTGGGGTCAGCATGGGGAACGCTAGGATGTTTCCTAATGGTAGACCGCAGTACATAGAGTTGGCGCACGGAAAGTACTTTGCAGTCAGCGTAAAGTTGAGTTGTAGGATACCGAAAAGGTTTGCGTGACATCACCTTCAGCACGGCCCTCTGCGCTCTCTCAATCTTTAAAAGACTGGTTTTATTTGCTCCACCCCACACCGTTATGCAATATCCAATAACAGATTGACATAAGGCATAATAAACCATCTTTAGCGTTTCGGGAGCAGCCGATTCTCTAAGGGATTTGAAAATATGGAGTAGATTAATAGCTCTAGAAGAAATGGCGTCAACTTGTTTATCCCATCGTAGTCCACCGTCTATTTGGACACCGAGGTATTTTATATGGTCAGATTTTGTAATTGTCGGACATGAGCAAGGTGCAGATTGATTGGAGCAGTTATGAGCTTTCAGGGAGAAACATTTTTCGGGTAAGTTGTTACATCGGATAGCGAATGGGATGAAAGTTGTTTTATCGCAGTTGAGAGTGAGCAGGTTTTGGTTGAGCCATTGCATTATATTTATTACTGCTGCCTCTGCATAATGCTTAACAATATCCCAATTTGGCCCATAGACTATGACCGAGGTATCATCTGCATACGTAATGATCTTAGCATTGGGGATGGTCATTCTGCATAGCTCATTGACGTATATTTGGAAAAGAGTTGGCCCAAGAATGCTTCCCTGAGGAACACCATAGGTAGTTACTACTTCGTCACTTATATGCTCACCTATTTTAACTCGCAGGGTCCGGTTGTTAAGGTAATCTTTGAAGATCTCGAGGATGTTTCCACGAACACCTAGGACTTCCATTTTGGAGATAAGTTTGGGAACAGACACTGTGTCAAAGGCTTTGGAGAGATCTAGGAAGATCCCTAGACATTTGATTCTACTGTCCAGTTTTCTAGCAATGAATTGTGTCAGGTCAAGAACTGCATCTTCGGTTGAGATCCCTGTGCGAAAACCATACTGATTATCAGCAATGAGTCGGTGTTTGTTCAGAAATTTTATTAGACCGTTAGAAAGGATCCTTTCTAGTATTTTAGAGAGTGCTGATAGGACCGATATGGGTCTGTAGTTGTTGACACAGTTTCTGCTCCCTCCCTTATATATCGGATGGACGATGGCTTTTTTAAGCGCATCAGGAAAAACACCTTTCTGTAGGCAACAGTTAAAGATATACGTCAATGGTGGCGTTAAGGTTCGACTGCAACTCTTTAGTACAAAGGGAGATATGCCATCCCAACCTATTGCACAGTCATCTCGAAGTTGCATAATATGGGACTCCACCTCCGATTCATCAATTTCAAGTATCACTAAAGAGTCGGTAGTGCTGAGTGACACATTATGGCATGATCTCATAGGTGGGTTTGTGGGTTGGGGAGATTGGGACATGATTTTTTCTGCCAAGTTAGTGCCTATGTTACTAAAAAATCTGCACACTTCGTTAACGGATGATTTTGCGTTATCACAAATGTTTAGTAGTTCAATCGGGCTAGTTTTCTTTTTACTGGTATTGGTGATTTGTTTTATCGTTTCCCAGAGTGCTTTTGGGTTGTAGCGGGATTTTTCCAGTTCACTTTTTTCATAGGCTATTTTTAGTTTACGGATGAGATTATTACAAAAGTTCCGGTATTGCTTATAGGTCGTATTCAGAATAAGATTTTCAGGGTCTGTTTTTGATTTATTGTGTAATCGGTCCCGATTATTCATACATCGCAAGAGTCCGGTTGTTATCCATGGTTTTATTATTCTTTTATTTCTTGGAATTTTAATTTGTTTGGTATGCTTGGAAATTACTGAGGAGATAATATTTATGAACAAGTTCATGGATAAATTGGGATCAATAATTTTATATACTGGAGAAAAATCCGAGACTTCTAAGTCCAGTTTAATTGCATCATAGTCTATGCGAGTAGTTATGCGGGGTGGTTTATTATTCGGGTTTGTTTTAGCAATAGCGAATAAAACCGGTTTGTGATCCGTAATATGAGAGTCAAGTATAAGAGTAGTGACAGGAAGAGAAGTTTTAACGAGTACATGATCCAGACAGCTATCCAGCCGAGTATTGTACCGATGGGTTGGAAGAAGACCGTGGGAAGCGTTTAAAATAAGATAATTAAGACAGTTGTTATCAGTATTACTGGGCTTGAGATCTATATTAATATCACCTATAAGGATTATATGTTTGTAGGAGGAAAGGCTAACGTAGACACTATTCAGACTATCTAAGAAATTTTCGGAACTTTCCTTGGAGCTGTATGACGGGGACCTATATACTGCAACAATGGCAATATATTGGTTAACTACATGACATATCATACAGTTACCGTCAACAAAACGAGGTTCCCACACAAGAGTTCGGAGGGTTTGTTTTGTAAAGATAACTATTCCATCGTTTTGGTTACTGTTTATTTCGGTGCAATTGGATTCATATCCATCTAAGGTAGGTATATGACTAACTTTACTGAGCCAGCACTCGGTCAGGATAACCACATCTAAATCGAGTGTTGTAGACTTAATTAGTGCTTGAAGTTGGTCAAAATTTTTATTTAAGCTACGGATGTTTAAGTGTAATATTTTTAAGTTTGAATTCTTGGGATTAATATACTCAATACATTTTTCTGGGGCACAATTAAATGAGTTACCCAGAGTAGTAAGCGAGTCAAGCTCGCTGCTTATATTATTAATGCTCACCATTGGGAGGCTTTGAAAGAACAAATAGGTCACTGAAAGTAATTTTTATAAGGTTTTGTTTAGTATTAAGTATGTCAATTCCTGGTAGGTGAGTGTAAGTGTGTTTGTGACATTTATTGTATTTATTTATGTGAGTTGTGTCTATATTTTTGTGTAGTAAATTATTTTGTAAAGTAGGTGAGTGTAAGAGAAGTATGAAAGATTGGTAGTTATAGTGAATGGAAAGACTGGTGTGAGATGTGAGTGTAATTTTGTGTAGAGTATATATGTAACAGTGAGTTATAATTTGTATTATTGTGTGGATGCAAAATGGATTAAATATTTTGTTATGTTTAGAAATAAGTAAAATATTAGAGAATAGTAAAAAAAGTAAGTAGTAAATAAAAGTTAAAATATGGATTGTTACTATACAAGTTAAGAGTCATATGCCAGTGGTAATTAAATCTTGAAGACATCTTTCGGATCTGACTAATAGCTGCTTGTCACCATCCTTTTTGCGTAAAAATATGTTTCCGTTGGAAGCCCAGCAGAACATGAAATTGTGGTTTTTCGCAAACTCTCTTGCTTGGTAGAACAATTTTTTAGTATTACCTGGAAGCTGTTCGGTGACATAAACCGGTTTACAAGGTCCTGGAACGCCAATATGATTTGTATTGAGTTTACTTTGTTTGTCTTTGGCTTTGTTGAACGTTCGTACTGCTGAAATCAATGTTTCCCTTTTTGTCACAGAAGAAAATTCAGCTATAATCGGTCGAATCGTTGAGGGATCCGATGATTTCCCGGGCAATCGATAAATATCCCTCAGTTCCAAGACATCGACGGGAACCCCAACCGCTTTCCCAATATTGGATACTGTTTTGGCAAGAATGGCATTAGTTTCATTGTTACCTTGCGGGATATTACGGATTTCAATGCCCGACGACCTTGATTTTTGTTGTAAATCTTGTATTTTTCTCTCTAGACTTTCTAAATATTGTCTCTGATCCCGGCGTTCTTTTCTAAGGTCTGCAACTTCCTTTTTTAGCTCCTCGTGGTTTGCGTTAATAAACGTAAGACTTTTGTCAATTTCCACATAGTAATTGTAAATTTTTTCGTTTTGCTTTTTTACTTCAGCTACATCCGAACTGAGTTTCAGTAGAAAATGTTCTTGCTCTTTTTTCCACGAAGATAACATTTCCATCATTTCGTCCTTAAAATTTTGAAGCTCGCTGGAAGGTAGCTTAGCACGTGTTTTTTTTGCGCGAGATGTTACATTAGAGAGTTCCGTGTCTTGAGAAATATTTGTGTTATCCGGGTTAGAAGTCGAGTTTTGGACTTCTTTTGGCGGTGAGCGGAGTGTTTTCGGCATGGTGAATAAGCCGTATGTGAGTTATTATAATATAAATATGGACGTAGCTTTGATGCGAGGTCACACCGGTGATAGTAGTCCGATATTATAATAAAAGTTCTATAATGTTGCTGGGGTGGCGCCACCAGTCGTGAGAAGCTCACTATGCAACGTACTACAACAAGTTCGTCGCTGAAACGCTACGTAAAAGCTTTGCCGGTAGGTTAGAATATCACTTTTATAAATTTTCTATTTAGTAATTTTAGTATTTATTATAAGTGTCTTGTAGCACTTTATGGACGGAATTTTAAAGTCCTTGCACAGATTTGCAACGTAGATTCACAATTTTTATTGAATAATCGGAGCGCGATATTACTACGTCCTTACGTCAACGGTTTCCAAGCAACCAATTAGTGTGTGCAGTCTGTGGGCAGTGTTGGTTATAACACAATAGCAACACGGATTGCAGTTTAAATAATATTGTAGCAGTACTTACAAACGCCACAAAAATAAACGACGCGTCATACTGACGTCACACGAATTCTACATCTCGTAATCAGAGTTTACCGTGCAATTAGTACTTATACATACAACTTGCCAATTTCAACAGTTGGGCAAGTGGCCCACCAGACATAACACCCGTCTGGTCGGAGGATCCTTCCTCTTCTATGGAGGATGAGTGAACTTTACTCCCTGTTCCTCATGCCTCAATAATATTATAGTTTACGATCAAGTCAGTGATACTAGCGAATTACACTCTGTAGGTACACGCGAGACAATTTCTAAGCACATGTTCGTTCTAAGTCCAGTCCTTCAATCATCACTTGCCACCTGTTCACATCACCTTTTTTCGTTCTGGATCAGCTCCACGACTACGAAATCAGGCTAGGCTGGAAAGTGAAGGGCCTACCCCGAAAAACCTCCGACCTACTCCGAAAAATTTCAGGCAACTAAGGCTTATATTGTTAGTTAATAAAAAAAAAAAAACCTTAAATACTGTGTTAGAAGGTATAAAAAGAAAATATAACAAGTATAGAAAATAAATGAATAGAAATTAAATAAATAATAAATGGAAACATAAAAAGTGAACAACTAATGAAGCGCTCTTCCTCTCTCTACTTATTTAAAACTTGCTGTGCCCAATAGGGTCCATAATTGTTTCTAATATTTTATTTTTATATTTAGCACCTGTAAGTGTGCATTACGGATTGCAAAAAACGATTTTGATTTGATTTGAAAGCACAAAACAGCTTCGCTTCATCAACCCTCCTCTGTCATATGCAGAATAATAATAAAAATAGTGGAGGGACCAAGTGGCTTCACGAGATTTAATATACCTTCCTTCGATCTGGACTGTAATTTGTAAAATAGTTGAAAAGAAAAATGGCGTCACTGTCGCGCTGTAAACTCTTAACCTAGGAATGGGTTATGGAGTATCATGCACCTTACCTCTCTTCACGGGCTGTTCCGTCGTCTCGTAGGAGTTCGATCAGTCCACTTTGTCTTCGACGGTTCTTCACCCTCGCAGTTCGGCACAAGCTCAACAAAACACACGTGGTTATCAAGTTCTCCGCTAACAGCTTTGGTTTCTTTTCTTGAAGCCACAAAGACACGTCTCCAATTGAGCGGTTGGATATAACTTATAATCGCTTGATTATATCGTTTAGCGAAAAGGATTCACACAGCAAAGCCATGCGACTCGCGGGAGCGGAAGCGATACTATTACGGTGACAGCGGATAGCGGATAGGATCACACCGCAAAGCAATGCGAAACGCGGTTAGCGGATCGAGCTCCAATGGATACTAATCTGTGTTCTTTCACGCACGATTCGACGCGTCCACGATCAATAGCGAACAGCGCCATCTCACGGGCAGCGGGTGCATGACGTGATGTAGGTTACGGGGTAAAAGGAAATTAGCTAAGAGATTCTGCGCAACAGTTCCATTTATAAACGCCAATAGATGGCGCCAACAAATAGGAAAATACGTTTATTATCCAAATAATTGTTTGACAACTTTGCTTATCGATTTGGAGAACAATTATAGTGAGCAATAATAGTGAAAGAGAAAGGAGTAAAGTACAGTCAAAAACAATTTGAGCTCTGACTACTAAACTAGGAATCAAAAATCCTGTAAAATAGTCACGCTCAATCTTTCTCTGTATGAGAGGAGACCTGTGCCCAGCAGTGGGACGATGAAAAGGTTGTTGATGATGATGATGATGATGGAAATTGTCACAGGCAGAATTTAAACTTAAGTTAAGAATTATAGGTACAAGGTAAGATTTGTACAAGGTGACAATTATGCAAGGTGGAGATGACAACACGCCAATATTCAATATCTATAATAATATAGTTATCTGTTATCAGAGTTGACAACGGATTTAGAATGATGAATCGCTTGAACACAGCCGCGACCAATCTGTCCTAACCGTCAATTTGAGCTTACAATGCCCTCAGTGTCCAATACCTACAATATAAAAATATGTAATATTTAATATGTATAATAATATATAAAAAAAATAACTAACGATTAATTATAATTCATTTTGTCAAAATTTTAAATTTGTTTGCAAGGAAAAATGTGAGTGTAGTATTAAATAAAATTTTATTTTACATTTGGAATAAAAATCCACTGTATTGAGCTAAATCAATATAAGTGTTTGTAGACAAGAATGAAAATATTAAAATGAATTTTTGTATACCATGACGTGTTATCATTTCAACAAAAAATATAAAAATGTAGGACTAGGTAAGCATACAAATATACTAACAAAAATACGAGTAAGCATACAGTATGCATTCACGCATAAGCTTTCATAACTTTCCCAATCAGAGTCATATTAATTGATTCCACCTTATGAATACAAAGGATATCCTTTATAGCCTTTATACTTAACTTTTTTTCATAGCTCTGAACATGTTCAATTTATTTTTTACATTGTACATTACATAAAAAATACATTCAACACTACGATATATACAATGGGAGGTCTTATCGCTAATGCAATCTCTTCCAGGCACCCTTGGAATGGACAAAGTTTTTCCTGGTCATAAAATGGGCCCTCTGCCGCTGGTAGGTACATATATTATTTATAAAGTAGGTACACTGAAACAGATACACGGATACATACCTACTTACATATTCTAAATTTTAGATTGTACATAAATCGTCAATCTTTTAATTTAATTATGATTACATTGTTACAAGTTACCTGCTGGTTATAACAATGATAAAAAATAATTTTGTTAGCAAAGAAAACAGACGATCTGTTTATACTAACCGAAATACATTTTGAAGAGAAACTTTGGAGAAGTTTACGGAGAAAATGGTGTTCCTGCTTACATCGTACTCGTGGAGTGTGGAAATGTATTTCTTTTAACTCAAAAATAATGAAATTAATGGAAGCTATAACGGCAGAACAAAAAATTTAATATGTAATATGTATTTCAGTATTTTCATGATGAAGCTTTCATTGTGCAGCGTACTTAGTGTTTGAAAACGTATTTAATTTGTTAAAAAATATAATTACCGTTCGTTCAAACTCTCATCGACACGCAGATTCATGTAAATGTAAGTATAATATTTAGATAAATATAACTAAAATAAACTAGCGGCCATCCGAGACTTCGGTCGCGTGTAGTTAGTTATTATGCTCGCCTGATATTGGTTGCAGCGTGATGTTATGCGTGTTGTTGTGTGTGTGTTTGCTATCCTGGGTTAATAGGCTATCAAACGCAAAAAGATTTTTTTCAAATTGGACCAGTGGTTCCTGAGATTAGCGCGTTCAAACAAACACACACACAAACTCTTCAGCTTTATATATTAGTATAGATTTATATGTACGAGGTGTGTTCAAAAAGTAAGGTGACTTTTCAAATTTCGTGGGAAACGTATTTTCGATTATCGATTTTTTTTGTTTTGTTATGTTGGTACACTCTTCTTGAACATCTGTACCAAGTTTCAAGTGCATACCATTTTTTGTTTGGTTGTGAGAAGCGTAAAGGTTATTAGTGTTTTGCGTGCTCGGCGATTTTTTGCTATCGAAAAATATGGATCAAAGGATTTGTATCAAATTTTGTGTAAAAAATAAAATTAAGTGCTCCGAAACGCTTGAAATGTTGAGAGTGGCATACGGTGAAAGTGTTCTCAGTAAAAAAAATATTTACAAGTGGTACAAACTCTTCCAAGATGGCCGGGAAGATGCCAATGACGAGCCTCGCTCTGGACGCCCAAGCACGTCAACAACTGATGAAAACGTTGAAGCAGTGAAGAAAATGGTTTTGAAAAATCGTCGAATCACTATCAGAGAAGTTGCTGAAGATGTCGGTATATCGCTTGGCTCGTGCCATGAAATTTTTTCTAATGTTTTGGGCATGAGACGTGTGTCAGCGAAGTTTGTTCCGAAATTGCTAAATTTTGACCAAAAGCACCTGCTCATTCATCGTTGCTTGTGAGAGAGTTTTTAGCTAAAAACAACACCACAATCATGCCTCAGGCACCATATTCACCGGATTTGGCCCCATGTGACTTTTTCTTGTTCCCAAAACTAAAGAGACCTATGAAAGGACGGAGATTTGCAACGATTGAAGAGATAAAGACTGCATCGCAGGAAGAGCTCAAGGCTATACCGAAAAGTGCTTATGAGAAGTGCTTTGAGGATTGGAAAAAGCGTTGGCATAAGTGTATTGTATCTGAGGGGGATTACTTTGAAGGGGACAACTTAAATATTGATGAATAAATAAATATTTTTTCTTAAAAATACAAAGTCACCTTACTTTTTGAACACACCTCGTATGTGTTTTCGTCCATATTTCGTTAGATTGGTATACGGACAAAATTTTGGTCCCAGTTCGTATGAAAATAATAGTTGAAATGGTGGAGCTTGTATACTACAACTAACTATTTGAGCAGGCGATCTTATATTAAAGTTGTAGTTTACTCTTATGTGATTTAAACTTCAGGCATGTTCTGCAGGATTCAGTGAAGTAAGTAGGTACCTACATACATGTAGGTAAGTAGTACCAAGGCAAAGAAAAAGATAGCTAACATCTACGAACTCTAATGCTCG
Organism: Sesamia nonagrioides; assembly: GCA_017933935.1. Classification (NCBI taxonomy): domain Eukaryota; kingdom Metazoa; phylum Arthropoda; class Insecta; order Lepidoptera; family Noctuidae; genus Sesamia; species Sesamia nonagrioides. Next base: position 9,595 of record JADWQK010001166.1, read on the forward strand.
CCATTAGTCTAGCCGCCTCAAGCAGTTCCAAACTTTCTTGTTACGGCAACACTTTATTTCCCTGATCTTTTTAAGACTTCAGTCTTACAGCTGACTGCGTTAATACAAATACAAGGTAAATTTCTGAGAAGGGGCAGTAAAGACAGGTACCTACCTCAACTTTTGTTGGTATTAGACTAGAGAAAACGTTTTTAGCAGAAAAACATAAGACATTTTCGTTGGTTATTTAGAACAAAAAACCCACAGATTTTGTTTCTATGAAACAGCAGTTTTGTTTTGTTAACCAGCCCAAAGTTTTTACATTAGGCGGTATAGAGTCTAGAATCATTGACTGGATTCATAGTTACAATTTGTGTACTGGTGCCCCTGTATTAGAGATGATCCAATAATAGAGAGAATTTACGTCTTCTACTTCTTCACTTGTATTTAAGTGTTATTATAGGTAACAAGGATGGCAATTTATGCCACTTATTTTCCTGCTACCGTGCTGTATTATCAGCTCTTACAATTTCATTACATACTTCGTTAAGGATCTAGACAGTAAAAGCTAGGTAATACATAGTTAATATGACTTTGAAATATATGTATACATATTAGAAAACGAAGTCACTTTCTCTTTCCCTATGTCCCTTTTTCCCTTTGCCTATGTGTGTTTGTTTTTTGTCTGCCGTCATATCCTTCCTATTGCTAAGTTTTTTAAGTGAATAGGCTTAATAAACTAGTGCGCTTTGCCATCAACGATTGCATCACTGCTTACCATCAGGCGGGATTGCAGTCAAGCACTAGTTTATAATTAAAAAAAAAAAAAAACTTTAAAACTACGTAACGGATTTTGATGCAGTTTTTTTAATAAATAGAGTGATTAAAGAGGAAGGTTTATATGTACAATAGCATTCATTAAATTGTGCAAAAGTACTACCTACTATTTTTGAGGTTTCTAATATGATGTCGTAAATATAAATAATTACATTTCGTGTTTGCAGTGAAACGGAGGCTGAACCCTACAAAATTTATCAATATAATGTAGATACTAAATATTGTATCTACCTACAAATTGAAAAGGTCTACAAAAAAGTCCGCGTTGGCATATTTCTATCTCTTATGGATATCCCACAATAACATATTTGTCATTTACTTTTTACGACAAATACCGGCTAATTTTCGAAGCGATTTTAACCAATACTGCAAAACCTAATCCTTATTCAATTTAATGCTTTATATACATTGTGAATTTAATATCGCCCTTTGCTGCATATATGTTTTAAATGAATGATTTCGAAGGTATTACAGATTTAAAAATTGCGGCGGTACAAGGCGCGGCGTTCGCGGCGGTTTTTATACAACGTTCATAGTTTTTCTATAGTGTATAATATGTATTTAGTATCAGCCAACTCGTGCGAAGCCGGGGCGGGTCGCTAGTATAGGTACATTTATAAACATTCCATTCAAATGTCCGAGATAACTCGGCAACAGATTAAAAACAACAAAGCGCCGTACTATCTAAAACAATAAACTTGTGTATGTATTCATTACTTATTGTTTTCACATCAGCCTAGGGCCTAGGCAAATTACGTACTAAAACTTGCTATGAAAGGTAAAATAAAGCTCCACGCTTACCAAGTTTTCTCTCGAACTTTCCTTATGTGTAGGTAATTTAATTTGCAGTGATTAAAAGATAAACAAACTTCTGAATCGACTGCTTGGCACTTATCGGAAACGAAACTTCCTTAATTTCCTTTGCCAAATAGATAGCTTTGCTCTGATAATAAAGTTCCTCGAAACTCTTTGTGGAACAACACTCATAAATCAAGAAGATTATTGTCAAACATAATTAGGATATGCATGGAATAAGATAATGTATCTCAGTGATTTCACTGAGTTAAGTGATCATCACTATGTTGTGTAATCTTGTCTTAATCAATAGACGTAATTGGTTCATTAGTATTCTTTTGGCTAGTTTGTTTTGACTGCCTTGTTAAGTCGTGTTTATGTAGTTAGAAACTATAACGCAATTGCTGTCCTAAGTGTGGGTTTGATTAAAAAGGTCGGGTGTGGGTGGGCGGTTTTCGATTAGAACTCACTGCTTACCATCAGGCGGGATTGCGGCCAAGCACTAGTTTATAATTTATACCGGAACTGCCGGAAGCTCGGGCTAGTAAGGAATCAATCCGGTCCGAAAGAGAGGCTATGGTAGAGCGTACGAGTGCTGCACTTCAGGCAGTCTCCGAATGGGGCAAAGCCAATCTTGTAGCATTCAATGCCGCAAGTGTGTCTTTTAACCGCCAAAAGGAGTCCGTTCACCTTGATTCCTACTTCTCAGAATGTAGCCTTGGAGTGCACCGACCGCCTTCAGCTTTTGGGTGTTGAGATTTCCTCGAACCTCAACTTTGGGCTGTTCATTGAGTCCAAAGCCAAGGTGGCTGCCAGAAAACTTGGCGTCATCGCAAAGTGCGGCGGTACTTCACACCAAGGCAGCTTCTAATGTTGTACAAAGCACAGGTCCGCTTGTGTGTGGAGTACTGCAGCCCCATTTGGGCTGGTGCTGCGAATTGTCACCTGGCTACTTTAGATTCAGTGGAGAGGTGTGCTAGGAGGCTGATTGGGGACCCAGATTTAACTCGAAACGGTCTCCAAAGCCTGGAGCACAGGCGTAGAGTAGCCAGCCTTTCGGTCTTCTATAGGATGCATTCTGGTGAGTGTGCAAGGGAATTGCATGATTTAATTCCCCATCTCCGTTCCACCATCGGACGACCCGTCGTACGGCGACTTTCCACCCTCACGTTGTTAACACCACTACGATCCGGACGAAGCGTTTTGCTTCCACTTTTATTCCGCGTACATCGAGGGACTGGAACAATTTGCCAGCGGCGGTGTTTCCGTCACACTACAATTTGAGTGTCTTCAAGACTAGAGTGAATAGGCTCTTAATAAACTAGTGCGCTTTACCATCAACGATTGCGTCACTGCTTACCATCAGGCAGGATTGCGGTCAGGCGCTAGTTTATAATATATATATGTATATATATATATATACATATATATATATATACATATATATCTAAACACCTCTTTGGGCACATAGTTGATCCAGCCGCAATCCCGAACACAATAGACTCCACCTTTAGCACGGAATATCTTTGATCTAGCTGCGTATTTCTCGGGCGGAGTGGCAACGTCACATTCGATTAAGCGATGTTGCCAAACATATTCGTCGATAGGACATTATACTCGATAAAAATTTTTCAACAATTTCACGCATTGGTGGATCCATAACGGCTAAATTTTTTGAACCCACGAGGACTTTTTAGCTCTGAATATATTTCAAAAATCAATTACTTGTGTTGAACCATTTATATACTCGTACTTCCAGTAATACATCTTTTGATCCGATACCTATACCGTAACAGTTGATCAAATAGGAATTTATTATAGCTAATCTAGATATTTTATATTCGCAATACTCCATACATTGTAAGATCTATATATATTTTTTAATAATTCTATGCATTAGTGGATCCATAACGACTATTTTTTTTTAAATGCACAAAGACTTTTTGGCTTGGAATATATTTCAAAAATCATTGTCTTATGTTGATCCATGTAGCTACTCGTACTTCGTAATACTTATTTTGATCTGAAGATGTACTGATACGGTACCGGTCGATCAATTATGTTTAGTATGAAGTCAAAGTTATTGTTATTAATATTTAAAGAGGTTGAATTTTGCGTATGGGGTTTTTATACTTTATTTCTAACTTACCATTTATATTAAGTTTTTAAACTCTATTAATCGAAATCAATCTAATTAGTCTAAACACGATATCGGCGCTGCATGTTTTGGGCTGAAAATATTGTGTGGACGGCCTCGGTTACACTCAATGCAATTAACACTGCTTGTATAGACTTCTTTGGTAGAAATTGTATGCGAATACATATTATTATTAAATTTGAAATTTCAGTTTTAAGCGTTGAATTTTGCTAAGCGGTTTTTTTTAGGTATTAATCAGGTAGAAACAAAAAAAGTTTACTCCTTCCAAACAGAACGCACATTACAATAATAATACACTAAAAAATAATAAACACATAATAAAGAAAAAGAAAAAAAAGTAATATAATTTACTAAAAAGCCTCGTACTCAAAATAAAACAATGTTTTCCTGATGTTATAATCCGGGTCAGGAGTTTTGGGGGGAAAATTAAGCTGAGCTTCAATTTTTCCATTGGAGTTTTAAATTATTTAAAGTGTTCTTTACTAAATAAAAGTGCGAGATTTATGTAGTAAATAGTGCATTCAGTAAATAATTCATAAAGAACATTGAGATATCCTAGCGTAGTGTGTATAATAAACATGTGTACCATTTATAATATTTTTGTAAATTAAAAAAGATAAACTCAACCGCACGTTAGTGGAAATAAAATCATATTTGCTACTTACTAAGTAATAAAGGTAATAAAGATCTGTGGATCTGGTGGATGATTTCTCAGTCTACTCAAAGTGTGTTATAAAATAATTTCGCTTAGTCGCATTATATTTTAGCGAAAGAAAGCGCTGTTTTCTAATCAAATCAAATTAAATCATTTATTTGTTAACACAGGTAAATATTGACAGATCTTACAAAGAATAATAATGATATGATGAATGAATAATAATGGTTTGTGGTAGGTACTGGAACGCGTTAGACACATGGAATGTCAACTTTAGCGGCCGCAATTTCGAAATAGGGAGTTTGCGTTTCGTTCCAACGTCCTAGTCTGAATTTCTTTCGAAAAAAAAAACTGCATTCGAAACATGTAATACCAAGGAGGTAACTAATAAAAGGTTTTATTCAAATTTTGGACTATCTTGCAAATAGACAGTAGTAGACTGTTTATTGAAAAAAACGAAAGAACATTATATTAGCGCGGGAAAAAATTTTATTGTTCATTATTCGATATAGAACTTAAAAAAGAAAATTATGTGTTTGATTTCCGCAGATTGTTTGAGAAAAGTAGTTGATAAATGCCTGCGTGATTTCACCGTATACTGCTTAGTATGATACTATTGTCATCGGCAGCAGCGCGGGCGTTGAGACTAAAGGATTCGACCTCGGGCAATAGCAATAAAAAAGTTAATAATCAATGTCAAAATCCTATAAAATTTAAATTTGTTGTTAAAGTTGTCAACAGAAAAATTATTTTCTTTTGGCAATTTAAGTGTTTACCCGACTTCAAAAAAAGGAGGAGGTTCACAATTCGTCGCAATCTTTTTTTTTATGTATGTTCATCGATTACTGTAAGACGCCTGGACCCGTTTGCGAAATTCTTGTTTTATTTGAAAGGGTGGTCCCATAGTCACCAGGTCAAGATCTGATGATTAAAGATTAGAGAAATCAAGGAAAACTTTCAAAACTTTTACGGGCAACTAGTGCATTTCTAGTTATTTTCATTAAGTATTTTAAAGCACTACAATTTAGTAATGATCTGGAGTAGATATGAAGTCGGGAGACAGTTCAGGGAACTCCTCGACAATTCACAGCAGCTACCTTGTGTTTGAACTTGATTAATTTGTATTAATAAGAACTTTACACCTAAATATTGATGAGCAATTTTCACCGATATGCATTATTAAGAAAATCTGTAGTAGATTTGATGATGAAGACCACGACAGACAAACATTCATTTTAGCCCACATATATTTTTTTTAAATAATTATAAACTAGCGCTTGACTGCAATTCCGCCTGATGGTAAGCAGTGATGCAATCTTTGATGGTAAAGCGCGCTAGTTTATTAAGTCCATTCACTTACAAAACCTTAGTGAATAGGAAGGAAGACGGCAGTTGAGCGTCGACAACGCTGCACCAGAGGGAGATTGATGTGGAGACCCTCCATGACCAAACTCCCGGCACAACAACATTTGGCGCATCGTACCCGGCATACATCGCAACACAACTGCTCAGACCCGTCCTCCGTACGGCTTCACCAGAAATCAGGCCGGAACACGACGAATCGCTTGGCGGCAAGTCTTTGTCTGGTGGGTGCTAACTTCTGCCGGCAGCCGATGTTATGGCCTACCACCGAGCAAACGTACCGAGCATAGGTGCAAAGTTCTTATCAATACGAATTAATCAAGCATTAATCATGCTCGGGCTAGTAGGGAATCAATCCGGTCCGAAAGAGAGACCACGGTTGAGCGAACGAGTGTTGCACTGCAGGCAGTCTCCGAATGGGGCAATGCCAATCTTGTAGCATTCAATGCCGCCAAAACACAAGCGTGTCTTTTCACCGCCAAAAGGAGCCCGTTCACCTTGGCTCCTACTTTTCGAAACGTGTCCTTGGAGTGTTCCGACCGCCTTCAGCTTTTGGGAGTTGAGATTTCCTCGAACCTTAACTTTGGGCAGTTCATTGAGTCCAAGGCCAAGGTGGCTGCCAGGAAACTTGGCGTTATCGCAAAGGTCCGGCAGTACTTCACACCTGGGAAGCTTCTAATGTTATACAAAGCACAGGTCCGTTCGTGTGTGGAGTACTGCAGCCACATTTGGGCTGGTGCTGCCAAGTGTCACCTGGCCACTTTGGATTCAGTGGAGAGACGTGCAAAGAGGCTGATTGGTGACCCTGATCTAACTCGAGTTGGTCTTCAAAGCCTAGAGCACAGGCGTAGAGTAGTGCGTAGGCGTAGTGGTGCCAGCCTTTCGATGTTCTATAGGATGCATTTCGCGGAGTGTGCGAGGGAATTGCATGATTTAATTCCCCCATCTCCGTTCCACCAGCGGACGACCCGTCGTACGGCTGGTTTCCACCCTTACGTTGTTAACACCACTACAATCCGGACGAAGCGTTTCGCCTCCTCCTTTATACCGCGTACGCCGAGGGACTGAAACAATTTGCCAGCGGCGGTGTTTCCGTCGGACTACAATTTGAGTGTCTTTAAGGCTAGAGTGAATAGGCTCTTAAGAAACTAGTGCGCTTTACCATCAAAGATTGCATCACTGCTTACCATCAGGCAGGATTGCGGTCAAGCGCTGGTTTATAACATGTAAAAAAAAAAACACAAACGCAAGGTGGCTGCTGTGAATAGTTGAGGAGTTCCCTCGACTGCCTATAGTCTTCATCATCAGATTTACTACAAACCATCATTTTAACCCATATAGGTGCAAAGTTCTCATCAATATAAATGAATTAAGTCCAAACACAAGGTACCTACTATTAACCGTTGAAGAGTTCCCTGAACTGGCCTTTTCTTTTATCACCAGAGCCTTCATGACAGTCATAACCCATCTTTTTGTAAAGTTCTTATCAACACAAATTAATCAAGCACAAACTCAAGGTAGCTGCTGTAAATCATTGAGGAGTTCCCTTGACTGTCTCCCGGCTCCATCATCAGCTATACCAGACCTTTATTAAATTGTAGTTCTTTGAAATACTTAATGAAGATATTTAGAAATGCACTAGTCACCCCTATGATTTTTGGAATTTCCTCTTGATTTCTTTTACTCTTCCATCATCAGATCCTGACTTGGTGACTTCGGGACCGCTTAAAAAGTTTACCTTTCCAAACAACAAAGTATTTTGAAAATCGATCCAGGCGTCTGAGATTACTCAGTGAACATACTTAAAAAAAGAAGCTGCTGCTTATCCAATCGCTTCACGCCCTTGGCAAATGCTGCACCCTGATTGGCCCGTTTGAATTGGATCAACAACTGGTCAGACGCCAAAAAGGTGGATTTGTATAAAACAGCCTTTAATTATTGTTATTACTTCTTATTATTCATCGTGACGCATGTGGATCCGAACGGAGCCACATATTTATGATCAGATGGCAACGGATCAAGAAAAGGCCCCCGGATCAACAAGTGAAATTGGATCAACAAATTACTACATATACGGCACGTCTGATCAACAAAGTGCCCAAAGGGATATATATATATACAGTATGTTAAATAACAGAGGGCGTTCCCTTAAACTCGTTAATATATATCAATATTAGATTAAAATAAAAATATCAGCATAGAAAAATAAGCATAAAAAAATCCGAATAAAAAAAATTCTAATTGGAAATAAATTTGAAACCTCCTGTTTTAAATCAAAATAGTAGTCGTCATGTATAAATAAATTACGACGTTGCCGTCTTTCATGTTCGCGTGTACAGTGTGTTTCTTTTACATGTCAATTTAAAAATTTTATTGAATATTTTCTTATTGGAAAAATTTTTAAAACATTTTGTTTTCGAATGGAAATATTTTTTTTAGCATGTATGTATGCTATACTATTTCGGGTTAACGGGAACGCCCTCTGTTAGTTAACATACTGTATATATAAAAACAGCCGCATTATGGATTTTGAGGCGCAGAGGGCGCCTCAAAATCCATAATTTAGGTGCTATCGCAGCCTGTGATTTCCGGTGGTCAACTCGTTGGTTGCAATATATATTTTCATCTGTTCGGTTTCGCTTGCTACCACAAGCAAGCGAAACCTGGTGTCAATCAGTAGATTTAAGTGTTTATTCCTGTCGGCAGTCCCGTCTGTCTGTCAGCAGTCGGCAGGCCCCATGTCTGCCTATGTTCTTAATATGCGCATCGGGGTTTTCGTAGCTCAAGTAGTTTCAGGTTATTAATTCAAGTAAATCATGCAGGCTCGAATTTCAACGATTTTGGAACCTAATCCATAGTACCTTTAAATATATATTTTTTTTTTTGTAATAATTATAAACTAGCGCTTGACTGCAATCCCGCCTGATGGTAAGCAGTGATGCAATCTTTTAAGATAAAGCGGTGTGCTTAGTATAAGCCTCTGCCGCCAGGTACAGTTAAATGACCACCTTAATCTTCAAAATATAATGTTGGCTCTGAATAGGTCACAGCTGGAAGAAGAAGTCTCAGTTAATACTTTGCAAAAATATTTTTTTTTGTTATGTAGCTCAGGCAATAGGCAATTAACTCGTGCATGCTGCATGTCGTGCGAAGGGATTAAATAGCAATATTGAGAGCTGACTGAGCGTCCAGAGGTCAAGCGTGCCGGACGGACTAAAGCAATGTAATTGGCTACCAATTTTAAAGTTTTTCTATAATGTAATTAATTGTTCGTCTAAGTTTAAATTAAAATCAGCTTGTTCGACTCAATGTCACTTTATATCCACATAAAACCCAACTTCCATTGGCAATGCCAGGCCGGCCTAAATACCTACTTATTCAATTCAGTTTCTTCAATTAGGTAGCTACCCTGCGAGTCCTGCGTTAAAGAACAGATTTATAATAGATTAGAATAGAATTACTTATTGAATACTAACTAGGTAATCAATATTAAATTCGATTGTTTGTGTCGCAGATTTGAATCGTATTTCGATTACATTCAAGGTTATATGTTCTGTAGGGTAATTGCGTAACAGACTATCAGTTGCAATGGGTTTCATTTTGACAGCTCAACAACATTCGTTGCGATATTTACGTTGTTGAGCAGACACATTTTTGGAACATATGGAGGAATGGATTGACAATATGCTTCGAAATGATTCCAACTGATAGTAATAAGTAGTGTGTTACGCAATTAGGGTGCTGTAGGGTAACTGCATAACAAACTATCAGTAGGAATGGGTTTCATTTTGACAGTTCAACAACATTCGTTGCGATATTTACGTTGTTGAGCAGACACATTTTTGGAACATATGGAGGAATGGATTGACAATATGCTTCGAAATGATTCCAACTGATAGTAACAAGTAGTGTGTTACGCAATTAGGGTGCTGTAGGGTATCTGCATAACAAACTATCAGTAGGAATGGGTTTCATTTTGACAGTTTAAGAACATTCGTTGCGTTATTTACGTTGTTGAGCAGACACATTTTTGGAACATATGGAGGAATGGATTGACAATATGCTTCGAAATGATTCCAACTGATAGTAACAAGTAGTGTGTTACGCAATTAGGGTGCTGTAGGGTATCTGCATAACAAACTATCAGTAGGAATGGGTTTCATTTTGACAGTTCAAGAACATTCGTTGCGATATTTACGTTGTTGAGCAGACACATTTTTGGAACATATGGAGGAATGGATTGACAATATGCTTCGAAATGATTCCAACTGATAGTAACAAGTAGTGTGTTACGCAATTAGGGTGCTGTAGGGTATCTGCATAACAAACTATCAGTAGGAATGGGTTTCATTTTGACAGTTTAAGAACATTCGTTGCGTTATTTACGTTGTTGAGCAGACACATTTTTGGAACATATGGAGGAATGGATTGACAATATGCTTCGAAATGATTCCAACTGATAGTAACAAGTAGTGTGTTACGCAATTAGGGTGCTGTAGGGTATCTGCATAACAAACTATCAGTAGGAATGGGTTTCATTTTGACAGTTCAAGAACATTCGTTGCGTTATTTACGTTGTTGAGCAGACACATTTTCGAACATATGGAGCAATAATAAAAATAATAATAAAAATTATTTAGACACATTTTTCCCAAGAAATGGGTCTAAAGATGAACATGGATAAGACGAAGATCATGTCGAACTCTCATGTCGCACCCACTCCAATTCTAGTTGGTTGCTCTGCACTCGAAGTTGTTGACGAGTATATATACCTGGGACAAACAGTCCAACTAGGTAGGTCCAACTTCGATAAAGAGGTGTCTCGTCGAATCCAGGTCGGCTGGGCAGCGTTCGGGAAGCTACGCTACATCTTCTCGTCGTCCAAGATACCACAGTGTCTCAAGACTGAAGTCTTTGACCAATATGTGTTGCCGGTGATGACTTACGGAACTGAAACGTGGTGGCTCACAATGGGCCTCATACGAAGACTCAGAGTCACACAAAGGGCGACGGAAAGAGCTATGCTCGGAGTTTCTCTGCGTGATCGAATCAGAAATGAGGAGATTCGCAGAAAAACCAAAGTCACCGACATATGTAGGTCTTCGAGTCGCTAAAATTAAGTGGCAGTGAGCAGGGCACATTGCTCGTAGGACCGATGGCCGATGGGGCAGTAAGTTTCTGGAGTGGCGGCCACGTACCGGAAGACGCAGCGAAGGGAGGCCCCCAACAAGGTGGACCGATAACCTGGTGAAGATGGCGGGAAGCCGATGGATGCGGGCAGCACAAGACCGGTCATTGTGGAAAGCCTTGGGGGAGGCCTTTGTCCAGCAGTGGACCTCTATAGGCTGAAGAAGAAGAAGAAGAGGAGGACAAATTTTGATGATAGTATAAACACAACAGACAAAAGACAAGAAAAAATAAATTAAAATTAATATGAAATATGTCGTGCAATATAGTAGCGGTACACCCCACACTAGGATACCCTGTGTCGTGGGATGGATTATGGATGGATAAAATGGATTAGCAATATGCATCGAAATGATTCCAACTCATAATAATAGTGTGTTACGCAATTAGGATGCTGGTCTTCCTTTCGATTTTTATATTGATTTGTGCTTTAGACGCGTAACAACCTCCTAGGTCCGTATTCTAGAAGGAAACTCAAGCATTGAACTCTGCTTAAGCATTACTTAAAACTAGTTTCAACCAATCAAATGGCTTGAAACGAGACTTAAGTAGAGCTTGAGTTTTAATACGCACCTAAGTGCAACCAAAGACGAAAAAAACACCTAGGTAGGTACGTGTTTATAAACTGCTCGTTTATCCTTGCTAAGCGAATTCTATTATAAAAAACACTAAAAGAAGTGCCACCAAAACTTATTCTAGTTAGTGGTGTAATGTGTCATCAACCTTTTATCGTCCCACTGCTGGGCACAGGTCTCCTCTCATACAAAGAAGGATTGAGCGTAATCACCACGCTTGCTCAATGCGGGTTGGCGATTTCAGACTTAAAGTCCAGGTTTCCTCAAGATGTTTTCCTTCACCTTCAGTCATTGGCGTCCAAGATATACTTAGAAAGTATATATAACTTAAGAAAAGTTACATTGGTACTTGCCTGACCTGGAATCGAACCCGCTCATACTTGAGAGGCTGGTCTTTTAACCACTAGACCACCACGACTTACGTGTAATGTGTAATGTTAAATAATAACCAATGCAATTTATGTACCCGCGTCAGACATTAAAATTTAGATTGCTTATTTATAGAATCGCCTTACGAGGTAGTTTGGTGAATTTAATGCGTTCGTAGGCCGAATATGTGAGATTGGCACGAAGGGAGTCGCGGAATAAACTAGGCACTAATAAATCCTCAGTTCGAAGGAGGCAATCGTCATAATGGCCTATTAGTTGATCAAACATTTTCTCGATTTCGAGAAATAAGAGATAAGTACTACAGAAGGCTCAGATAATATAATTGGAGGAACAATATAAAGGCTACTTACATTCATCAAGAGTAGAAATTACTGGAGTCTATTACAAAAGCAGTTGTCGTGCTTACGGTCAAAGTTTTTTATTCCGTTGATAATTTATTAACTTTAATAATCTTTTATAAATAAACCCCTTAAACACTATGGTGTTTATTAATAGACAATGATTAAAGTTAAGTGACGTGCAAAAATCAAAAATGTATGGTTAAACAATCGCTAATCACAAGTTTTAAGCAACGTTTTAACTTTAAGCAACGTTTATGAATAAGGAGGTTTATTTTTATGTTCTGTAATCTATATGGTGTACATAATAAAGAGTATTCTAATCTATTCTATTCTATTTCTTGCTTAGAGTCTGGATAAAAATAATGATCCGCCTAATTTCCACACCGTAGGAGTTTCAATGAAAGGTGGAATAATATGAAACGGCCTTTGCCTCTCAGGGGACCAATATAGGTATCTAGATTTAAAAAATAACGGAGTTTCAAACAGAGACTGCAAACAGAAAAGTTATTAAATAAAGCAAGAAAGTAGCAGCATGAGTACAAAAAATTAAGCGAGGTAATTGCGTAAGACGCTAACAGTAGGAATAAGTATCTTACACTATGCTATGCACCAAATGATTTAGCAAATGATTTTTTGATTTTAGGCACACAGTTTTGAAGTTTTGCATTATAGAGTACCAAAAAACATAACCTTATAAAACCGTTTTACTTATCTATAACTACTATACTAATACTTAAAGCTGAAGAGTTTGTTTGTTTGTTTGAACGCACTAATCTCAGGAACTAATGGCCCGATTTGTTTTTTTTTTGCGTTGGATAGCCCATTGATCCCGGAAAGCTTTAGGCTATATAACATTACGCTGCGACCAATAGGAGCGGTGCACATAAAAAAAACATATCGAAACCTACGCGGGAGAAACCGCGGCGTGCAGCTAATAAGTAATAAGTATTAGTAGGACTTGACAATTTTTTCGCACATATGGGTTGACAGTAGGTATATGTATGTATAATGCTCCATTTTTGTATGCATATGGAGTTCACCTATAAGTGATTGTTACACTACTCTGTCACCTTTTAAAATTACATGTTACCCTATGTAAAAACACAGTGTAATCAGTGGTTGGTGGACCAAAAGAAAGAAATTAAACATAGTATGTGGAGAACCTTGGGGGAGGCATATGTCCAGCAGTCGACGTCTTTCGGCTGAAATGATGAAGATGATGATGTTCATGAGGTTAGGGTAATGGAGCCCAGTAATAATAATGATCCACGACACACGTTACTGCTGACAAGTGACTGAAACAAACCGTTCGTATCCACAAACGTTCGTCGACGAGGAGCTAACAGAATAAATGATATACTTTGCCAAGGCTTCGTACACATCAGTAGAAAGTTTATCCCGTCTTAATCATGTAATAAGGAAATTTGTAAGAGGAACTCTGAATTTCCCTGAAATAATTTGATTTCCGGTTCAGTGACGAAATATTCAATACAAGTTATTTATTGCCAAATTCAAAATGTTAATAGCGACCAAATCTCGCGTTTGCATTTAATTTACGGTAATTATATAAATATTTATATTATATTAAGTATCCAGAACATATCTAGTGTTACATTCGTGGGTAAGCGTCAAAAACTTATTAAGTTTTCACGTGTTTCATGAAAACAATTTATTTTGAAATTAGAATTGTAGAAACTTAATAAGATATGATTTAAAAATCGAAAGAACTTGAATTTCTTATCATAAAATTAATTTAATTTAATTAAAACAAGTACCAACTAATTAAAATGGGTACTTTTAAGTACTCATTACGTACAAAGTGTTTATTATTACTGGAGTGGTACCATGATTGGGAGGACATTGATAAGTGTATCTGGGTATGTATTCTTTTATTACAAGATTGATTGTACCAAAATTGATTGATTAGGTATTTTTTATTATTGACACAGAATATCCGATTCCGCCTTTTAGAAGTGTTTGTTGAAAATTTTAAATTAATTTTCCTGGAAAATCAACAGTCGCAAATTAATTTAATTAATATTCTCAGACACCTGAGTTCTTACTTGTAATTAAAATAGATCCTTAGGCCTACCTAAGGATCAATTTTAATTACAAGTCTATTCCGTTCGATCCGATTACTTTTATGATTCATAAAGTCCTAGAGGAAAGTTTATTTCCTATTTGCTTAATTTCTTACACTAATAACCCGTAAGCATAAAGTTATGCATTTTACATTGTTCTAAAGTGTTAAATACTACAAAACCATTGTTAGAGAAGATAAATTAATTTATTTATTTTACTAATTTTACTACTTATATACGATTTGGTCCTTACCTAGATTCTATCATGAACGAAATTAAAGGTTTTATGTCGCAGATTCTAAGATTTCATGATATTTAAAAATTGAAGTGTGTGGTATCTAACCTAATCACAAAGTAATGGACCTTGGCGCACAAAATCAGTTTCAAAAACTAAAATACCTTATCATTATCAGAGTCTGCCGTTTTGCTCATTAGGGCCTCGTACAGACGAGCAGCATTTTGCTGTCGACAGAGCCAACTTCAACTGTTGAAAGAACTAACTGCATGTCCATGTGTCGCCGGCAATCGCCGACCAATGACGTCAGCTTTGTATGAGCGCAGCGAGCGCGTTGTCTTGTCAGGCGATTTCAAATAGAGCGAGCGATAGACAGACAACGATATTAGGTAATATAGACTTGCATAAACCAAGAAATATGGTTTTATCTGGTTATCAAGTACCTACCAGATTATAGCAACAAATTGTGTCAACACTTTGTTCTTTGTATGATTGTACATACATCATCAACTCACGATGAACGATTTCGTTTTTTTTACATTTACGTCTACGAAGCAGAAGAAGCAACAGTGTCCTCTAAATTCATTTTGTTACTGCCTATTTCCCTTATTACAATAACGTTCACGGCGCACTATAACAATGCTATCGACGTCGGAGCGTCGAGTCCTGCAGCAGTTGCTTTTGTCGACAGCTGAATTTGGCTCTGTCGACAGCTGAAGCTATAGTCTGTCTATACAGTCATGAAATTAATGTTTCTGGAACTTAACATTTTAAAAGTAGGGTAACACTAAATTATAGTACATCGAATGTCATCGGCTGTCGTATATATTTTTTTTTTTTGTAACTCGATATCTATTGCATTTATTACTACTTTTCAAATCTACATGGATAAAACATCAAAGAAACGTATTAAAAATGAGTAAAACAAATAAAAGTGGAGCTCGTTAAATAATTTTTATTTACGGCGATGTGTACTAGAACACGAAGCTGGACAAATTTTATCAAATTTGGATGATATTTATGCTTGAACAGTTACTAAAACATGTATGTAATCATGTTACTGTTTGTTTTTATCTAACACAGTTGATTTCAAAACGAATGATTTGAATGATCATTAAAACCAGTTGTGCTTCTAGTACAAAATAATGAAGTTGAAGTTGGCTCTGTCGACAGCAAAGTGCTGCTCGTCTGATTGCCGCCTAATAGGGTACCTATCTACGAAAATCATTGTTACATTATTTTTACCCGACTACGGCAAAGCAAAAGGAGGGTTATGATTTTGACAGGCTATGTATGTATGTATGTATGTATGTATGTATGTATGTATGTATGTATGTATGTATGTATGTATGTATGTATGTATATGTATGTATGTATGTATGTATGTATGTATGTATGTATGTATGTATGTATGTATGTATGTATGTATGTATGTATGTATGTATGTATGTATGTATGTATGTATGTATGTATGTATGTATGTATGTATGTATGTTCATCTGTTCCCTCGTAACTTCTAAACTACTTATTCGAATTCGACAAATGACATATCATTAGAAGCGTCTTAATTGTCTTCTGGTTATAGGCTATATGGAGTTTCTCAAAATCTAATGTGCCGCCCTCTAGCGGACAAAATTTACAGAGTAAAAAAATAAAGTTAAGATAAATATGCCGTGTTTGGTATCATTTGAAAGGGCTTTACTTGTACATTTTGAATATATATATATATATATTACTAGCATTTGCTTGTGACTTTACCTGTATTCATGGACTGATTGCATATAATTCACATCTTTTCGTTCATAGATAGCTTCTTTACTACTTATCAGAATAATACCACTGCAGAACCATTAGAAGGGCCTTGATATTCTGTTGGTTATGAGCTATAAAGCTTGTCACCAAATTTAGTATTACGCCCTCTAGCGGACAAAAAGTTCTATGTTAATATAAAATTAAAATAAATATACCGTATTTGGTATCATCTGAAAGAGCTCCACAAGTACTTTATGTTTGTACATAAGCCCTAGTAATGCGTCGTAGAAATTTGAATGTAAACCAGGGTTTGGTAAACGGAGCGATGGGAGTGGTGAAGGCCTTCGAATGGCCTGCTCTTCGGCGCGATCAGTTGGAACAGGAGAACAGCCAAGCGCTGTTCTCATACAATTTGTCGACACATCCATAAAAGCAGATATTAACGGACTTATAAAAATCGAGCCTTGCCTCACTGAATTTGACGACTTGAGGGGGTCTGGGCAAATTCAGCGTAAAATGCTCCCGCTGATTCTTTCTTGGGGTTGTACTGTACATAAATTACAAGGTTGTACTCTAGATAAAAACACTTATCGATCTAGGAAAGTCATTGTTTGCTAAAGGACAGGCCTATGTCGCTCTCAGTAGAGTTAAAACCATAGAGGGATTATTCATAAGTGCCTTGGATCATAATAAATTACTTAAAAATCCACATGACAGTCGATTGTTAGCAGAATTAGATAGATTAAGAAATCTTCCCAGGTCCTCTTAATATATGTTTTTTTTTAATAATTATAAACTAGCGCTTGACTGCAATCCCGCCTGATGGTAAGCAGTGACGCAATCGTTGATGGTAAAGCGCACTAGTTTATTAAGCCTATTCAATTAAAAAAACTTAGGAATAGCAAGGATGACGGCAGTTGAGCCAGGTGATGCAATGTTGATCGAGCTGCGCCGAGAGGAGCTCCGTCAGGTCCTGGTGGCGGACTGGCGGCAGAGGCTTATGCGCCCTACCGCCGGCCTCGCTACCGTCGAGGCGATCCGGCCAGTACTCGACGACTGGCTCGGGAGAAGGCACGGCTCCCTGTCGTTCAGGGTGACGCAGGTGCTGTCGGGGCACGGCTGCTTCGGCAAGTACCTGTGTCGCCTAGGCAGGGAGCCGGACGCTCGGTGCCACCACTGCGTCCAATGCGGGGGGGACACGGCGCAGCACACGCTCTCCGAGTGTATAGCTTGGGAGGAGCAGCGCCGTGTCCTCACAAATGAAGTAGGAGGCGACCTGACGCTGCCGGCAGTAGTGCGGAGGATGGCCGGCAGCGCAGAGTCGTGGGACGCGGTGGTGTCCTTCTGCGAGGACGTGATGTCGCAGAAGGAAGCTGCGGAACGGGAGAGGGAGATCTCAACTCCCTTCCCGGGCCGCAGAAGACGCACCGGGCGCCGAAGAAGGGCGGATAACGCCCTCTTCCGCCCCCCATGAATGGGTCCAGGGGCGAGGGACATGGGGAAGTCCCCGCCCCCTATTCGATGGACCCCGCGGCGGTGGCGCGCGCGAGTGTCAGCGTGCGCCTCTGAGGCGATGCACGGGGTAGCTTAACACCCCACTACCCCGTGCCGGAGACGAGGCCCGGACAGACCGGGCCAGGACGAGAGTGTGGGGCTGCGGAAGAATTTAGACTCCCGCGGCCCCACGCGCGCTCGTGATAGAAGAGACACCGGGGTGGTTTTAGTCAGTAAAAGTCTGACAGACCCCGTCGCCCACCCTAGGGCGGCGGACATCCTACGAGGATTTCCACCCCGAAAAAGGTGATGCAATGTTAAACCCAAGACCAACATGACCAACGATGCTGCGCCAGAGCACCAAACTCCCGACACAACAACATTTGGCGTATCGTACTCGCCACACATCGCAACACAACTGCTCAGACCCGTCCTCCGTACGGCTTCACCAGACATCATGCTGGAATACGACGAATCCAAATACGAAATACGACGAAGGGTGGTAACTTCTGCCGGCAGCCGATGTTATGGCCTACTACCGTTAGAAAAACATCCAATCTATTTATACTAACGACCTCATCCACTAATTCATGACCCATTCGCTGCCATCGACGCAAATGTGCGTCACTACTACGAAAAACCGGAAGCTTCATACGGGGAAACCGTTGCTATACGCGCTACGATCCAAGCGCTATGAAATAGTAAAATAGGACATTTCTACATATTACTATACGCCGATAAGTCAAAAGAGATGTCGTATGTTAACTACCTAGTTTTTAGTTCGTCATTTTAACTTTTGTTAATATTATGCGCCACAATTACACTTTAACACCAAAATAGTACAAATAATAAAAAGTAAAAAAACTAAAACCCAACTACGACAAAAAACGACGATATTTACTATGTAGAGATAAATTTTCATGTTTGGAAAGGCGTAGTCACACGTTACATATACCTACCTACCGTAACACTTTGATAAATAACGTGTGACTGCGGTTTTCCAAACATGAAAATTTATCTCTACATAGTACCTAAATATTGCATACTTCAGAATAGTATTGTAAGACATTATTGTCAATTTACAACGAAGGCATCTTGGTAGAGTCTACTGTGTCCATTTACTTCCAACTATATTAGCAACTTTGTCCAGTTCAGTATTCTGAAAATCTTGTTTTATAATTTTTCAGCGTCGTTTTTTGTTGTAGTTGGGTTTTAGTTTTTTCTATTCTATTTCTATACGAAAATCAATGTTCGTAATATTAAAATTCAACTACCGTTTTATCTGTATATACAGACGACAGCACATCATGCTACTACAATCTGTCAGATTTCTTTATAAGAGGTTCAACTTTATCTCTAAAGCATTATGGCTCAATGTTGATTGGGAATATTTGGCAGTTTAGGGTAGCTTGACCTGCTGTCGTCCGTACAAACCAAACTCGAGCAGGTACCTACTCGCCTAGAATCATAATTAAAAGGCCAAATTACACTCTAATATCCCGGAATTGCTTTTGCTTTGAGCTTTTCGATTTTTCTTTTGACTACATGGTAATCTGACGCTCTATAGACCTTTTGAAATAGAAGAGGGTGGCGGTGGACCATTATTTATTATTAGTCAAAGAATATCTCGCATCTCTGTATCTACTTACAGCGTTTTAATTGTTGTCTTCTTGTTTCCACCTCGGTGTATGGCTGGTTCATTATTATTTTAAGAATTCCCTTGTATAACGTTCATCGTAGCAATATACCTATTGTATTTCCACCGCCTTGTGCATGTCTTTTAGCAAATACATAAATGCTAGCATTTACTTTAGTTATTACTTACGTTATAATCTATTTCGAATGCGCTTCGTTTAGATACAAGTATAATAACTTTGTACATACTTTCTAACAAATTCTGATTCGTCACATATACAGGTTCCAACCGACATCTAGTGCAAAGTTTCCTCAACTACCGATTGGTGGAAAACATAGCGATAAACTACATTCTATAAATTTTCCATTCACAGGCAGTCGCCAGCCTCGTAACCTAATGAAGCGTATGCCACACTACGTTAACAGATGGCGTTGTCTGTTAAAACTTTACAACTTTAAAGCGATTGGCTAATTTTAAAACCCGTTTTAAGCCATTTATTGATCAATTTATACAAAAGTGAATCACACCTTTGTCATTCAAAGTGGAACTTATTATGATATCTACCTCAATGTATTGCTCATTGTTTCTATAAATCAATTTCGGGATTCGCTTCGTGGTTTTGAAAATCCCTTTAATATTTTATGTAGATTATATAGGTAAAGGACGATCGAAATTAAATCCTCAAGTATTTATAAATTATTTACGAGTTGGAACACTTGGAACAGATGTCCGTGGGATAACGAGGGCTAAAATTTATTAAATTTTGCAAACCGAGTACCTAAGTGTACCTACATAAATGTATTTAAGACATTTCACGAACCTGCACACATGGAGAGTTGTGTACCCTCATGTAATGTAACAATGAAATATATCCGCTCTAGTTCTCACACATACTCGCGTCGGGCCCGGGGGTCCACACAGCTGCGGGGTAAAAAACGTCCATTTGTAACCCAGACAGATGAGTGCAACTTATTTCTCTTCGTCGACATGAATTTTGTTATTTTAAGTTGCGAGATATAAAGCACGTAGGTATCTAGTTAAATACCTATTAACCTCTTTTGGTAATTTGTAACTTTTTATGAACCTGTATTTATTGAAATCGACATTACAAACTTTTACAAAAGAATGCAAGTAAAATGATCAATCTGAAAAGAGATGCGTTTTTAATATTGGGTAGATAGGTACCTACCCCGCATTCAGTAATTAGGTACGCACATAGTTTAAATTGGTCTAAATCCTGTATTATCAGACGCAGAACGCTCTTAATTTGTGTTGTTTTGAATGAAGCACATCACACATACTGTTGGTTATTTTTAATTATTTATAACTAGCAACTTCCTGTGACAAATGTAGTAAAGGAGAAAGCTCTCCGTTGTTGCAATTTGTCACAGGAAGTCGAAGATCACCGTTCAACAAACCAAGTTTTTGAAAGAATTTAAAAAAAAAGTTTGGCAGTTTCCGAGACAGAGATAGACAGATACACACAAGTGGTGTATTATTGTTCTTGAGCAGCGAGAAGCTGTGACGTCAACAATTTATTATAATGTACCTACCCGACAACTTCCTTTGTTTGTGAGAACATTACTATTTGTACAAGTAGGTAGGTGCCTTAAGCTTGATTGTTTCATTTTTTGTATAGTTTGGTTAGATAGCTTCCATTTCATATGCTGCCTTGTAGTTATAGTGTAAGTACAAAATATGTTGTAAGTTTAAACGATGGGAGGTATATACAAAGTAATGAAGTCAGTAAACTTTTAAGTACATAATATACCTACCCAGTAGGCAGCGTTTAGTAGTGCTGTGCCTTGCCGTAATATACATAAACTTAGGCATATATTTTGATAGGTATGTAGATACTACGGTACAAAACATAATTGAAATATAAGCGTGAAAATATACGAGTTATTTATAAGTATTCGAAAAACTACGAAATAAACAGTTTTTGGCTCAAAAAAGTAAGTGTTCGCAGATTCTTAGGGCCATTTCTACACTTGGTCCTGTTTCAAACATACCGAAATAGCCCTAAGATAATATCTAGCTAGATAAGTAGGTACATACTTACCATAATCTCTGTTTACAACAAAAAATACAATATCTTTTGTATCAAAATCATGGGTGAACGTGGGACGGGAGTAGGTAAGTAAATGGGAAATGAGATGAGAAGACGCGAGAGGGAGCGCGGAGCAGAGGTTGGGATGACGCCGGGTCCGGGCGGGGGCCCGGGAACGATTCATTGATCCGAACCGTTCTCGGCACTGCGACAGGGACAACAAAGGGAGGGCCCGCTACCGTGCAGTTTCTCTCTCACTCCATTCAATGTAACTTATCGTACATAATTATGACTAGAACATAAACTACAGAAATTGCTTTATTTTGGCAGATAAATAGATAAGGCACTGGTATTATTATTTCATTTCTCGGTTGGAATTTAGCTTTGACCTTGATATTGAACATAAGCGACATTTATTTTGAGATTTTTCTTTGTAAGCAATATACCTACCATTATAAGCGTGAGAGACTTAGATATATTACTACATGAGGGAATGCATATGTAACTAGTAAAATAACTATATTTTACCACAAGTGCTTAAATTGTTGTTATTGAGAGTTGTGCTTGTGACCGAAAGTTGAAAACCATCTGTAATTATGTGTAAAAGAAACGACAACATTTCCTGTCGCGCTTCGAGTGTCGAACTAAAACGACTCGATTCTCTATCCTTGTCTTTCACACAGGGATTTGCACGGGCGAGGCGACTCGCTGAGTAGCCACGCGTGCTCGTAGCCATCC
Organism: Sesamia nonagrioides; assembly: GCA_017933935.1. Taxonomy (NCBI): domain Eukaryota; kingdom Metazoa; phylum Arthropoda; class Insecta; order Lepidoptera; family Noctuidae; genus Sesamia; species Sesamia nonagrioides. Next base: position 31,860 of record JADWQK010001166.1, read on the forward strand.
GTTGTTGCACATCGACATTAACCGCTTTCAGTGCTAGAGCGCGTTCCTCCGCGCTATACTCTCATAACCTCAAAGTTAAACAACCCTGATTATTTTAGTACTATTCATTGTAATACCATTAAATACTCATGATTACCTCGAATTTATAAGTTAGTGTTGTGGAAGTTTACGCCCAGCTAAAGGGCGTACGTGGAGTGTATTTTGTGCAACACAAAGTAAATACAAACGGCAAGCTGTGGGGATCAGGGGCCTTTTTTTTGCCGCCGCAGGGGATGTACTATCCTGTGAGTATACACTTCAATATCTTTAATGATAAACAATATTTCTATAGGAACATAGATAATAATTGTTTTTCGAGTCCGGGCCGTAATAAAGATAACCCTGGTGTCAGACGGCGGAGCACAATGTTATGGCTCTATGGCGCATGGCGTTACATACCTACATCACGGTTTCACTGGTAGAAAAAGATCATATTTGTTAATTGCTGTCCATTGTTGTTGTCATAAAATATTTAAATTCCTATCAAACTATAATTTAACTTATTTGTAGGTATTTAGACTCGCCATATTGCCTGATAACTATTTAATTATGGACTTAATAGTTGCATTAATTGTAATTTTACAAACGACTAGGTACATACTTACCTATCGAAAATACGGATCAATGCATTTTTCTCTCGCATTAATTGTTGACATTGAAGGTGAATGAATTCATTGAAATCATTGTTATTTGTCTTTTTCTGCTGTACTAAAATGACGTAAGATAAAAAGAGACGCTTCTATTTTATACACAACATTGTATCAATAAACCATACTCTTGCACATCATTTTGTTTATTTGCGTATTTTTGTAGTTATTTATTTTATTCTTGTGCATTAAATTCTGTGTCATGGCCCAATTAATAAGTATCTTGTCTATTTATACATATTTATCTGACTCCCAAAACCAGCGAAGTGCGAGTTTCGTGACATTAACATTGAAAAAAAGTTATCTGTTATTTAATATAGCGGCTTAGAACTAAAAATTTGAACTGTCTAGCTATCACGGTTCATGAGATACAGCATGACACAGGGTCCCGTTTTTACCCTTTGAAAATAACAACTTTACAAAGGAACTACAAAATACAACTAAAAATAATTAGATAAAAATACCTGCGTGCACATTTATATGTATGTATTGCCAAAATAGTGTAATATAACGACTTTATGTTTGGCTAAAGTGAATCTGTCAATTGTCTCTTTCAATCTAGCAATTTCATCCACGTGTTATTTTTATAAAATTTATTACTTGGATACAAGGCTTTTGGCCGCGTTCTTTGTATGACGAATAGTAATAGGCACGCTGATTTCAAATGTAAGCCAATACGGAGGCCCTTTTAGCTTCGTTAACTAGAGAAATACTGAAATTTAACACCTCATTGCTAATGTTTATGTGTTTATGTTTGAGTTCTTCATTAAAAATGCTTTATAATAATTATGTTTATATTTTATCTGTCTGCTTAGTATAAGACTAGTGTTTCAGTAAATTCAGATTTTAGTTATAGGATGAACATATGATTATTATTTAAAAAAAAATAAAAAAAAACCACCTACCCACTTTGTCCTCTTTTACATCTATCTATGTTTGGATCACTGTTCTTGACGACTCGGCGCCATCGAATTGACTGTTGAGAAACAAATTTTATTAATAATCCTAACCCACTTTATAGATGTTAAGACGCCAGGTACGTATCTATCGTTCTTTCATAAATACGAAAACTTTTCGTCGCTAAATTCTATCAGTAGGTAAAAATATTCGAGATCCTGTAACCCTGAACTCTATTTATTCTTAGACACAATTAAACCTAGACCATAGCTCAAAGCCAAAGAAGTAATTCATAAATTGCCTACGGGAAAAACCAGCAAATTGTTAGTTTATTACTGTGATTTTGTTTCATTTCTTGAATGAATCTGACCAATGAGCCAGTGGCATTTTGCAAACTAAGATTAAGTATACCTTCAATGATTGTCAAAATGATTTTCTTACCCGTTCAACTTGCTTAAAATTGAACGGGTGCGAAAATCATTTTGACGATCTTTCAATCGCCTTACTTAAAATAATTACTCTTGTAAATTATTTTGCCGATCATAGTACCTACATACCTAGGTAACAGCAGACGGATGTAACGAAGTCAGACTTCTAAAAAATTGAAATAAAATTTAATAAAAAGCGTCTTGCTTGCTCCCCTCATTTTGAATATTTGGAGCGAGCCGCTATTGCCGACGACGGAAGGGGGAGATTACAGGAACCCGTTCATGGCTCAAGGTGAACGCGAAACTCCACCAGTGATGGTAATAAGGACAAATTATTCGCATACCGGCCTTTTGTTCACATCTCCCTGTTCATGGACGTATTAACTTCACGATTTTGGGTCGACTACCTGCCAGTAAACATTGAAACATCCAACACGCAGGTAGCATCAAGCTAAACCTCTTTAACATTGGCTCATTATTTTGAACTGTATTTATCTTTTGGATAAATAACCTAAGGGAGCGTTCCAACAATAAACACGTGTGAACAAAAACTAAATAAACAAGACCTAGGCCCCGATTTCCTTGCTCACGAGCTAAATAAAATTTAAATTCAGTGCATATTTTTCTTTCTATTTAATTAAGAACAGGACATGATATAAAATGTTAGTTTAGACCAGTCAAATTAGTCCGCTCCTGAAGTAAATTGACGTATTTTTGGTCGCCATGTTTATAATCGCGTCTAAACTGTCTATGGAATATCTTAATTTGACAGTTTTCAACAAAAATGTTATTGTACTATCATTTTCCAAATGAAGTAAAAAGATGCACTTAATTAACTTAAAATTAGTTTAGTTTGTAAACAAGAGAATCGGCGCCATTAAGGATTTCAAAGTCGATAAAAATGTTTAAAAATAGCGACGCCATAAACACCATGCTTGCTCTGATGCATCTGTAAAGAAGTTAACACAATTTGTTATCTGTATAGTATGTAAGGGATATTGAACATTGCTCGTCTACCTGAAGTATTATTTGATTACCTGCTCGTTAAACCGTGGCGGCAGGTAACAACTGAGACTAAACAGTTTAACACAATGTTGAAAGGATTTTTTAACCTTAAATCAAAATCATAGCAAAATGTAAGAAAACGACAGTTTACCTAAAGAAAAAATCTTTGACCGATATCAGCGACGTAGAAGAAAAAATTGTAAAAAGAAATTCAGAAATTTTCAGAATATAACAGTTAAAAAATCTTCCTAGTTTTATACTAATTTCGTTGCGGGGTAGTCTGTTCTAATAGCAGCGTAACGCACTATCAGTAACAACGGATTTTAACATTTCAACAACATTCATTGTGTATTGACTTTGTAAAGCAGACATATTTTCACGAACATGGGAAGTATTAGATTAGTAATATACTTCAAAATCATTTAGTTGGCGATTGATAACTTGTTACATAATTAGGATGTAAAACGGATAATTCTCGTAATTTTAATAATGTTTATAGGAAGTAAGATCTCAATCTGTGAAAAATATCTCAAACATCATAAATTTAATACATACTTATATGTATGTATTACATTTACGACAAGTTTTAGACATTGGTTGTCGCCGAGATGAGGTTGCGACTAAAATTTGGACAACAGACATCAAGAAAATAAGGAGGCTTTCAATTTGACTGTATTTTTTATGTTTGTTACCTCAGAACTTTCTACTGTTTCATTGGATTTTGATTATTCTTTTTTATTTGAAAGCCTTCCTGGGTCCCGTTTCGTTGCCCATTCATTGGTCCAGTTTTGACTATTTGACACTGTTTGTATTTAGAGCTTTATTTAGATTGCAAAGTTTTTAATACTAAACTGACAACTTAGTTCCGAACTAAGGCGTCATCTAATCCATACTAATATTATAAATGCGAAAGTAACTCTGTCTCTGTCTGTCTGTCTGTCTGTCTGTTACGCTTTCCCGCCTAAACCTCTCAACTGATTTTGATGAAATTTGGCACAGACAATATTTAGACCCTGAGAAAGAACATAGGCTATCTTTTATCCCGGAAAAAATTGATATTCCCGAGGGAAACCTAAAAAGCGCGATATAACCGAACTCCACGCGGGCGAAGCCGTGGGCGGAAAGCTAGTATTTTATAAAATTCTCGTGTCGCGGTGTTTGTGGTTTAACTCCTCCGAAACGGCTTTCCCGATTCTCATGAAAATTTGTGTGCATATTGGGTAGGTCTGAGAATCGGACAACATCTATTTTTTATCCCCCCAAATGTTAAGGGTGATCCAGCTCTATTTTTTTTTATATCCATACTAATATTATAAATGCGAAAGTAACTCTCGTCTGTCTGTCTGTCTGTTACGCTTTCCCGCTTAAACCTCTCAACCGATTTTGATGAAATTTGGCACAGACTTTCTTTGGAACCCGAGAAAGAACATAGGCTACCTTTTATCCCGGAAAAATATGATGTTCCCGAGGGAAATCTAAAAAACGCGATATAACCGAACTCCACGCGGGGGAAGCCGCGGGCGGAAAGCTAGTAGATCTATATCGCCCTTTACAGCACATGATTTAAATAAATAGTTTCGAAGATATTACAAATTTAAAAAATTGGGGGGCGTCTCATTTGTGGCGGTACTAGCGGGTTGGGCGGCGGGCCGCTATGTTTTTTATACAACGTTATCAGCATTGCACCCGTGCGAAGCCGGGCGGGTCCCTAGTTTTTATAAAAAGTACGGTTAAGTTCATAATGCAATAACTATTACGGTGTTTTAGATGGGCTGGGCTAAACAGAATCCTTGTTTTGTAATAAAGTCAAAGTGAAATAATGGGGCCAAAGTCAAAATTAGCATTAAGTAAATAAATATGTATATGCTCGACGGACAAACGTAGGAATAACTCAATATCACGCCAACCGATTACGATGATTTTTTTTTTTTTGTGTGAAAGGATATACTTTCAGTTGATTCAGTAGTTATGGTTTATAAACCAAATTTTACCGGTAAAAATTAAGGTAAACGAAATTGAGTCGTTTGCTTTTATCATAAGGCTAGACAGCTAGCCTTCCGAAATTAGTTATTTTCACTATGTTGTATTTTTTTTTGGAAGTCGGGTGTTTGTTTTTTTCTATGTAAAAAAGTTTTTATTAACTACGGGAATTGGCCTTCTTTTGGTGTTCCGAATCCCTAAAAGTTACAAATTAATTTAAATGTTCGAAACACAGTCGGCCAGCTTCGTCCTAGTTGGATCCGTTAATGACTTACTTATTTCGATCGTTTGAAACTCCATCTACATGACGGAAATTTACTTATCTTCCCTTTTGGGGCAAATATTTGTTGTATCATCATTAGTTACGTACCAGCAGCTTACTTTCAGGGAAATGCAGCTTTCGGTTTAGTTATCATAACAATCTACATTAATAAATATGTAATGGAACATACTATTATGCAGACTGCGTTACTTACGTAACCTACGCATACTACTGCGTACGTAGATTATCCATACTAATCCATACTATCCATACTAATATTATAAATGCGAAAGTAACTCTGTCTGTCTGTCTGTTACGCTTTCCCGCCTAAACCTCTCAACCAATTTTGATGAAATTTGGCACAGACAATCTTTAGACCCTGAGAAGAAACTTAAGCTACCTTTTATCCCGGAAAAATTTGATATTCCCGAGGGAAATCTAAAAAGCGCGATATAACCGAACTCCTCCCGAAAGCTGGTACTTAATATTTATTAACTACCCTGGAAGTTTTCTCTATACATTTTCCTATGTCGATATAATGTTATAATTAGTGCCAATGAGAATTTTAGTAATAACCTTATTATAACCTTTATAACGTAATTCATTTTTTGTAATTCTATAGTTATGAGAAGCTAAAGTCATAGAATAAAGAGGAGGAAGTACGTTATCTTCATACAAACGGACCGCGCGCGGCTTGTATGTGTGCGCCATAGTATCTATGCGTCGCCGCACGCACACCTAAACACAATATTAGAGTGCCTATGACTGCGCTAGTCGCGGCTAGCACGGAACGAGGTTCGCGCGTCACGGCTTTTCGGCACATTAGCTTTTAAAAAATGATCACATAAACTGCAAAGTTGGTATGTCTATTTATGAACAAATAAAAGACTTATATTTTTCAAATTATATTTCTAAAAGTTATTTACAAGGATACGGATATATTAAACACATTAAAGTTTAATAACAACGCGTTTCGTAATAGTCGAAACCGAAGAAAGTAGGTATTTTTCTGTAGCTAATTTGTAATTTTGTATTAAATGTGTGATTCAATAGATGTTATGTTTGTATTATTTATATTTGTATTAATTAAAAATAAATATGGTTCTTTATGTGTACAAAACTAAAAATAAAACTTACAAAAAAAAAAAACTGACTAGTATATGTAAACTAAATACTAAGCAAATAATTTAAACATAAGCTCTTAGTCTATAAATATTTGTTAGCGGTTTGGGCGACAACCGTAACCGACGAAGCGCGGACAGTCGTCAACCCTAAGACAGTAGGCAATTAAATCGCGGATTGGGTCGCAGATAACCTACTTCCTCTCTTTATTCTATGCTAAAGTGAACGGAACTTAAATTTTCTCGCCCTACCACGAGACAGTACTTAGTTCGCCAAGATATGGCAAATAGGTTTCCGTCCCACATCTTGCGTCGGGTTACGGTTAGGTTTCTGCCATTTAAATCTATACGCGTCAAGAAAATGTGTACGGCTTTTCTCTCCGTGCATAACAAAGTACACATGAAATGAGCGCATTACGTATTATTGAATTCGTAAATTGTACACGTATTGGTCGGTGTGAGTAAATAAAGCCGCCGTTCAACTTTCCGAAGTCGTGTAAACAAACAATTTTTGCTTTTTAAGACTTGCTTAAAGGTGCTGTTATTTTTATATTCCGGAGATTTTGTGGTACATCCTGATTGCAACTGAAATTGCAAGCAAGGCCGGTGCCTGCCAGCATCTTGCTTGCAATTTCAGTTTAGTGTCGGTGCACTAAACCCAAAATATTGTTATAAATTATTGACCATCGATACTTCTGTCGGCGCCATTAAAGATATTAAAAATACCAAATACAGCAAAACTGAAACCTTATATATATATATATATTTTTAATTCTTCCATGTAATTACATACGGATTTTTGGTAAACGCTCTCGTCTATCAACAACTCAACATTGAGCCATACGAGTTCCGTCATTTGTTTACTGGCGGAAGCTTTCTTTTAAATACATTCGCCCTCGTTAATGTTTGATGAACAAATACAACCTTCTCATAATGTAAACATTACAAAGAAATTTGGTAATCCTTCAGGTTTTACTAATTTTGTAATGTGAGAGATACCTGGATATTTACGTCAGTTATACATATTCATTCCCTACCGAAAACTATTTGGAAAACCGGCTAAGTACAAGTGGGACTCACGCATGAAAGTTTCCCTGTCTTTATCTATAAAATCACGTCTGTTGTATGGGAGGCCCCTTAATTATTGTATTTTGTTTTTTAGTATAAATTGTTATTAATGTTCTTATAGCTTCAACAAAAATAATCATCAGATCATCTGTAAAAATTTCAAGCATCTAAAAAAATTATTGTGGTTGTTGCATGGGAGACTCCCTTAAGTATTTATTAAATTCTGTATATTAGTATTGTTCGGTATAGCGACAACGAAGGTAAATCATCTGTGAAAATTTAGTCTAGTTATTACGGATCATGAGATACAGCCTGGGATAGACAGCGGAATCACTCGGGTACGGAATCCTAAAAAAGGTTCTCTTTCGCTCGGTGAGAGTTTAAGAACAATATTGCTCCATAACAAGCTCTCTGCTGAGCGAGACAATGACACATACGCAGGGATCAATATCGTGCAAACATAGTTACTTACCTTTATTTATTTTTAGATGCAAATGATATATAACGTCGTGCTTTTGTCTGTGTAAACTTTGCTCATTCGATAATCATTTATTTGTCAATGTGAGATTAATTAACATAATGTTAAACAGGCACTTAAAAGTTAAACTCTATTCAAAATGGTAATTAATATTTATAAATTCTCAAAAACATACGAGAAGGTATATGCTCGAAGGTATATAAAATAAAGAAGATATATCTTTCAAACCGGAATCTTTGTATGGTTTCGTGTTTAATATTAAGAATAGGTATGAGGTTCATACCTCATGTCTCGTTTGTCTCGGTGTAATTTCGGTAAATTGATTGTAAGTATTGTATCCGTTTCACTTACAAGCATTTTATTGTATTCAGAGCTCCATAATACCGTCTCGGTGGAACCGAAATGATATTAAATTACGATATTCGAATGGAATTTAGGGATGTAATGTGCGAAATTGCAAGCTTATTCCAGAAAATGGTTATAAGTTCGTAATGCCAACCAAATATTGCTTATCATTGTAAAGTTTTTCCGATTTACATACTTTAGAAAGTCTGACTCAATTTGACCACAACGGCATTCTAACTTTCAGGGTACTTTGGAAGTCCCAAAGCGATACACTCGAAACTAATGTTTGTGAGCAAAACTGATGTATTTGGCACTTAGACTGCTCGTATTTCCGCTGTCCCTAAAGGTAAATGGGGTAAAAGGATTAATAAAATTATTTAAACAATCCACAACGGAATCATATTTACTTACAATGGAATCTATTTTAATGTGATGCCATTCAGCAGTAAACTGAAGGCGAATTTAAATTGCGCATTAAAATCAAAAGCTGCGGTATCATTTCCCTTGTGTTTCTTACTAAAGGCGTACACACAATGATATACTTTATAGAGTGCTTTTGTGATAAAAAGTATACACAAAACCCAAACTATTAAGAAAATAAATAATTCGAGAAAGAACTCGAGTTCTGAAAAACCTTTTCTCATGATATTGGTTTTCGCCCTGCAGCCATCTAAAAAACTTGCCCTGTATGTTATTATTTCGAATGGCGGCTGGGTTTATTTACGGTAATGCCCTTCGCTGAGGTACGGTAAGTCGGTAAAGCACCTCTGTTTATGTCATATCATTCACTTTATAATTGGATAAATTTCACTGCCATTATCAGCCATTATATTACCTTCCATTTATAAAATCTCCGAGTATCAGGTAATTTAAACTGAATATTTATGTATAAGAGCAACACATCTAGTAACCAGATCAATCCTATGTTTTTCTCCGAGAACACCAAATAATTACTGTATACAAAACGTCATTTCATAAATAATAAGGCTTTATTTTTTACATACAATAAAATCGTAAATCACCTCGCTCAACTGCCGTCATCCTTCCTATTCCTTAGTTTTTAAGTGAATAGGCTTAATAAACTAGTGCGCTTTATCATCAAAGATTTCATCACTGCTTACCATCAGGCGGGATTGCAGTCAAGCACTAGTTTATAATTATTAAAAAAAAAAAATATATGTCTAAACTATCCATTGAATATTTATGAAATAAATAATTACTAGGTATGGAGAACAATTCTGATGCCGGAAATCTAATTTTTAATATATTGTTTGTTTGGTCATATTGGGATAAAATTAGGAACACAGGTGATTATAATAACCTGGTTTAATATACATACAATACTTTTAATTCGGTGGTCCGTTACCGTTGGATATATTCCAATCTTCACACTAGCGAAGCCGCAAGCCAAAGTTAGTATAATAATAAACTAATAAATAAAGACAAGATAATAATAATAATAAATAAAGAAACCAGTAATATCTTGACTTAAAAACTAAACGTTATTATTTATTTATTTTTTTACCATTTTGAGTTATCTGATAAAAATACGGCACATTACCGAGTCAATCATAATCCAAAACTCGAAATCTTCTGAAAAACCTACGCTTTCACTTATTTGTAGATTTTATATTAGAGTACATGTTATGGAGTCTGTGTATCTGCTTGATGTTGTATAGTTCGATGTAAATATTTGTCATAAATACATATCAGCTATGTATTACGTCGCCAAGCAAAGTGCCAGGCCACCTACTTTCTTTGTAGTTTTGATGGCAGCCGTCTCCAGCGGGCGTTCATTTGTCTACCGACCGCTCGTTGACGCTCGCTAATCAACAGGCCGACATAAAGAACTACTACATTTTTTTATGTTGTAGTATGCTCTAAATTGATCATTGTTTCGATAATATCGATAGATTCTGAAATAAATTACAGATTAACTAAAATACAAACTGACCATTTTTTTTTAAATATTTTTTTATTAATTATAAACTAGTGCTTGACTGCAATCTCGCCTGGTGGTAGTGATGCAATCGTTGATGGTAAAGCGCACTACTTTATTAAGCCTATTCACTTAAAAACTTAGGAATAGGAAGGATGACTGCCGTCATCCTCGTGGACTTCGTCATCTTCGTGGTCTTGACCAACACGACCAAATGATGCTGCGCTAGAGGGAGATTGATCTGGAGACTCTCCGCGACCAAACTCCCGACACAACAACATTTGGCGCATCGTACCCGCCACACATCGCAACACAACTGCTAAGACCCGTCCTCTGTAAACTTCAACAGACAAGAAAAGAAAATTTTGAACATCAGCGGATTTCTACAATCTTTTTATTTTCTATCCATTATCTCTTATAGTTAAAAATGTCCTGATATTTTGGGACCCCGTTGTAGCATAATGTTGTGACATTTTTCTTGGTCATCATACCTAAGTCATAATCATAACAATAGGTGACCGGATTTGTTTGCTGACTTCGGAATTTATGTAGACAACGGCCTGCATTCCATCTTTTTCGGAAGTCCAAAATCAATACGTATTTAAAAATTATTCACAATTGACACTTTTAGGTGAGATTAAATTCTTTAAACAAAATCATTACCCACTTTGAACTTGACAGTAATGGTTATTTAGTTGGAAGAATAATCGTATAAATTGAAGAATTTTATGACAGGGAATTTAATATCAGTAAGGGGGATTTAACGGAAACTTGTGTAGTAACTATGTTATTACACTTTAACGTCGTGTTTGAACAATCTTTTAAAACATTTCTGCGGTATGGTCTGTGTAATGCTTTTTTGTGGTTCGTTAACCGCTTGTTCTATTCCTCACTTTGTCACTACTCGCGTGTTGCGGTTTTCTCTCGTCTATTTTTGTAAAACACCAACTAAGATCTGACATCAATTCTTTATTACTTGTTTTAGCACCCAAACTTGATGTGATTTTTGTACTTCATAGGTATCAACATGTCTCAAAATTATTGTCAAAAATCTTTTGGGGATACATTGGCCATGGTCCAACGGCTTGATATCTAGTTTAAATATCATCGTATCAGACGACCGTCTACGACTTGGGTACTATTTATTACATATGATTTGCAGCTCCCAGTGTCAATTTAGAATAGATAAGTAGTTAAAATATTTGATGTGGTCCTATTTTTATTAGAGGTGGAGACTGCGCATCGTTGCGAAATGATGATTTCAGAGTTTGGCTGAATGTTCAAAGTATAAAATACAATTTATTACGGTTTTATTTTAACTAGACCCAATTTTCATATTACTAGTCTCATTTTAAACTGAAAACCTTATAGATGACTGCGATCTATATTGCAAGTTATTTGGCGGTTTTAGTTACATTAATAAGTATGCGGCGCTGCAAAACCCCCCCACCCTATTTCAAGTTTAAAAAAATCAACTTATTATTATTAAAGCCATCAAATTTAATTGAAAGTGAGTAGCCCTTCTGAAAAAAAGTTATAAAAATGTTTGAAATTTGCTAGCTTAACCTAAATTCATTAATTATGTTTATATTTTTTGAAAATAAATAGCGAACGTAGGATCGACAGCTTAGATCAGCGATTGTTCGCGTTTGGATAATGGCGTTGAATCGTGAGCATTGTATTTACCGGGTAGATCGTATTAAACATTAATCCACACTGTAAAGTTGCTGAATACAGCGTAGCTTTGTTCTGCTTATAGCAGAACAAAGAGAGAGATTAGGGATTTACTCCCCCTGTGTTGAATATAGACATTTTGTTAACTCTTATACTTAATTATGTTTGCTAATTAAATTTAAATTTTCACTCATCTTGGCTCTCTTCCCATGGCTTCACATCACTGCCAATGTGTTGAGGATGTCGGCTGCCTCGGATACCATCTAATAGCTTATCCTGGAGTAAAAGCGGACGCTACGCCAAAATCAATGCATTGTACCTACTCTTGTCAAAAGCCAGCTGTTTGAGAACCTAATGGCTTGGCATACGAGTACGACTATAGCAACAATTTTTTTTAAATAATGAATTAAGTGAATTTGAAATTTATAACATTTAACAAAATCATAGATTGCCCTGGGAAATTCTACCTGAAATAAATAATCGTTTAAATCTAATAGCGGTCCTAAAATAAAGTTAAGTGAATTTTCGTTTGTATTTTGTTTTGTTTCCTATCTGGTTATTTGTGTCTGTAATACGTTGCTACAGTGGACACTATCTGCCGGACTCAGGCTTTACGCACAGTTGTGACGATGGACTCGCTCTATGTGTATATGGGACGTAACCATAACTGTCGAAATATGTGTGTACTATGTATGTGTACATACATTTATGAAGAAGATAGTTTAGTTCTTCCTGTTCGTATCTTCGCCTTCGGCCACTGATTGGAAGTTGTTGCGTGTTTATACACAGATAATGGGGTCAAACATTTATCTGTGAGCTGATAACAAGCATTAATGACATTTCATTTGTAAGTAAATATGTACATATGATATCTAAATGGAGAGACTAATGTACTGCTTGAACCAAAACAAGTAATTATAGGTACACCTATCAGAAATGCGGATGATGAAACAGATTTTCCTCATAAAAAGAACTTTGAAATGTCAAATGTTGTTTTACTTATTTTTCTACCTACGTTATAATGATTTGTAATAAACTTTACTGAACGTAAAACTACCGGGATATTGTGTGGTGTTGATTTGGCGCTATGCTAGATACATACCTACCCTCAGCACCAAAATAGATTGGTATGTAATCACGAGACAAACTGATGGTCGCATTAAAAGATTGAATTCAGTGCGGTTTATTAAGCGTGTCGAGGCGCGGCTTGAGAGCGTGCGTGGCGGTACACCTGGACTACCATTCCAGTATTTACTCGGTAGTATGGCGAGCTTTGATTGCACGGTGCACCCAGAGTTGTCAGACCACCGTCGAACTGCACGGGTGAAAGGAAGCTTTGCCAATGTTTCCGTACTCGCCGCTCACGGGACCTTGATCCGCCCATATTTATGCGAGTAACTTTGTACCATGTTGGATCGGCAAAACGACTTTTTTATTCGACTCGTTTCCACAAGACGATGGGCTTACATTACACAGTTGACCGCTGAAGCAACGATTTGTTGACTGTTGTTCTTTATCATTGTCTCTACGAGAACCAATGTTATTGACTTGTTTGCCTTTGACACGTAATGTAATAAATAATCAACCCAAAGGGTGAAAGTCCTTGAAATAACTTTATTATCGGAGTTGTTTGTGCTGTTGGCGTCTTCTTATTATTAAATTATCAATAATAGGTAGGTATTGGAACATTCCAGCATCCACTAAATCCTCACTCATGAAATGGCATCTTAATCAACAGCTTATCTCATAGAGTATATCAATAAGTGACGGGTTTATGGTTCTAGTGGTATCTAAACAATAATTTGGTTAGTTGCAGTCTTGTATGCGTCTGTTATTGAAGGCAAACTAGTATTAATGTAATAAATACATGCAAGTAAGCACCAGATTACCTATCACACTGTTTATAACGATGGCCGCTTCTGTTTGAGCATCGCGTCGTTCAATCGGAGCGATGCACTGTGGACGTATGTGCAATAGACCGTCTAATGGAAAGCCGCTCAAGATTACATACACGGTCAGCGTTAATTGTACACATTTAACGTTCGTTTCTATAAAGAATAAGAACACTTTCACTTTTTGTATCCTTTTCAATCTTTATTGTGTCGATATTACGGTTATTATTGCGTTTCATGACAGCATTTCTAGGCTTGAAATAAACGCATTTACGCATTAATCTAGTAAAAGGTTTTATTACTATTGTCTTATTTATTTATGAATGTATTGTACACCAACAGTTTCTGTTTACAAAGACTATTTAATATTATAGGTAATCAAAACATCGGACAGTCGCCGATTTCAGTCGTCGGTCCGCATTCTCAGACTTATTTTTACGTTGAAAAACAGATCGACTAAACATAAGCCGGATTTTATTCTTTAATTAAGTAAAATAATATTCCATTGTTTCAACATATATAAAAATCTGTCTCAAAGTCCTTTAAAAGGTTTTATAACTATAATTTCTTAGCAGCAAAGACATTAAACGATGAATTATTACCCATTAAAAGTGCGTACTTATTTACTGTTTTATATTTTACCGTCTTGTGCTTACTTAATGATCAGTACCTACTTTGTTAACTGTGATAATCTGTTCTAATTGTTGTTTGATTATTACAATATTGTCTATTAGCATCATTTCCCTGCTTTATAAACATTAGAAACCGCAAGTTGGTACTTCCCTGACGAAATTAATGCTTTCAGTAGATCATGAAAAGATGATTAACATCGTAAAAATGTATTAACAATCCATCATGCACCAACACACTGGGAACGCCCACTCAGGAGCGCTACCTACCCATTACCCAGGGCTATTCGTAGAATAAATAAATAAACGCGAAACAAGAAGCAGCCCAGGATATACGAAAGCATAGTTTTATGGCACTAAAACAGTATCGAACTCAACATTACTTGATTGAGTAATATCGACAACATGTTTGCGTCTCAAAAATGCACATTGATTAAAAAAAAGAAATAGGAGCGATATTGTCCAAAAAGTAATTAGCAATAGGAGATTAGAATATTCTAGATTATATTTTTTTTTTTTTTTTTACCGAAGGAGTACTTAATATAATTTTTATGTGTGTAAGTACCAAAACTCCTAATTATGGCGAACTAAAAGTATTTTCCATAATATGTCTATTTACTCTGTAGTAATTCGTTTACCTTTCCTAAATGTATATTTTACAAATCTGGTGCAAACTTTCATCAAACGTTTTTGATGTTTGGGTATCTACTAAATAGAAGCGAAGCCGTAGACAAGTGAAGTAAAAATAAGCATATGCGTAGCGTTAGGTACAAATTCACACACAAAAGGAGTTTACATCGTAATGTATGAAAAATATGTAGTAAATGTATCTGGCACGATTTGTGCAATATTGTTTGCAAACGTGTAGTGGAGGGCCGCCAGACGTGACGCGCTCACTGCTGAACAGATGTATTGCTATACACATTAATCCGCATACTCTGGATGATTTATAAGTACATGTTACGTGTTATCAATTAGCTCTAGTTAACCACCACTTCATTTATTATGAATGTACATAGTTGAGAAGCTCCGTGAAACATAGATTTACTTACTACCGTCCTCTTCCTCGACGATAAGGAAAATAATAATCACTAACAAATTATTATGAATGCAGTTTTCTTTTATCGCATTCTGGCATTGTTATTATCAGCACACCAATAACAGTTTATTTACTGTCAGCTATTGAATACTAGGCGAATGTTAAAGAATTTGACGATAATGTAACGGTGGGAATAGTCCGATATCATAAGGTCCAAACTTGCCATTGCTACAAAAACAGCCTAAAAGGATCCATCTGTGTTCGTTGGTTGTACCAAATTGCGCAACGATCGGCTATATATCTATAAAGTATTTTTTGATTGAAATGTATTCCTATTCCGATTCAGGTGAATAGGGCAACTTATCCCGGTGTAGAGTGTGGCGCATGAAAAATATTTGGCTATGTGCCAACGTTGCTCGGTCCGCGGCCGGGCAGCGGCGGCGTCGCGACGCCCCTTGACTCGACCATCGGTCTCGATAACGCAATGCAATACCTGACGTCGAAAGTGCATCACTTACGTTTGCTCTCAACTCAAAATTTTATTTTATTGATTTGATGGTTAATCAAAACGGTACAATACCAATTACATTAACATAGACACAAACAATGACATTAATTATCTTTAAAACTGCTACTAAAACTAACATGGCACGGTAGACTCCGTCGCATACTTTCTTTACAGAAAACCAAACATACACGCATAAGCTTATTCCATTCATCCGCAAACCGTCACATTCAGGGTTGGCCATCAGAAGGGCATTCAGCACCTTTAAACTACGACAGACCGGGGATTCAGCTCTGGGTACCGTTTTTGCTGGGAGTTGCGCAAATAGATTGTGCCTGCGGCTTTGACGGTGGCCGAAATATCTTTGAATAACGATTTCAAAGCCTTTTTATTTATTTTTTTAATATCTCTTCAGTAGATTATTTTTATCATCAGCAAATCAATTACTTATTTGTAATAACTAATAGAGAAAAGATTTTTTTAACCGTCAAAGGCGATTTTTCTGAAATAATTTCATCATTAAATTGTCCCCATTTCAATAATGTTTCAGAGCTGTTTTCCTTCATAATAAAAGAAAGTTCGAATTCATAAATAGCTCGACACAAAAGCAGAAGTTCGACTTGCACTTAGCTGACTTTTATATTGTTTTAGTGTATATTTAGCAAGCCCCTTCAATTGAGTTTTCCAGTATACTGGTATTTACGTAACCTAATAAAGTATATTTTTATATTGACTCGATGAGAAATTGTTGCAATAGTCTACAATTTGTATATTTAGGTAGAGGGTCAAATTTCACCATATTTGTTGTCACCGTCTGTTTCTTGTTTGGTTGTCTAGTATTTACGGTTTAATCTGAACCTGGCCCTCAATATGATGCTGTTATTCGCTTATGCATCGAACATTGATGAGTCGTGTATATATAGGTAACTACTCTTTCTCAGTTATTTATATAGGCAGTATTAACCCAAGTTGATGTATGTTTTCCAGGTACCTACCCACGGCTATCATTACCTATTTGCATTCCGTGCACTATTTGTAACTATGAGGGTGGCATAATCTGTATTATAAGATTATGCAACCTCTAAACCCTCTTTAAATAAATAAGAAAATTTAATAAAAAAGACCTCCTGTAGCTTTCAAAGGTCATGTTGATTCAAAAACTGTGTATGCGTATCAAATGGTCCATATTATACTTACTTTAGCTAGTCAAACCACTATCAGCCGTTCACCTCCGGGCAGGGTTACTGAGTAACCATTAATCACTTACTCAACTTGACACCTACCACCTACTATACATAATTATAAAGAGCAACTTTATTGGGGTTGCGAAAACGTGCATACCTTAGTTATGCAATCAGTCTAACTTCTAGTTGTTTTGAAATAGTTTTAAATGCCGATGCTTTAAGATATTTACTTTAAGACCAGACACTATTGTCAGCTCTCTGATAAGATTAAACGATTTGAAGAACTTATGATTTACAAAATCAACAAAACCGTGTTATCGATTAATTCCATCGGTTACTTCATCACAATGTCACATGAACGACTTGTGGCGAAAGCGTCAGGGTTGCCCACAATTCAAATTTTCTTACGCTTTTTTGCCATTTCCAGGTCAGTATAAGGTTGTATGTTGACCTAAATATGCTATATTATAATATAGTATTGGCGGCCGTAAAAAGTATTTGTTTTTAGAAATACAATAATAAACGTCATCAATATAACTCTCTAAGTTTATATTAAATTTTTATTTGTATATTCTACTGAGCGACTGTTTTATGAAATCGTGACATTTGAGGCCAATTCTAACTTAACGACTTGCATTGCTAATCACAGTTCTGTAAAATTATATTTGTTTTGATCGCAAATCATATTTTAATGAACATAGAACTTTTTCGCGGCCTACCTTATCACATCCCGTTTATCCTCATAAAATACATCACCAAATCAAAGTTAGAAGTCACTTAGTGCGTTTTGTTTATTTCAGGTGAGTAACGGCAATGTCATCGATACAGGAACACCTACCCTGCTGGTATTTACCGTTTATTATTTAGCACTACTTACGCATGTGGATGCAATCACATTTAACATTTCTGAACGATTACTAGTTTATAATTTACTAACCGTAAGTTAGCTGATCTCATTTCATGTCTGCCAAGTCGATTTATATTAAATAATGTACCGCCTACTCACCCGCCCGCACGACTAACCCTCATTTTTAAACGTCTCGGTACTTTAAAGCTTCCTTTTCTTGTTCTTAAGCGAGAGGTTAATTTTCTTTTATACGCGATACGGTTTGCATCATTGATATAATATTAAACAGATATAATATGCTCTAACAAATTAACCAAAATAAATGTGCCGATCGGAGCAGCAGCACACACATGCATTTTTTTAATTCTGCGTACATTTCACACGTTTGCACATTGTGAGTGAGATGCGGCGCTATCTAAAGCATAGAGAACAAAAAGATGGCTAGTGTTTGTCGTTTGCGCTCAAATAGAATCGACGAAAACTAAAGCGACTTGCTGGACTTCCTTTTGTACGCGTCATTTTCACGTATCTACCTTAGTTAAATATTATATCAATGGTTTGCATTTAATTTCTTAGAACCCAACTATACTTCTACTTCGTGTTTTGATAACAAGACATAACCCGAAATCTATATTTTACAGCTCCTATCCATGTTTTTTTCCTAATTATTAGATGTGTTCTCTTAGTTATATGATCTAGTAGCAGTAGATCAAAGCAATTTAGATCAAAGAATTGAATGTTTCGCTTTTATTAGATAAATCTAAATGTGCTCATCTTTTCTATTAGATTTATTTGAAATATACACATATAATGAATTACAATGCGTCTAAATACTGGTTGCTCATGTGTATAATATTATTATGTATTAACAAAATCTCCACACTAAAAGAAGAAAATCACATTAACAATAGCTAAGTGAAAATGAACACAACCGCAGGGAACAAGTAAGATTGAAGGTTGTGTGCGGCGCGTTACTATAGATTTCTTTCAGGCTAATGGTAGAATTTTCACAAGTACCCTTGCCGTAACACCTGAAATGCTACGAGTACACAGTTTGTACTTTAGTGTTGTACCATTTATAAACTTTTTAATTTGACTTAGTATTTCTCCATTGTCAGAGGGCTTATTCGCTTACATTCAACGGTTCCATTTCATCTTTTTTGCATGTTAATTTAATTTCATCAAAGTCCTTATGTAATAAATAAATTAAATTACCTCGATCTCCAAGTGACATTGATATAGGCCAGGAGTCGGCTACGAGACACCAGATACGCTTTGATCTGTAGACGTAATGTTATTTGTTACATATCACACGTTTATTCGTTATTTACCTTTTGCTATTGATGTTTCGACACACGTTTTTTATCATGTCCTCGTATATGTTTTGACAAGAGCTATTTTGTTAATAAGTGTTTTCTGTTCTTTATCATCATCAATCTTTTTTTTATCGTCCCACTGCTGGGCAGAGGTCTCCTCTCACACAGAGAAGGGTTGAGCGTAATCGCCACGCTTGCTCAATGCGGATTGGCGATTTCAGACTTAAAGTCCAGGTTTCCTCAAGATGTTTTCCTTCACCTTCAGTCATTGGTGTCCAAGATATACTTAGAAAGTACATATAACTTTAGAAAAGTTACATTGGTACTTGCCTGACCTGGAATCGAACCCACACACTCATACTCTAGGCTGGTGTTTTAACCACTATACACTACACGACTTTCTGTTATTACTTATTAGAATTATGAACTGACTTGATTATACGCATTATAAAACAATAGGTACTCAGTATTCCTAAGAAGTGATGACGACCAAACGTTTTCGTATAAGAACCAAGACATTATTAAACTTAAGTCTCCGCTTTGCATGCAAACGAGTTTTAAATATTTAATCGATTGTGTACCTGTCTGCTAATCCCAATATGTTTGTATGCGTAACTTGCATACCTGGTTTATAAGCAATCATTAATAGTAGTGCGTTGAATCTCCAACCTCATCGAATGCATATTTTTGTTGACGTTCGGTATGCGGAGTTTAAATTGGAATATTGCCCTCGATCCATTTTAGAATATATTTGAATATTTTTCGGGTTCGTTATAGTCTGTAAAGTCGTCACAAGCAATCATATTTAGTAATAACTCCTAAATACAATGCTATACGTGCTCGTGTGTTCAGCTTTTTAAACGCAGAATGTTAAGAAGGCCCATGGGAAAGTTTTGCGTGTTGCCGCGTGTGCCTACGGTACCAACATACGCACAGATTCCAGCAGTAATTGGGGTGTCTCTAATTTACATAAAGACGTGGATGTGCATTTATACTGTGAAATTTATGTTATCTCTATCTCTGTAATGAATCAAATCGAATCATATATATATAGTGTGTCACCTTTGAAAATTATCGTGTATCGAAGTACCATTAAGACCTCGCCTGGACCGGTGCCAGAGTTTGGGTATTATTAGCATCGTCGACAACGACAAAGTTAATCAAGCTCAAATAAGATCAATATTTCCCGTAGGTGAAGTGATAGCGTTGGTGTCTCAGGGCCAGGTGCTCGGCCCACTTAAACCCTGTCAACCGGGATTACTGGCCGTAGCGAACGAAGATAGGCGCCGTCACACTGTCGGAATTTCTTTACATCATTTGACATTACTATGACAGTGTGTTTACTGGAGAACAGTTTGATATTATAAATACGGGACATGAGGCGTAGGCGCGCGATACGAATCTACAATTTCTTGCTTTCATTACTTAATTCTGTTAAATTCGTGTCGCAATTATTATTCTCCACGATTTAGTAACTTTAATTTACATACTTATTATTTGCGTATCCTTTTCACAACTATGTTATTGTCGGCTTTCAGTCTAATAGGGTAGTTGCAGAAAAAGAACTAATTAAGTAGTCCGTCAGTCAGATTTCCAAAAAAAAACTAGACACGTATTTTTTCTTTTTTCATATAAACAAAAAAGGAAGACGATACAGTGCTTTGAAAACTCGTGTGATGTCACTCCTTGCTACACTTTTTAGCAACGAGTGACGTCACCAGCCCCTACTTCTGATTTTGATGCCTTTTATATGTGTCAATTTTTATTGATTCGATAAAACAAAATATACGTATCCCATATTTTTCTATAATCTGAATGACGGAATAAATAGAATCATGTTTTTTTACCAAGGAAACCACCCCTATTGCAAGCGTTTGAATACTAGTATTTTACATGAAGCGACTGCCTGTCTGACCTCCACAATCCAGTTCATAATAATCCCCCGGATTATACAATATCCCTTAGTATTGTTTGTCAGATTTTAGAGCTCCTGACTGCCCTTAATGACTCAAAAATCCAGGAATAACCACCACCAACAGACGATCTCTGTATGTATTTATGTAAAGGTAGTCCCATCCATCCACAGGCAGTGGGTTATCTTATCCTTATTGATTGCTGAGTCAACATATATTGAAAATCCCTGAAATGTTTTTTTTTATAAGCACATACAGTCAATCGTCAAGAACCTTATTTGATAAAAATCTATACCCACTTTCCATGTTATGTTGCGTGGCGTGACCATTCGCGTGAGATGCCTGCCTGCGTGTGGCAGGAGAAATTCTTTAGTTATATGTATAGCATTGGAAGAAGTATCTAACTTGTGTGTATGCATGTGACTCAATTTATCTATCTAATGTCACATAATTATGCTGCATATATACACATTTATAATATATATATATGCTATTCTAGATATTATTACCCAAAAACGGTTTAAATATATGTGTATTAACTTTTACTCATAACAGAAAAACTACATATTATATCGGCTACAAAAGGCATTGTCTGATAATTAATAACTGAATACAGCAAAACTTCTCAAATGTGTGAGTTTTAACAAGTGTCGAACATTGCTGTATTTTTGTCGCATTATTTATGTGTAAGCTGTACATAACATGTGACATATAAATTGAAATCGCTTAATTAACGCGATCGGCGGTCCGTTAAATAGGGTAGACCTCGGGTGCAGTTTCAAAGAGATTGGCTCGGCGAACCGAGCGAACGCCCCGTGATGCAACCAACGTCGACGTTCTTTTTTCCTCCGTAATAGTACTTACACCATCATTTTTAACGCTTCAACAATGGTGTTCCAGATTTCTAGATTTGCCATTCAAACTACTTTTGTAAAATTTTCCGGGAAAATATTCCTAGCATTTACTGTATTTAAATCGAAATATGTGCAGCAGTATCCTATATCTAAATGATTTTAATAACAGTATTCTAATCTATAGGCGATTTTTAAATTTTGGAACAATAACAATTTTCTTTTTTTTTTCGATAGTAATTTCATTAGTAAAAGAAAAAAAAATTCACAAACTTCTCAATCATTAATAATAACAAGTTCATTTTCAGGTACTAACACTAAGTAACTATGTAGTTACGTCATACGGTTACACTCGCATAAGTCTGAATCCCGTGCAATCTCTTAGCTTTTTCGGCATTTTCTCATTTATCGTGATTAGAGTTTTTATAACTAAAACGAAAATGTTATTCGGTCGGACTGAACTGATTGTTTGGTGCCTGTTGGTACAGACAGCATTCCATTAATTTCTTCAGTCTGATTCACGATCAGGAATACTCAAAGCCAAGCGCGTGTTGCAGTACATTAGTTTACATTGATCTAAATATAAAGCAGAATACGTGGTTGCCATATATTATCTGTTTCTGCCGGGAGAAACTCTTTCGGATTTGGAATATTGCAGACACCCTGAACCTGGTCGGCTAATCTACGTTGTTTCGTAGAATCCAGCGTAGTTTACAAAAAGAAGTTGGAGTAAAGTTCTAGTAATATAAATACATTTTATTATTAAACATGTTATTAAATTTATGCCAATACCAATGAATAACTAAGAAAATATGTTTTCAATCATTTATCCGTATTTTATTTATTAAAAAATCATGCGTGGTTATAAAAAAAATGTACTCGTCGACTTGAAAACCTCCTCCGTTTTTGTTTTTCGTGGCGTGTAAAATGTAATTTCACATGAAAAACAAAATTTTCTTTTGATATAAAAATATGTTGATTTGTAATTAGAAGTATTAGAACATAAATTTTCTCCGTTATTCATTCGCCAATTAAGTAGACTTTTCAGTAAATTGAATATTGTTCGTTGATAGATTTATAATATACCTGATATGTTCGTACCCACGATTGAATAGGTATCTACTACAAATTTATATAAGTACGTTCGATAGTAATCTGAACTTGTAAAAAAATCTACTAGACATTCTGATTAATGATTTTGCCGGGAAATATCGTCCAGCAACGATATTATAACATGACGTGTGAATAGCAATTCGTATTGGCGTGTAGTTACCATACGCATGCTTGATTTGCATACATGACTATCAGGGGCACGTACAGTGCTTACTAACTAACTGCATGTTATGTTCATCCTGTGGCTTCCAATCCATTATTAATTTTTATATCTGTTACATTCAAAAGCAGGGTTCGAAGGATATATATCAATTGATATATATCATGATATATATCTGATATATATCAAACCATTTTTTGTGATATATATCAAAATTTATGGTATGTTGCATTTAAGTACTTTTACCGACGCGCTGCTGGCATATTCGTAGTTTTTTCTGTCTTCAGACCGTAATACCATAGAATAAAGAGAGGGAAGTACGTTATCTTCATACAAACGGACCGCGCGCGGCTTGTATGTGTGCGCCATAGTATCTATGCGTCGCCGCACGCACACCTAAACACAATATTAGAGTGCCTATGACTGCGCTAGTCGTGGCTAGCACGGAACGAGGTTCGCGCGTCACGGCTTTTCGGCACATTCGCTAAATCACAGATTACAGAATACTACGTAGCTAAATTAAAGAACAATGTGTGATTATCGCAGGAGAAAGTATTGTTGTTTGTTTGGGTGTCTTAATTCATCGATTTCAGGATTGTCTCTGTTCAGATTACCTTTTTTTTTATATATTATAAACTAGCGCTTGACCGCAATCCTGCCTGATGGTAAGCAGTGACGCAATCGTTGATGGTAAAGCGCACTAGTTTAATAAGAGCCTATTCACTCTAGCCTTGAAGACACTCAAATTGTAGTCCGACGGAAACACCGCCGCTGGCAAATTATTCCAGTCCCTCGATGTACGCGGTATAAAGGAAGAGGCGAAACGCTTCGTCCGGATCGTAGAGGTGTTAACAACGTAAGGGTGGAAACCAGCCGTACGACGGGTCGTCCGCTGGTGGAACGGAGATGGGGAATTAAATCATGCAATTCCATCGCACACTCCCCGAAATGCATCCTATAGAACACCGAAAGGCTGGCTACTCTACGCCTGTGCTCTAGGCTTTGGAGACCAACTCGAGTTAGATCAGGGTCACCAATCAGCCTCTTTGCACGTCTCTCCACTGAATCCAAAGTGGCCAGGTGACACTTGGCAGCACCAGCCCAAATGTGGCTGCAGTACTCCACACACGAACGGACCTGTGCTTTGTAAGTATAACATTAGAAGCTGCCCAGGTGTGAAGTACTGTCGGACCTTTGCGATAACGCCAAGTTTCCTGGCAGCCACCTTAGCCTTGGACTCAATGAACCGCCCAAAGTTAAGGTCCGAGGAAATCTCAACTCCCAAAAGCTGAAGGCGGTCGGAACACTCCAAGGACACATTCCGAAAAGTAGGAGCCAAGGTGAACGGGCTCCTTTTGGCGGTGAAAAGACACGCCTGTGTTTTGGCGGCATTGAATACCTATTGTAGGTAGGTATAGTAACTACTTACTTACAGTTATAAAATCGTTATTAAAAGTAAGTAAGTACCTAATTGACAATTTGTGAATCAGATAAATAAAGTTCAGATCTTAACAACAGAAATAATTAGTCAAAGAGGCAGTTGTCAGTATTTTTATGTTGTTTTACGATTTTTAGGGTTAATAGATATGTTTGTGTTATATAAATTTGTATTAATTAAAAATAAAAATAAATATGGTCCTTTATGTGTACAAAACTACTAATAAATTACAAAATAAAAAATACAAAAAAACTGTGTATGACTATATGTATAAATACTAAGCAAATAATTTAAATATGAGCTCTTAGTCTATAAATATTTGTTAGCGGGTTCGGTGACAACCGAATCCGACGAAGCGTGAACAGTCGTCAACTTTCCGACCTTTGCCAATTTATAGACACTGAATTAAAATTTTGCTAAACGTGACAACCCTAAGACAGTAGGCAATTAAATCGCGGATTGGGTCGGAGATAACCTACTTCCCTCTCTTTATTCTATGGTAATACTTCGAATTTATCAAGTAGGTACTGCAGTCAATAATAATAGTGCAACGTAAAAGAGCCAAAATAATTTTCAATTCTATCATCTGCAAACATACCTACTCCTTAAAAGTCAAGTGTAGTGTTATTAATCCTTTAGGAATGTCAACAGGCGATTTGACAGTTCTAGCTGACTAGAAAAAGACTAAATTGTTATTTGATTATAACTCTACTGAGTACAAATATTAGGATTTTTAAGTTATTTTAATTTTGTTTCCCTAATATTTATAGACTTTGTTTTCGCAGAAAAAGATACTTACTTATTTTTAGTTGATTTTTGTGAACTATAAGATTTTATGTTTATTTTGTTAAATAAAAACTAAAAATATGTTGTTTTTATATTGTAATAAATTCAGAATAATAAACTGTCATGTACCTGTGGAAATCGTATAGGTAGTAATAAGATAATAAAACGACAGTCTTAAGAAATGGATATAAATATCGGATATATATCCGATTTTGGATATATATCGGATATATATCATAAATATCCGATATTTTGATATTTATTATAAATATCGGATATTTTCGAACCCTGTTCAAAAGCACAGCGGAAGAAGTATGTCTGGGAGAATACACGATCCATAATAGTCATGCCATGAGAATAAGAGGCCTATTCATAGGGCTAAAGGAAATTGAGTTTATTGACTGACGTGTCGTAAAAATGAAAACCAAACTCTTTTCCGATTCTTATTATAGTATACAACGTGTAACAAAAAGGGTATATACATACCAAGGGCATGGCATCTTTAGATGATATCAAACGATATCGGAAGGGTTTCAACTAAAAAATAAAATACTCAAAATATTGGTACCAAATTTTCGGTTTCGTATGTTTCTTAAAATCAAATCATAACAAACGTGGCGGCACACTACATACGTTAATAAATACTCGTTACCCGTCACGTTACTTGCCAAAATCCGATAAAAGTCTTCAATATCTCTGTGCGACTAGTATGATAGTAGCCTACCACAGGCGGTGTTTTTCCTCATAACTTCCTAACATAAAGAGATAGGATTAAAAAACCTTTCTAATATCGTTTGATATCATGTAAGATGCCATGCCTTTGTTATGTATATACCCTTTATGTTACACGTTGTATAGTACCTACACAAATATAAATGTACTAAACTTTCTCGATTGAATGAAGTAAGTATAGAGGATACAAGGAACAGAGTTGAGTTAAATTTACCACAGGAATTTTCAATTATATTTGTCTGACCCAAAGTAAATAATGTGAGTTTGGAATCTTCTTTATTGACACATTTTGTTCTCCCTGAAATGCCGTTCAAAACTTAATTAAAATTTATTGATTCCGGCAATTCGTTGAGCGACAGACCGACCGACGTGTGGGGACGAATGGAGATGGGAATTATTGATGATATACTTATAGGTAGGAACCTATTGTGAACCATTTACCCTCCGCCATAAAATCGATTACAACTCATATTTTTCACATTTGGTAAATATGCTTCGGTTTTCATGTTACGGAAAGGTCACATGAGAAACTGTGAACTGATTAAAAAAAATCTCAAATATGTTTTTTCTTTCTAATAACTTTTTTTTTAAATTACAGTTTGATTAACAATTTTGAACGTATAATATTTTTTGTATTAAACCATAAAATAATTCTATTGTAATTTTAGAATGGCTCTAGGCAGTTAAGCCTGGAGCCTTTCTAAATAAGGGTTTGCTATCATAAACAAAATGTTTGGAAAAAAATTCACGTTTCTCTCTCTCTTTCAATCGGTTCTTCTATCGTAAAAAGTTGAGAGAGATCCATGTAATACCGAGTGGTTTGATTTATTTAGTCCCTTCTTAAGGACCTTCCATAATTAAGTAATCTAACAATATCCTATAGTGACCACATTAATATTAATCTCTATTATATAAAGCTGAAGAGTTTGTTTGAACGCACTAATCTCAGGAACTACTGATCCGATTTGAAAAATTCTTTTTGCGTTGCATAGCCTATTAATCCAGGAAGGCTTTAGGCATAACATCACGCTGCGATCGATAGGAACGGAGCATAACTAAACCACGCAAACGAATATAATATTTTTTTTTTGTTTCTTTAAAACAGTGGTGGATATTTTGTAGTTTTCAACCGAAAGTACAAATCCAGATTTCCATTAATTTACAATCTTTCATACTTTCATTCGGCTTCCACAATGAAAGAAATTCTAAACACCTAAAACAGAAAATAATACTTACGTCACTAAAACTACGTTAATAATACAGCATTATTAGGCGAGCGCTATTTTGAAAATGAATCGATATCTGAATACAAACGTCATCCAGAGTTACATCGAAAAGGGGAAGATAGATCTTACAACTTGAGAGCGACTGCGGCTTACAGTGCAAGCATTGCTGAGTAAATTGCCACTTGAGATAGCATCCCACACTTTTATGGAACCGATAACATTGACAGTACACTTTTATCTTTCCTACAATCACTAATTCAGTATTCGCCTAATATATTTTGATTTTATAAACATAACGTTAACGCTGGGCTAGTGGTATTGGCAGCGCCTTACAAATTGAAGGTCGAAGGTTTGAACCCCATCAGGCGCTTTTCTTTGTGTAAACTGTTTCATCACCACTGCTCTCAAACCGGTGGTGAAGGAAAACGTCGTGAGGAAACCGGCATGTCCTACGACCAAAAACTTCGATACATCTACCTACGTGCACTGGGCCCGCGTGGTTTATTATGGTCCACTTCCTCTCACCGAGAGGAGGCCTCTGTTCCAAGAGTGGGATATTATAGGCTGATTGTGTATGTATAAAGTTACTATTTTTAGAATTTAATCTAGTGCTTGACTGTACTCGACGATACATGCTTTTGACAAAATAAATTGAAAATTCTTAAATAAAAGAAAACTAATTTTCCAATTGACTTAGCTTTTGTTTACCCAAGCCTGATTGGATCACAATGTGCTTTCATTTTGTTTTCAAATCTTCTTTAGAGTTTCTGTATGTTCACATAGTAATAGTGTTTTCTGTTAAGTGAATTAAATACTATGTAGCATAATAGAGCGGTATTCACACGGATATTGGTCTATAGTAGATACGGTCGGAGCGGCGCGGCTGCCGTCGCTGCAGCGCCCGGAAGAGAGCTATTCCCGCCATTTACGAGTAAGCTCTGAATGACCATCTCTATTGTTGCGAGGACATTACCGAGTAACGCCCTCAGATCGGCCTTGTATACATGTACGCATAGCATTCTAAGTGGGGTCGGGATTCGGGTCGCATTCACCCAACATCTGTGTATTGTTAAAACACGACAAATGATGACACTTGATGTTTTTATCGTTAGAATAAGATGCGGGTAATTTATTATCATTGAAGCCAATTTGTTGTAATACTACTACTGTGTAGGTTATATAACTTTGGGCTCTTCAGTTGTTCATAAAATTTGCAATACCAGCATGTACGCAACCTGAACCTGTCAAATATTCCCAATCAGCCTTAATCTTTATTGCTTCCGGAATAAAGTTGAAATTCTAATATGTACATATAGAAATTGGACAGATTATTGTACCTCGATGTGCCGTTTTCGTCTGTACCATTTTCCAATTATAATCCTTTATTGAGGTATTGTATTGATATGTACTTGCATCTTTTCAATGAAGATCCTTCATTCTAAGACTTAGACAAAAAGAAGGTCAAGCAAATAACAGAATAATGCTTGCATTTGCAAACGATCTATCGACACGAAGATTACTGATTTGCGTTACATATTGTAGTAACCTATGCGTTAGCAATGATCAGTATGCTATAATATCCAGTCTAGCAAATGAGTGTAATAATAGATAATTTGGTGCTTATATAACGTTAGTCTTTATCGCGAACCGTCAAGATCATTCATATGCATAATGTCGGTGTAGGTAGCGGGCATTAGGGTGGCCGGGCGGAGACTAGGTTGCGCGCTTCGCTAAGCATTGTAAATACTCTCCTGGTCACGTAGCGCCGCTGCAAACTGTTGAATATTAATACAAAATAATACTCACCAGAAGAAATCCCGCACAAACCCAAGCTCTATAAATGTCTGAGAGGGCGAATTCCGGACGCAAATCTGGCAGCATTCACTTAAACTTTGAAATATTAAACTGAAATACCCCTCTCTACACACACATGCAATACATTATAAACAATGGTCGATGTACCATCTCATCATTTATTATGCAAGACTTTTGGTGTTAACTTTTATACCTACATAGAAAAAACAGAAGTAGAATACTGAACAGTGGTCCATAGAAAATTAGTTCATAATTTCCCATATTAAATAACAATTAAGATGGCAGGTGGCATTGACACGCACACTGTAGTCATGAATTTAGCACATATAGACTATGCACATATGTAGATACCCCTAGAAAAACGCCCTATTTTTTGATTACCAACGAAATTAACTCTGGGGAGTTCAGAGTCATAAACTGCATTCACAGTTACAGTTTTGTGCCGATTTCGCTAGCAACCTCTATGACAGACGGAATGAAAAATATACATCTACTAGGTAGTCTTGTAGAAAATAATTAAATTTGTTTTTATGTATCAATATCCACAATTACTATACCTATAAGGCCACATTTGTTTCGAAGCATTAGTAGCACTTACTAACTTGTAGTAGCAAACTAATATTTCTCAGAATTGAACTCCATGAACTCTTTATAACTTGTGATTCACATGGCGACAACCTATAGCGACAAAATCATGTGATCATAAAAAAAAACCATGGACTTGTGCAATATTTTTAATTTTATACGTGCCGTGATAGATACCTGAAAGTATCCGCAGAGTAACTAGGTGTAAGATATATATTCCGAAAATAACTAATTATAGTAGACGAGAAGAAAAATAAAGTTATTAAAGGACTCGCAGCTCCAATATCAACTCAAAACTTAAAAGTTTAGTTATAATTGAATTTTAAAGATTAGCTTATTTTATTACTTAGATAAGGCTTTATTTATTTTAGGAGACTTTTATTTGAATAGTTTTTGTAACTTATAAATTTATAATTAGCCAAGATCAAAAAATTACGAGGAAATTATTCATTGTCATATATATCACATTGCAGTTAAACGCCAAGGGATATCATTATTTTCATTGAGTAGTTTTATCATGCCGTCGGCTTAAAAGGGGTCTGTGTTTGTGTTTACTCAGATCAGACTCAGCATCTGTTCAGTGTGAGGGAGTCAGGGTAGTAGGCGGGCCGCGGGTGGCACACGGGGGGCGCGGGCGCAGGGCGAGGTGAGGGGGGGAGGGAGAGGGAGTTACACCAACATCCACCAGTCCACACACTTCAATGAAGCGGCTTGTCATTAATCCACGCTTTTGTGAACAATTATTACCATGATAACTAGCTAACTAATTATGCTTGAATTGTCCTTATGTTTGTTCATATTATTAGAAATTGTTCCGAATTATAATGTAACTAGCTTTCCGCTCGCGGCTTCGCCCGCGTGGAGTTCGGTTATATCGCGCTTTTTAGATTTCCCTCGGGAATATCATTTTTTTCCGGGTTAAGAGGTATCCTATGTTCTTTCTCAGGATCTAAAGATTCTCTGTGCCAAATTTCATCAAAATCGGTTAAGAGGTTTAGGCGGGAAAGCGTAACAGACAGACAGAGTTACTTTCGCATTTATAATATTAGTATGGATAAATAAAGAACGCAATGTGAAGTAGCGACAAATGAATTTATTAAATTCATCCTTATGATAACAACAGCAACGTCAGCGTACCAGGAAAGCATGGCTAAGTTAATAAATCAACTGTAGCTGTTCATTTCCTAATCTCTTAATTTCATAATCACTTAATGGTTATTCATGACATGGATATGTTGGTAGAAAATTTGAATAACCTAACACAGTTTCCATCACACTAACGTCATTCAAAATTTAAGCCATCAATCAAGCGGGTATTGAAAGTTGCACTTGGTGGATATATTTTTCCTCGGAAACTGAAGCAGCTGCATCACTGCTCTAATTCTTTATTAAGCAGCGTATAATTTTATTAGTACTTACTTGTCGTCGCGTTTGTAGAAAGCGCTAATGCTGTTCAGTTGTGCTAAATATAGGGGTTTATTGAACTCTTTCAACTCTTCTCGAAGCAAATAGCTGGGAAAATATATCTAGAAATATGTGGAACCGTTATTCGTATCATAGGATTCCTAATAATTGCATCCGAAACTTCCTGTGTTTAGGTATTCTATAAACGGGAAAACACGTTGATATTATTTATTGGTTTTATTTTTAAGTGGTATAATATTTTTAATTGATCATCGGGTGTGATTTTTATGTGAATAGGAATTGTGTTATCTTTACATTTTGCATTACAACAAGAGAGATGCTCACTAAAAGTTAAACATACAAATAATTGTAAAGAAATCGTCACACTCTAATCTTTGAAATTGTTTATTAAATACATTATACAGTATGTTAAATAACAGAGGGCGTTCCCTTAAACTCGTTAATATATATCATTAATAGAATAAAATAAAAATATCAGCATAGAAAAATAAGCATAAAAAATCCGAATAAAAAAAAATTATAATTGGAAATAAATTTGAAACCTCCTGTTTTAAATCAAAATAGTTGTCGTCATGTATAAATAAATTGCGACGTTGCCGTCTTTCATGTTCGCGTGTACAGTGTGTTTCTTTTACATGTCAATTTAAAATTTTTATTGAATATTTTCTTATTGGAAAAAGTTTTAAAACATTTTGTTTTCGAATGGAAATATTTTTTTTAGCATGTATGTATGCTATACTATTT
Source organism: Sesamia nonagrioides (assembly GCA_017933935.1). Classification (NCBI taxonomy): domain Eukaryota; kingdom Metazoa; phylum Arthropoda; class Insecta; order Lepidoptera; family Noctuidae; genus Sesamia; species Sesamia nonagrioides. The sequence goes on from JADWQK010001166.1 coordinate 63,943, forward strand.
CGGGTTAACGGGAACGCCCTCTGTTAGTTAACATACTGTATATCGAACTAAAAACTGATCTAATAGAATGTACATTGATTAGCAATGAAACAATAATCTATGCAGAAGTATAGTAAAACATAATTTAACGATTTCTGAAAATAGCCCGCACAGTATTTACTTCATTGATCGCTATAAATTTACAAACATTGCTATTTGCTACGTATTCTTAATACTTTAATTTCAGCAATTGGCACGTTTCTATTACTAACATGTTTACATAGGTAGTCAAAAAGAAATTAGTGTTTTTTAATACAATACAATGTATGATTATAAACGTATCTAAATCGTCAGTCCAGGCTACATGTATTTATAATATTGTTCGAGATGACGCATCTTTTGAACAAGTGTCCCTCCGTGCGTTGCCCGTAACTTGTATCGTGTTCAATTACGTTTAATCGCTCCTCGTATAATTGCCTAATTGTGAATCAGCCCGCGCCTCGTCCTATCCGAACATTCATTTTTTAAGGACAGCTTTTTGTCAAGTAATAATACCTAAACTCTTATTTTTTCTATGGATGATATTTGGATGGCCTGTCTTTCTTATGTTCTTTGAACTGTTCAGTCGATCATACATATTTCCACTGAGTGAGTAGTACATATATGTACTGTACATACATCAGGGAATGCCTTGACTAGTGATTTCAATTTCAGATTTATTCAAAAGGAAAATCCTGGATGTATACATATATTATACGACATTTCCTTGCACATTCAACTCGAAGAAATACGGTTCTATTCACCTATTCAGAACTTTTTCTGTTACTAATAGGTACATGTACTAAAATAATGAGAAATACAAGCGGTATTAAAGTCTTAAAATATTTCCGTACCATGATTTTTAATTCTTAAACATTTTTTTATGTTTAAGAATACATTTTTATATACATACTAGCTTTCCGCCCGCGGCTTCGGCCGCGTGGAGTTCGGTTATATCGCGCTTTTTAGATTTCCCTCGGGAACAGCAAATTTTTCCGGGATAAAAGGTAGCCTATGTTCTTTCTCAGGGTCTAAAGAATGTCTGTGCTAACTTTCATCAAAATCGGTTGAGAGGTTTAGACGGAAAAGCGTAACAGACAGACAGAGTTACTTTCGCATTTATAATACTAGCTTTCCGCCCGCGGCTTCGCCCGCGTGGAGTTCAGTTATATCACGCTTATTAGATTTCCCTCGGGAACATCAAATTTTTCCGGGATAAAAGGTAGCCTATGTTCTTCCTCGGGGTCTAAAGATTGTCTGTGCCAAATTTCATCAAAATCGGTTGAGAGATTTAAGCGGGAAAGCGTAACAGACAGACAGACAGACAGAGTTACTTTCGCATTTATAATATTAGTATGGATTTGGATTAATGCTTCATGGGAGCCAATTTACGCTCAACCAGTAGACCCAGCTCACCTCCTGAAGGTTGACGCAGAGGTCGAACGCAGAGCTTCCCTCCCACCCGTCGAAGACCCTGAAGATCCTCTGCCTCCCGTCACTCCAGACGAAGTGCAGGATATTATCAGAGGCCTCAAACCCAAAAAAGCTCCCGGTTCTGACGGCATCACCAACAAAGTGATCCGACTCCTCCCCGCCCACCTGATCATCCTACTGGCCACCATCTTCAATGGAGCCATGGGCAACAATATCTTCCCACAAACGTGGAAGGAAGCGACCGTTATAGGCATTCCTAAGCCCGGCAAGCCAAGATCTGAGCCTTCGAGCTATCGTCCCATCAGCTTGCTAAAAGTCCTCGGCAAGGTATATGAAAGGCTTATTTATAAGCGTCTCAGAGCCTTTGCCGAGAACAAGGGCCTCATCCCCGACGAACAATTCGGGTTCCGCTCTCGGCACTCCAGTGTCCAACAAGTCCTCCGCATCACCGAGCATATTCACGCAGGATTCCTACGTGGTATGAAGACAGGTGTTATTTACTTCGATATAGCGAAAGCCTTTGACAAAGTCTGGCACAACGGCTTAATATACAAGCTGTACCAACTCGGCGTGCCTGACCGTCTCGTGCTCATCCTGCGAGACTTCCTGTCAAACCGAACTTTCCGCTATAAGACCGAAGGAGCTGTCTCCCCCTCCCACCTCATCCGGGCCGGAGTCCCCCAGGGCTCCGTACTGGCCCCTCTGATCTTCACGCTATTCACTAGCGACATCCCCAAAAGTAAAAAGGCTCACCTCGCTCTCTTCGCAGACGACACAGCCATTTACTGCTCAGGAACCAACCCCAATCAAATAAAACTAAATCTCCAGACCGCTGTCAACGCTCTTGCTGACTGGTTTAAAAAATGGAGAATAGAAGTCAATCCCGAAAAGAGCCAAGCGGTACTCTACTCGAGACCGCCGCGCAAACCCACCCTTCCCCGACCAATCATCATGTCTGACAAGCCGATCCCTTGGGAAAAGCGAGCCAAATACTTAGGTGTTATCCTAGACGAACACCTCACCTTCGGAGAGCATATAAGGACGGTACGCTCGCGCGCCGCCTACGCTCTCTCTCGTCTCCACTCTCTCCTCAATCCGCGCAGCAAGCTGTCCCTCAAGTGCAAAATGCGCCTGTACACAGCCTGCATACGCCCCATCATGACATACGCCTGTGTAGTCTTCGCACACGCCAAGCCCAGTCATATCCATAGGATGCAGACACTCCAAAACCGCTTTCTTCGCAGAGCAACAAACGCCCCTTGGTTCGTCCGAAATGAGATCCTCCATCTAGATCTCAAAATCCCCACTATCCAGCATTTCATGAAACGCCTCTCCAAGCGTTTCTTTGACACAGCCGCTGTACATCACAACCCTCTGGTTGTCGCGGCAGTAAATTACTCCCCCTCCAAAATTAGCAAGCTTCGCCGACCTAGGCATGCTCTCACCGACCCTGATGACCCCATTACCCTCCTCCAAGAGGCCAATAGGGCCACTAGTACAAAACACAAAAAACCGACCTACCGACCTCGCCGCCGAGGTCCGACGCGACGCGTTCAACGTAGTAATCGCCCCCCCCGTCCCTTGTCCGATGTAGGCCAGCCCGCGCCGCAGCTGAGCCAGTAAATATAAATTCCCAACTATGACCTCTGAGTTTGTTTCGGACGTTTCTTCTCAGAGCTAGTACTAGGAAACGCCGCGGTCATCAAACCGAAATAAAAATAAAAATTCGATCCAGCCGTCCCTTGCTGTTCTTCTAGCGACACCCTAAGCCGAGGTTCGTACTGTTAGACGGGTAAACGTCGGAAAGGTTTTAAAAAAAACGTTTTTAATTAAAACACTATATTTAGCACTTAGATACAGACAGGATGAACTGGTACGTCTAAGAGATGTGCTCGCGATAAAGATTGAACGCAGACTGACTGAATGATGTACTCGTGACGAAAGTGCTGATTAAGCACTTTTGTGACGTAGAGAGCTTTATTGCTAATTTTGAAGTATTTTGGTTATTTATGCATTTTAGGGTGCATTTGGCAATCGTAACAGCCCCCCGATTTAGAGTGAACTACACGTTTTAAGGTGAAGTTTACGGGAAGATAAAAATATATTAGGGTTACCCAATTCGAAGGGCGGGAGCTGGTATAATTTGGGAAATATTAATTTCTTCGTCAATTGGTTTGGAATCGTTATTATTTCTGTTAAAGCGATATAGTTTCCTAAACGTACCAGTTTTACAGATTTTGTACAGAAGATACAGAGTTATTAAAATTAAAGTTACAATAGTTATAGCGGAATAATAATCGCCATATTGGACAATATGAGGCTTTTCTGGTTTTTCAATGATTTTATCTAAGTTTTTTAACATTTCAGGATTATAAGCGACAGAGTCTAGGTTTACATTTTTCAAGGAAATAGAAGGTAAACTAGGTACAATATTATCAAAACTTAATCTATTACAGCATGAATCGTTAATTATGTTTAAATTTGTTTTTACAGGTTTTAATAGGACATTAACATTGTCTCGAGAAACTAATTGTGTATCTTTACAGTATGCCATACAACCCTTGGGTAGGTATAATATGCCACTACCACTTATATCTAATTCAGTTAATTGATTTACATTATTACATTCAATACTTAATTTAGATTTTTCCGACATTACATATAACCATTTGTTATTTAGAAGAGGCTGCCAGATACTAATTTGACCATGAAAAAATTTAATTTTACATATTTCTGGAATTGAGGTTAGTACTTTACTAATTATTTCTGTTTCACAGCAAGGAGTTGCGGCGACAGAATAGGATATACTCGTGTCACAGAGATAGTGATCACTGTTTACGATTTTACAATTTCTTAATTCGTCAAGTTTACAATATGTTGATTTGTCTTTAGTTATTCCAACGTATTTAGAGGATGGAATAATAGTTGAATAAGATACAGGATTTTCAATCTCGTACGGCACTGGACAAGGTAAGTTATGATACAATGTGAAATGTTGAGGTTTAATCAAAGGTATTTCAAGGACAAACACTATTTGGTCCTTGCTATAGTAACTAGATATAGTAGATATATTTAGAATAATATGTACATTTTCTAGACTTAGGAGAACAGGTAACTGTCTAGAGTTCGAGATGAATCTGTAGTTATTCACTAATTGAGTATAAAGTTCTATTGGTGAAAGAATAGATGGATATAGAATGTTTGATCTACCAAACATAACTGAGTTCACTATATCCTCAACCTTGAATGATAAAGCTAGAAGGCTATTTTCTATCATAGACGTTAATTCTAAAATACGGGATCGAATTCCTAATTCTTTAGAAATATAAGTTAGGTTTTTAATGTCTTCGTATAAAGCGTCGATGGCGACGTTTAATTCATATTCATTGGATTTTATGGCTTTTAATGTGTTGTTATAAGATTTAAGGGTGGAAGTAGTAACGAGAATATTTTCTTTAAGCATTGATGCTATTTTGCTGGTATCAGCTTGAATTTCCTGAATGGCGTTATTATAGCGGATGGCATCTTCTTCATCCATAGTTCCAAATAGTTTTTTTGGACAAGGTCCCAATAACACCCAGAAGTGCGGACCTTTTTACTTGATGAGACATGAGATAAGAGATTGCCTCGTTATCGCGTTTAATATCTTGGAAACGAGTTACTAGAGGTAGAAAAAGATTATTGCATTCTACATAATCAAGGGCTTTGCTTTTTTCGCATAGTGATTTTGAATTATCAAGTATATGATGTAAATTAATAATATGTGGGTCAATAAATGAGATTTCTAGAGGAATTACTACACTAAGATAACTATCGACTAAACTCAGGGATCCTATGGGATCGAAGTAAATCCCAGAACTATTCGTCAGGGGTTTGACGAATTCTTGACCCGTTGAGGGATTACTGCAAGGAAATAGAACTAGTGTTAGTGTAATATTATTAATTACTATGCTTATATACTAATATTTAAAATTAAGATTTATGTATAAGACCTAGGAGCTAGTTTTACCTCATCATAGTGATGGGTGACATGTCGTCTATTAATTAATAGAGTTAAAGTGTTGCGGCCGTTAATTTTGACCACTTTATATGGACCTTTCCATACGGGTGATAAGGCTTTTCGCAATCTTACGTGATTCTTTAGGTATACGTAATCCCCTACTTTATATTGTACGGGACGAGAGTGGTTATCGTAATATTCCTTCGACTTTTCTTTTGATTTTTGAATATTTTGAAGGGCTTTTTCCCTTGAGAGTTTTAATCGATGGTGTAGGAATTTAATGTATTCGGGATAAGTCGATTGGGAATGTAATTCGTAAACAGAATCAGGGATGAAGGCTTTATGGCCGAAGAGTAGTTCGTATGGAGTAAAATTTGTAGAAGCATGGACTGACGTGTTATAGGCAAGCATTGCGGTATATACGTATCTATGCCAGTCTGTATGGTTTTCATTGACATAAGACTTAAGGTATTCTTTGAGTGTAGAATGGCTGCGCTCAAGCGCACCTTGAGTTTGGGGATGATAAGGGGATGACCAGATTTGCTTAATCTTTAAGAATTCGCAGGTTTTCTTGAACATATCTGCAGTAAAATTGGTGCCTTGATCTGTAAGGATCATTTTTGGAATTCCAAATAAAGAAATGAAATGGACGAGGCATTCGCATGTGTCCTCTGAAGTAGCATTTGCAATGGGATATGCAAAGGAAAATTTAGTAAGGTCATCTTGCATAGTTAAGATGAACTTAAGTCTTGTTAGGCCCGCCTCCGGAAGAGGACCTACGAGATCCATGCTAAGACGCTCAAAGGGTTTCGTGGAAGTAGTAGTTATCTGCATGGGTGAGCGGTTAGTTTGCCTTAGGGCTTTATTCGATTGGCATTGCGAACAATTTTTTATATATAATTCAATGTCTGATCGCATGTTTTTCCAATGATATCTTTCTTTTATTCTATTTAGCATACGAGCCGTACCTAAATGTCCGGCGATAGGGATATCATGATTTTCCTTAAGGATTTTCTTTATTTCAGATGGAGTTGGAAATATTAGTGAATTATGATAGATGTCAATAGATACATTCGAGTTATTAAAGATATAGGAGAACATATTATATATTTTTGGCCAGTCATGTTTATCGAAAGGGTTACGGAAATTAGTAATAGCTAAATGTATGATTTCCTCCCTTGATGTCGAGAGTATTTGATGTTTTAGGTTTATTAGACTTTTATAGATGTCTTCGTAAGAGCAACTATCGAAATGGTAGACTTTTGTAAATAGGAAATAGAAGGTTTTAGATTTGTGTTCAAAGGGTAGGCAAGTAAACAACGTCCTTTCTTTACCCAGGAGATCTGAGGAATTTTCAATTTCACCTAAAATTTCCTCTATATAAGGATTAGCCGTATCAAGGTCAATAGAAGTAGGTAGAACTATATGTTTACAAATACTTTTGAAAATATTTTCATTATGTTCTATAATTTTAGTATTACTATTAAACTGTTTTCCGGACATTGTTTTCAGGAATTTGGAATAGTTTTCACTGGAACTAGAAGTTAGTGATAGATGCTCCTCAGCATTATTATCAACCGTAGGATTTGGAAGGTTTGGATTTTCAGGTAAGTCATCTCTATTTTCAGGACCAAGAATATCTGTGAAGGAGTCGTCATTGTCTAACAACTCTACCGACGGAACTTCGTCAGAATCCAGAGGTATAGAAGGTAATTGTATATCGAGATCTTCTAGAGTTATAGGACTAAAATTAGGCGATTGATTTTCGTCATTCCGCCTAGATGTAGAAGGAATAGAATTATCATCTTTATTTTGAACAGGGTTTACGGGGAATCGAGACAATGCATCAGCGTTGCTATTGATTTTACCTTTTTTGTACTCGATTTTGTAGTCAAATTCTTCTAGTTTTAAGCGCCATCTAACGAGTCGGGATCCAGGATCTTTGCAGTTGAATAACCATTTTAATGGTCTATGATCTGTTACTATAGTGAATTTATGTCCATATAGATATGGCCTAAACATTTTGGTACCAAATACTATGGCTAGACATTCTTTTTCTGTGGTGGAGTAATTGGTCTCCGCTTTATTCAACGTTCTTGATGAGTAAGCGATTGGGCGATCCTTTCCAATTTCGCCTTGGGATAGAATGGCTGATATTGCATAATTTGATGCATCGCAGGTAAGCACAAAGGGCTCAGAAAAGTCGGGATATATAAGTATAGGAGCGGAAATTAGTTTTCCTTTTAATTCTTCGAAAGCTATTTGTTGTTCATTCAACCAAGAGAAAGGGACATCCTTTTTTAGTAACGTAGTGAGAGGTTTAGCGGTTTTAGAAAAATCAGGGATGAAACGGCGGTAATAGGATACTAGACCTAGGAATGATTTAACGTCCTTGGGACATTTAGGAATTGGAAACTGAGACACGGCCTTGACCTTTTCAGGATTTGGGCTTACTCCTTTGTCACTAATGATGTGACCAAGGTAACCGACTTCTTTGCGCAAGAATTCGCACTTGTCGGGTTGTAGTTTAAGGTTATATTTGCGTAGTCTATCGAAAACTTTTAACAATTTATCGCAATGTGATGAGAGATCGTGTGAATATATTACTACATCGTCAAGATAGACGTAACAATGAATGCCTTGAAGTCCGGCGAGAGCGGTATTCATAAGCCGTTGAAACGTAGCGGGTGCATTTTTTAGTCCAAACGGCATGCGTTTGAATTCAAAATGCCCTTGAGGAACAGTGAACGCGGTTTTAGGAATGTCGTTCCTATTAACGCATATTTGGTGGAAACCTGAGCATAAATCGAGGGTGGAAAAGTATTTACTTTGCCCTAATTGGTCTAGTATTTCATTGATTTGAGGGATAGGATAACTTTCGCCGATTGTGATGTCATTCAGTTTCCGATAGTCAATGACAATGCGCCATTTTTTCTGGCCAGAGGAATCTGTTTTCTTAGGGACGACCCAAACTGGGAATGACCAAGGGGAAACAGAGGGTTGAATGATGTCCTGGGACAACATTTTAGAGATTTGCGTTTCAACTTCCTTTTTGTGAACCTCGGGAAACCTGTATGATTTGACATTGATAGGTTCCGAGGGGGACGTTTTTATTTCGTGTTTTAAGAGATCGGTGGTCGACAATTTATCGTCGGGTAAATGGAAAATGTCAGAGTATTGAGAACAGATATCGAATAAGCACGACTTTTCTTCGTCGTTGAGATGATTAGCCCGTAACATGTTAAGGACTTCTTCTTTTCTGATTGTGGAAGATTTAGAAGAATCAGAGTTTGTTTGGATTTGGAAAGAGTTCACCTCGAAGGGTTGTATTTCTAATTTTAGATCAGAGTTGATTGTGACTTGTTTTTCAGAGGTGTTGACAACCGATATATTTATTCGGTTGTTATCCTTAACTGTAACGATGCAGTTAGCTATCAACAAGGATTCGGAGATATGTTGATCGAGGATAAGTCCTTGTCGATGCTCAGGATTATTAACAGTACATTCTATAATAGTTTCAGTACGGGGTGCGATTTTATATACGGGTTGGCAGTATTCTAATTTTGTTATGATATTACTAATTTGTAATGTGTCGGTATTATAGTCAATAATACCGTCTAAATCATTCAGGAGGTCAGTTCCAATTATGCCGTCATAATTTAAATCGATATTTTCGACTACGTGGAAACGATATGCAATATCAGAATTTGGAAATAATTCCAATTGGAAATGACCTAAGGTGGGTATGGTTTCGTTAGTGTTGTGAATACCTTTGAGTTGAATGATTTTGTTTTGGAGCACGGGCATTGATTTGATTGAGTTTCTTTTTATCAAGCTCACAGCGGATCCGGTGTCGACTAAGAAATTTAAACTACGGTTACTTAACTGAGTTTTAAGGGTAACATGAGGTACGTATCTTTTCGTAGAATTAGAAGTAATTTCGTAAATAATACTTTTTTGTGTTTCAGGAGTTGAACAACCCGCAATTGGATTCAGAGTAGGCTCAGTAAATTTAGAAGAATTTGGTACTTCAGATACAGAAGATTTAGAGGATTTCGAATAGGCTGACTCTTTAGGTACAGCTGGTACAGAGGATTTAGAACAGGCTGACTCTTTAGGTACAGCGGATACAGAAGATTTAGAATAGGCTGACTCCTTGGGTGCAGCGGATACAGAGGATTTAGAATAAGCTGACTGTTTATGTGCAGCGGATACAGAGGATTTAGAATATGCTGACTCTATAGGTGCGGCGGATACAGAGGATTTAGAATAAGCTGACTTCTTCGGTACAGCGGATACAGAGGATTTAGAATAAGCTGACTCTTTAGGTGCAGCAGATACAGAGGATTTAGAATAAACTGACTTCTTAGGTACAGCGGATACAGAGGATTTAGAATAAGCTGACTGTTTATGTGCAGCGGATACAGAGGATTTAGAATATGCTGACTCTTTAGGTGCAGCGGATACAGAGGATTTAGAATAAGCTGACTTCTTGGGTACAGCGGATACAGAGGATTTAGAATAAGCTGACTCTTTAGGTGCAGCAGATACAGAGGATTTAGAATAAGCTGACTCTTTAGGTGCAGCAGATACAGAGGATTTAGAATAAGCTGACTTCTTAGGTACAGCAGATACAGAGGATTTAGAATGGGTGTCTTTTAAGTGCGAAGACGGATTTAGAATTTGAGGGCTGGGCCCCACGTGACACCGTCGTGAGCCCACTACTCGTTTAAATGATTTTCATCGCTTACAGAACCTTGGGGTTCGTTGTCGTAATCGACGTGGTTGACATGGTTTTGTGTATTACTTTGTCGTGGAGTGGAATCGTCATTTTGATTGGATTTGTATTTTTTATTATTATTATATTGGCGTTTTTTGCAATTTTCAATGGTATGGCCCTCAAACTTGCAATATCGGCATATAGGTGGAGAAGACTGGGGTTTACCTGAATTATGAGTTGTATTAGATTTAGAGCGATTTTGAGTAGTATTCAGTTTTTGCGGAGGACGGTTTAAATTCCTTCTCTTTGATAGTAGGGCCTGTATTTTCTCCTCCGAGATAGCAAAGTTAATGGCTTCATTCAAGGTGGAAGGATTTTTCATGCGAATTAAATTACAAATTTTGGGTGAAAGCCCCATTAAAAATGAGTGGAGGGCTAGTTCCTCCATAGCCCATATTTTTCCGACTAACTCGGTTCTCTTTTTATTGGAAAATGTGATTTCGGTAATTAATTTGGCTAGGCAAGACTCAATTTTGAGAGAATATTGACTTACAGATTCATCTGGCTGCTGTTGGAGTTCCTGTAATTCGGATAATAGATGTGCGTAATGTTTCGTTTCCCCAAATTGGGATTGTAAAAAGGACTTTACTTGTTCCCACTCGTTAAAATCCTTTATGGATGCTGCTGACTCGGCTTTTCCTTCGAGTCGGCTTAGAATATAATTTAATAAAATAGGTTTTTGAGTTGTTGAAGCAAGTTTGTTTGCATTTTCGCAGTTGTTGAGAAATGATTGAAGTTTCTCTCGAGACCCGTCAAAGGGTTTAATAAACTTGAAAAGAATACTTGATTCCATTTTTTCTGACAGAGTAACGAGCTCTGCCCTTGATTCAGATTTTTCGGTTGGCATATAGGCCGGAAAATAAAACGAAACAAAGCTAATAAAAAAAATAGAATACAAAATAATAAAGTACAACGGTTACAAAGTATGCTAAGAATGCGTCGAGTCGAGCTGATAAGCGGGCCACTTCGTAGAAGCTCGGATGTTTTGACTACGGATTTTATCACTAAGTCTCACTGTAACTTTGCACTGGATTATATTTTATTTATGATTTTGAACACACGGCACTGCACTGGATTTCGAGTTATTATGTTGATTTCACTTACAGGATTGCAGCTGCAGTGACGAGAAGAGACAGGAACATGATCACCTGATTTCAGGGACGGTGTAAGTACCTGAATGATTTTCAGGAACACTGGAAATGGATTTGCACTCTGAACTCACGGTATTTCACAGAAAATACACACGCGGGTAAGAGTTGGATTTTATGGGATTTAGAATAGGTAGATAAGATGTGAATATAGAATGAGTCTGGTTCGGCACTATGATTTGCACACTGAATGTCTGAGGCGTTTTCCAGATTTTTAAAATCCTTTTGCGCTGCCACCAATTGTTAGACGGGTAAACGTCGGAAAGGTTTTAAAAAAAAACGTTTTTAATTAAAACACTATATTTAGCACTTAGATACAGACAGGATGAACTGGTACGTCTAAGAGATGTGCTCGCGATAAAGATTGAACGCAGACTGACTGAATGATGTACTCGTGACGAAAGTGCTGATTAAGCACTTTTGTGACGTAGAGAGCTTTATTGCTAATTTTGAAGTATTTTGGTTATTTATGCATTTTAGGGTGCATTTGGCAATCGTAACAGTACCCCACAGGGGGTGCCCTTAGCGTGTAGTCGCTTAGCTTTTAGTAGCCCTGGCTGGAGGCTTTAAATTCATTTAAGGCAGCCACAGGATAGTCCGGTTAACTAGTACCGACCTCTCAAGGTCAACTAGGAGATGCCATATTAAAAAAAAAAAAAAAGCCAATTTAGTTATAATGTAACTACGTTTAGTGTTAGTAGTAGTCCTTGTGATGGATTTTTTATTATGCAATGCATCATGCATTGCGTAATAAAATCCGCATGATATAATGAACATGAAAACTTCTATTACTTTATGTACAAGAAGTACATAAAGTAATAGAAGTTATCCATGAACTGCCACTCTATTTTATGGTGTACGTTACAAGTATCATTACCTGCCTAATCATTTTCGAAAAAATAACCAGCTCAGGGCCTGTAGCCAATGTAACATCGCTTCGTAGCGAAGCGAAATCGAATACCAAACCAACCAATGGCGGGAACGATTGACCACGTGATTTATCGCGTCGCGTGATCAATCGTTCCCGCCATTGGTTGGTTTGGTATTCGATTTCGCTTCGCTATGAAGCGATGTTACATTGGCTACAGGGGCAGATCATGTGAAGACCGTTTAGATTGATATCTGAAATTTAATTTTGAGGAAAGAACCACAGTGATTGAGATAATGCACGCATTTGTCAGTAATAATGCAGCTCAACTTACAATTGACAGAACTAAAACTAAATAATAGACTATGATAACCTAAAGATGACAGCTCATTGTGTATTCTTCCAACATTTCAATACCATTCTAAACCATTATTCACGCGGGAGTTGCAAAATTGATACATTCATCGTGAGTAGGAACTGAAACATAATCCCCACTATACTTTTTACATTCCCTTACTATACTTTTACGACGGATTCAGTAACGTGGGTACCGCTTTCAAGTATCAATATTTTTCTTAAATTCAATACTGTTTATATGGTATTATTATCTTATGAACATAAAGACCACGACGTTATCGAATTACCTTTAAATAGCGTTTTACCCATTGTAATACGTTATACGGTATGTGTGCACGTGGCGCCTACAATACGCTAGGTATCACAATTTAAATGAACTAAAATGGTCTTTTAGCTCTTAAAACGATTTTCGATTCTGATTCGATTTTTTTTACGATTTTCTTTGTTTAGAAAACCATTGGCTATACTTTTAGTAACAACTATTTAGCGGATATATATAGACATGATAATATAAACGGAGCCTAACCGTTTACAAACAATTATACAGTTTCCGAACCAAACGAGACTAAGCAGTAAGGCGGTTGTGCGAGACGAATCGCAGGCGCGCTCTATAAAAAGTTAGTTTGTTTACAGGACTGCCGGATACAACGGAAAGGTGCCCCACCACATGTGTAGTGCTTTGCTTATTTTAACATCATTCCAAGTATTCACAAGGGGCTACATAGTAGCATCCATCTTGTTTATTCTCTAATGTCAATACACAATTAGGTAATATGTAGTGCATTCACATTACTGCATCAGCAGTCTCACTGGCTTGTTAACATAATAAAATGTAGTATCGAATAAAAGTCCATAAGCAATATCTTGACGTTTTAATTTGACTTATTTTCGTTCTTAGTTCTTTTTCTTCTTTTCGTGTTAGTTGGGTTTCAAGGAAATATACGTGGGACTGAAAGTATTGCGATAATAAAAAAAAATGTTCTATAGGTACATATATTTTTATTACACCTTTTCAAAGTACTCTCCACCAGCCTCTACACAGAGTTTCATGCGTCTGAACCAGTTTTCGAAACTCTTTTTCCAGTTCGCCTCAGACACTTCGTTTACAGCCTGCTAGAACGTTGACAGCTCATTATCTGGCGACGAAAATTGCATCCCTTTGAGCTGATCGAAGTCACACGATGCTAAGTCAGGGCTGTAAGCAAAGTGACCCAGGAGTTTGACCGGTGTACTGTGCAGGAAGTCCCACGTTTTGATTGCGGTGTGGGCGGGCGCATTGTCGAGGTGAAGCAGTAACCCGCGGAGCCCTGTGTTTGGTCGCTTGTTGCTCTCAACAGAGAAAATTTCTGTCAAGAATTTGGTAGCTTACCATTCAGCGTTAATGATGCTTTGGTTTCGTAAAGGAATTGACACCAAGTAGCCCGTCAAACTGAAAAAAAAATCGCTATCAAAATCTTATCCCCGCTTCTGAATCGCTTCACTTTGTTAGGCGTTGATTCGTTTGGAAACACCCAAACCGTCGACTGGCGCTTCATTTCTGGATCGTATTGATAAATCTAAGATTCATCACCTGTAACGATGTCGTAAACACGCCGGGACAAGCCTGCTTCAAATTTGTCTATCATATCATGGCACATGGCACCATTCCACCCGTGCCTGCTTTTGAGCATCGGTGAGATTGTGCGGCACTCAGCGTGAAACTATCCTCCGCAACCGAAGATGCACATGTAGAATCCCGTGAAGGCTCCTGATCCAATCTGCAGTTTATGCTGAATTTCTTGGTATGTAATTCGTCTATTGTCTTGGATCAAACTTTTCACTGCTAGCACGTTTTCTTCTGTAACAGCCGTCAAAGGGCGATCACTTCTTTCTTCATCACCCAAGGTTAGTCGATCGCGCTTAAATTCATTATACCACCGATACACGGATGCCTTAGAAGGGCCTTCATCCATGAATGCAATTTGAAGTCTATCGTACAATACGTCTAGTTTCAGGCGACATTTGAAATCGTGAAAAAATCGTGGCGCGAAAATGGTCTCGAGGCAAATCCATTTTTCAAAGGGACACGATAATTTTAATTAGCTCGCAAAAAATGTGGAGGGAGGTTTTGAATTTGGAACGTACCTATTATTAGTTATAAATAATCATATTTTTATGAATAAATTATAACTGGCCAGTTTCTCATACATAAAAACTTTTTGTCGCAATACTTTTTGAGTGACCCCCTAATCGGCGCGTTCCCCGATTAGGAGGTCTCGCGCTGTTATGTATAATTATACACTTGTATTATTGTCGTCAACAAGCGACTATAGTTTATAATGTCAACCTTACGATATGAGTGAAGGTGGCCTAGCAGTTAGGTTCGTGCACAAAGATGCATCAATCAGCAAGCCTACATCAAAAATCATAGCGCATCGCTGTTAATATGTAAAGCACCCTAAAGACTAGGTGATGCTGAATCTTTGGGCCCTCTGGTCTTGTGAAGTGTAAGCACATATTATTTATTCAGTACCTCCTTCAGACCATTCGTCCTCTTACATAAACTTTACGCTATAAAAATCGTATTGTAATTTAAATAAAGTTGTAGCCGTTGGACCATGTGACTAGAATATGCATGAAGTTAGTTTAGTATTACTGACTTGTCGTATAAATACGTAGCCTCTTTCGCTGTTACGGAATGAGTCACGACTATTGTGTCGTCGTGTTACCATAAATAGCAACAAGATCTGGAGGGTGCTGGGTGCTAAGGCAACTTGACACATGTACTAAATCATCGTCCGCCTCGGACTGGTGTCGGAGACGGTGTCACGGTTGGAAAATTAGAACTCAAAAAAAGAAGTGCACTTCGTTCTCTCCCAGAAGAGCTGTGACACTCCACTCTGACTTGCGTATGTCGTCTCGAGTGTCTTGGCACAATGACTTTCTTCTCTATACTATTGCTTCATGTTGTTTCGTATCGTCTTAAAAATAACTAACAGTCATATGTTACTTTATTGGCTAGTAAGCTGTGACTGCTGAGACACTATCATTTAATAAGTATCGTCGCACTTTAGTGGGACATTATTATTTTTCTTCTCCCCAAAATATTGCACACAAAATTAGTTTTCTCAACGTCGTTGCCGTTGCTAAGGTTATTATTACAAGACTTAATTGGCGATGAATGTGTAGTTTATTGGCGATTAACTTAATAATTTCCATTATAGTGTCTTGTGTGATATTAGATAGATAATTTACTATCCAAAATCTTCTTACTATCCGCCAAGATAGGTTTATTGGGAAGGTAAAGTAGTTTTAATAATCAAGACTGAGCAAAGTAGGGACGTTAAATATCGACAAAAGCCGCACAATGACGATCAAAGTGTTATTAAAAATATCTGTATTATTTCTACCGTACGTTGGCTGGTTCTACTATTGACACTATCGGTACCACCTCATCTTTTATCGAAAGAAATTACTCGTTGCTTTTTCAAATAGAAACAGACATCAAGTTTCAAATGGCTCTGTTGTTGTAAGTCACTCCGAAATCCTAGATATGCAACCAAACTACGTAGATCTCGGGCCAAGCAACCAGGTGGCCTGAACCTAAGTTTAAGAAAATACATTTCTCTTTCTAAAAAAAAAAAACAACGCAAAGGTCCTCGCCATATCATGAGTTACATTCTTTATCTTGTTTACCTGAAAATAAACCTTTTTATAGAGGTGAAAATGAATAACTATAACGACTGATTCTCTAATGGAGCCCAAATCTGTTGTAAAGGCGACACAATGTTAGAATTGTGCTATTCAAAAACGGTTATAATACTTTTTGTAGGGAGGGAGAAATTACAGCTTATTGTTAAGGGATTTGAATTTAGAACCTGTTAGACGGTCTTTGTGTGATATCACCTAATTATGGTTATGCTTTGAGAAGTCTTATGAAAGAAAATAAATACGGGTAAAATAAAATACTATTTGCCATGGAATTCTTAGATAGATATCCGTTAAAAACTCGCACAAAAGGAAACATAATCTCAACAAAATATTTCACAAACTTTTTATATTTATCAACCAAAAAAATCTACTTGGGTTCGAGGTGTCGCATCATTATTGATGAGGTTCCGGTGTGCGGAGGCCTATGCGTGACGAACGTATCAATTGGGTAACTACAATTGCCAGCACTCATATTTTTTACCAACTAGTTTGAGGTTCAGCTATCAAGGATTTCTATTTTCTACACTTACATATTACCAACACACGATGGAAGATTGTTTTAATCATACTACCCAAGCTTTATATTAGTTAACAAAATCTTGACGGTGAAGTTAGCAACATTAAGTGTCTTTACTTTTGTGTAGCAAAACAAAAACAGATTAGAAACTTGACAAGTTTACAGTGGGAGGCGGTGTTATGAAACTTTAACAAGATCCTTGTCGTTGCGTTACTTAAGGGCTCGGCGGCGGCAGTGGTTGAGTTTGCGTTTTAATTTCAGGCTCTGTAAAGTTACGATGTGTGAAACAAATATAAAGTTATATTGTCTTTTCTTACTTAACTTACATACCACCAAAAATAACACATACAATAAATAATGTACAATATTATAATCAGTCCTGAATATTCCTACTGCTCCGACACGGGCCCCCTTTTTTGAGAGGGAGTGGCCCATAACCTACTATGCGGTCCCAGTGCGGCTTAGAATCACTTAAAAACACAACGATTTTAAAAATTTTACTTACTATGTTTACTTTAACCGTTTGGGAACAGTGGTGTTGAAATTATTCGCACTAATACGGCCGTATTATAGAACATCAATCAAAAATCGACCAGTACTTAAAACTCGTTTGAAGCCATTTGATTGGTTGAAACTAGTTTTTAAGTATTGCGAGTATTGGGTAAGTTCTATAATACGTTTCTAAGTAATTCGCCTGCCTGGGTTCGGACCCACCCTCATAAGTCGAGACCATTACTCTTGGGTCACCAATTGTTCTGCTGTACAATAAGTTGCCCTACACATACATGACCAGTTCTTGTAGACGTTGATCCTGAAAACCGACTTCGTATGGTGTGGAATTTAATTTGTATTTCCAACATTCTAACAACACTCCTTAACTTTAACTGTATCAAAGCCCAGGTGTAATGATTATGTATATGTATATTTCTAACAGAAACTGGGTACGAAATAGACCCATAGATTACTATATCTATGGGACTATCTCGGGATTTGCCTGTTTGTCGCTACCTACCCGCCCTTAATCCCGCTCACCCTTAAATGATTGACTATTGTAAATATAAACGCTATTACTTTGGACTTCCAGCGCTTTACAAATTTTACATTTAAAGCTCACTGAAATTTTCATGATATCTGCATGTACTCTACATTTATTTTACTTAGGGCTGATTTTTCAATCCTCAGATAAACGGTTCAATAACTATCTAAAGAATAAAGTTATTTGGCTGTTTATCAAATGAATAAATGCTCACCGGTTTTTCAACTGTTATTTATTCCATTGATAACTATCTGAGACTGCAACTTCAAAGAAGCGAGACAAATATATTGCCTAGACAAGCATTAGAGCAAGACAGATGTTTTTTTTACAATTTCTGTCAATAGCGTCACCGTCACACGTGACACGCGTCTATTATGTGTAGATTATGATGTTTAGTTTATGTGGTGTTTTAATTTAATTTAAGTAAATTTAAGTGGATTATAATGGAATTTAAAAAAATGCACAGACAGTTTTAAAAGTCTGAATCTTCGATGAAATTGTTTGCATTTAAATATTCATTTATTATGGTCTCTTCTTCGATAGCCAGGTCATCAATACTATCGAAAATATCCATTATAATAAGATTATAATAGTACTTCGTTTAAATCCAAGAAAGAACCTCAAATTAACTTTAAGTTTTCTAAAAACGAACGTCAAATTTCAAACTATCAATCGAATAGTGCTCTAACTGGCGAAAGAAGCGGCAGATAGATTTATTCCTCGGGTAAACGAGTTATTCGTCAGATAAGTCTTATCCGAGTATTGAAAAACTTAACATCTTGCTATCTGTCGAATAAACCTTATCTACTTGTTTATCTAGCGATTGAAAAACCGGCCCTTAATGAAATTAGTTTTAATATTTAAATCGCTTTAATAACATACCAATTGAAATAATTCTAAACTGTCGTAAGTAGAAAAATAAAATGATAAAAACAGTCATATTTTCATTCCCGTATCGCCCTTGCGTCTGGGGCAACGGGCTGCCATACTTATGTAAAATAGTGTACATAATGTACCGCGTTCCTAACTCATGTTTAATAAAATAAGTGACTTCCGCGTAGAAATTCCTCAGTCATTCTTTCAATATTTGTGGAAAGGACGTCATCTAATACTGCAGGGTTGAACGAGCTGTCATTGGCATATACATATATATGTATGTGTGTGTCTGTTCGAGCGTAGCAGCAAACATTATTTCAATATGATAATATGCGACGAGGTCTGTGATCCAACGAGCGAGGAGTCAGCCGGCAGTCTATGCAATTGTGTCCAATGGCCACTTCCTAATTTTCTCGTATCCGGCGCTGCGCTATGTAAATACATAGTACTAGCTGTATTCCATTCTGTTGAATTGCTCCCACAGATCTCATACAACACTACTAAAATAAATACTATGTATGATAAAAATAAATGGATATCTACTACTGTATTCCAGCGATTTTATGATAGTTGAATGCTAAAACAGTTATGTGCCCAGGGCCACGGTTTTTCAGCGGTGACGAGCCTCCCTCTGCCGAGGCCGAGGGTGTTCTCAGTTAGATTTCATTCGCAATTTAATTTCGTTGCCGACCGGCAGGCTTTTCGGAAGTAAAATAAAATTAAAGGGAGAGAGCGTGTACCTATGTACATTAAAAATACGTAATAAGCTAATAACAGACTAGGCTGCCATGTTGGAAATTCGGCTTTAACTCCTAATAATTTCAATACTTAATTAAAAACTTAATATAGGTTTACACACATTTAATGTGAGGTATAAATAATTGCCATTGTAAAAATGATGTCCATTTTAGGTTACTGGTGAGTTAATACAGATCTAGGTGTGTTATTTGGGATTCTAATTATATTAAAGTAGGTAACCTAACTGTGATTTGTAAGTTAGATCACATTCAAAGGATTAAGAACTTACCGTCCAAAATAAAGATCTACTAAGTCTCTAATCCATGGTAACTAAGGTCTACATCACTACGGCTCTGGCAGTATGTGAATTTACTGTTTGTGAAGGAGCCAGTGCAAAGCGGCTCGTGTTTTGGCACCAGTTCTTCGCGTCAATATTTCGATTCGCAGCCCAGAAATGTCAACTATAAGCGGGTTTATTTATTACGACAGAATTAGTACATAAGCTACCTAGACCGCGTCCCTGAGATAAATCGTTCTGAATATTCTGATGATCAATGTCGTTCTGCTGACACATTTATATGGGTACTTATAGATGAACATTGAACAGTTTCTATAGCGTTGTTTTATTTGTTAATTTCAGCATATGGTGGGGACGGGTATGGCGACCCCGTTCCCTGCGGCGGCGGCGGCTGCGGCAGCCGCTGCACAGTTCGCAGCCAACGGAGACGCGCTCGCGGGTGTGAAGGCCGAAGCTGCCGGCCCAACGGCGCCGCCACAGCCCTCGCTCGTCAAGAGCGAAGGTCCGCCACCGCCTACGTCGCTACCGCCAGCTAACTTCTCTCCTCAACCGCCGCCACAAACTCACACGCAGAATTCAATAGAAAATCAAAATAACAACTCAGTAAGTTTAAATAATCGTTTTTATCACGGTTTTTATAGATCAGCTAAATAAAATTGGGAGTATGTGCAAACTATAACTTTTAAAGGGTTATTATTGGAAACTGCTCCCGGGGCAAAGATATACTTGTTTTTGTCGAAGGAAGTGGGGCAAAGTACATCCTATTCTATTCTATTTTTATTTATGGCAAGTGGAAAGTACATCCTAGCTTCACTACCAGCGATTGTACTCTTATTTTAAGGATGAATACCTACAATACTTTTGTATACTGGCCTGATTACTGAGCTGGTAAGAAAGAATCATAATTACTACTAATCCCTTGTTTTTCTTTTTTTTTTGTTTTTCATTTCTACCCCAAAATTACATTTTAGGAAGTTACAAAGGAACAACGACCTTAAATAATAATAATACGTTTATTTTACAAAACTTACATAGAGAAAAGAAAAGAAAACATATACATATCTATGGAACTTAAATCAAGATTACTTAAATCTATGCGCAGACAATGTAAACCCTGTCTCTTACACTAGGGACACCTGTATTATAAGAGACAGTGGTTATGAAAAGTAGTTAAAATATCATATTCCTTTTTTATCTTGTGGAGTGAGGGACCTGGTAAAGAACTGAGACGCCAGCTTCTGGCATTGCTAAACAACGAATTACATACACATATGTGAAATCGAAATAAGCTTGTCTATGTGTGGGGCAATAAAGAACTATTATTATGAATACTTAAGTAGGTACCTGCTGACAGGGTTTTTCCAAGACTTGAAAACGTCCTTAGATCCGAGTTTATATACTTACATAAAGAGAGGAAAAACTTCTAAAGATACGGCCGCTTGTAGACACCATTTCTCGGTTGGGGAAACATAATAATATCTCATGTCCTGTTCAGCTGTGTGAAATGGGGCGGCACACTCGTATGTTGCCGTAGAGTGACAGATGATTTTCGATAACTGACCCATGTCTGTAAATACTTATACTACCAAACTGTTTCTACGGTAACTCACTATATAAATATTTCTTAGAGATATTGTGACGTAACCGTAATGTATAGTAGCTACAGTTATTTTGTGTCGATGTAGTCTGTTATATACATGACTGGAATGGTTTATTTGGTTCACAAAGAGTGATCCCTGGTGTATCGATACTCATTTCGTTCGTTAAATGTTTTGCCAGTTCATGATTAGTTCCAATGGTCTAGGGTTTACCGATTGATTGAAAACGTATTCAATCCTAGAATATGGTGATTATGGAGAACATCCCCTTCCGTTGTTAATTACAGACGTAGGTAATTTCAATATTTAACTTGTTTAACACAGGCTGCAGTGTAATCCTGATCTAATACAAATATAAACATAATTACTGTAAATTTTGTCATCCCCAGCAAAGCGAAGGCGAATCAAATGAAGAGAGCACACCAGTGAGTGTGGCGGCGGCGGTAGTGGCGCAGCAAGCGGCTGCCGTGGTCGCGCAGCAAGCAGCCGCTGCGCACGCGGCAGCCGCTGCGGTCAGCGCGGCCGTCGCCGCTGGCAATGCAGCCGGCACGCCCGAAAAGACACTTGTGCCTGTCTCACAAGCATCGCAGCCCAAACGGTTACACGTCTCCAATATACCCTTCAGATTTAGGGACCCTGATCTTAGAAATATGTTTGGGGTATGTATTCACTTCCACGTTTATACCCTTCAAGCATGGCAAAAGCAAACCAGTTATCATTGTAAACAATCAGGTATTTAATTTGTAACCTTTACCTTTCAGCAATATGGCACAATACTTGATGTAGAAATTATCTTCAATGAACGTGGCTCAAAGGTAAGCATTATTTTTAGCCACTGTGCTGAAAATCAAGTGGCTCATTGAAATCTGTCGATGCACAGATTTCAATGTGGCCACTTTATAAAGTGTCCCCAACTTCAGAAACAAAAAAACACAGTATTGTTAACTTCTACGTTTTGACGATTGCTATCTAATTCGATTTAGAATATCGATTCGAATTCGAAGAATTACAAAATCAATACCTAGTTATTTTAAAGATCAGTGTTCTTTTGGTTTCTTTACAAATATTTATGTAAATTAAAGGAATAATTAATAGCTATAATAATTAAGGTTCCCTTGACTGACAGACTCTTTGTGT
This sequence comes from Sesamia nonagrioides, assembly GCA_017933935.1. Taxonomy (NCBI): domain Eukaryota; kingdom Metazoa; phylum Arthropoda; class Insecta; order Lepidoptera; family Noctuidae; genus Sesamia; species Sesamia nonagrioides. The sequence continues at coordinate 86,438 of JADWQK010001166.1, forward strand.
ATGTCTGTCAAGGTTAACAAAGCAAATATTATTACTCTTGTTATTTACTTATAAGCCTCACGCACTGCTACAGCGGTGTCTCTCGTCATCACTATGCTAACCAAAGCCATCTACGAAAGGTGAGACTGATACCTGACAAAATTGTACTTTCTTTTTATCTTTACTGGATATTAAATAACCATTTTAAGACAAGTACCGTTTTGATCATTCTCGATTAATATAAATTAAACAATAAAGAATAAATATTCCTTTATTTTATATATTCCAATCTTGCACTTCATAGCTATTGACTCGTAATACTTTTATTATTAGACTTTACCATATTTGGACTAATTTAACATTGATAAATGAATTTTAATGAACGATATAACGGCAAGCAGAAGTGCAGTAGCTAAGAGGTCTTACTAACAATTATTAGTTATCGCTGCCCAAACCAAAGTAACTACCGATTTTATACAAATATTTCCTAATAATATGTTCTAAAGTTTTACTTCTCTTCAAGTCATGCGATTTGATTTTATTCCTTGCTTAACAAAAATTTTAAGGCAAATGGGCTTAGTTAAAATAATCATAATTGTGTTTTAAAACAAACTTCTTTCTCATAGCATATTGGTTTTAATGTTTGGTGCAGTATCTCTAATTGCATTGTATATTATCATTGAATAATAATGTCTATTATTCTGATTTTGACAAATCTGAACTATATTTACTTGATTGCACTATCGACATACTTGTTGTATCATTTTAGTAACCTCCCACATTAATCAAATGTAAGAACATTTCATAACTTTCATAAAATGACATGCCTGAAGTAAGTCATTGGTGCAATATATTGATATTTAGCAACATTAATTTTACATTTTCAAATATACTCAAAAAACAACTCACTGTAAATGATAATTCCCATGAAATTTAAAGAGTTATTATCGAAATATTTTTATAATAATTGATTGGATTGAACGCTTTTTCGTGTTTACTGCTTTCCTTGTGTCAGTTTGGTGACCGCCCCTAAAGTAGTCCATGCTCGCTCATGTCAAGAAGTATTTTACTCTTTTAAATAATAGCTCCAAGTTATTTTTTCTTCAATGCCTCACATTGGGATATGCAGTATTAGAGAATGATGCATCGTCACTATAACAGCTGATTTCCTAAGTCATATTTTCAGGACAGCTCTATTATTCATCACTAATGAGGTTGTTACAATCGTCCAAACTGCTTCGATCTTTATACTAGTGTATTTTCTTATATTTTTTTATGTGTTTATGACATGATTATATATTGCTATGTACGAACCTTTTAATGCATCTATGTTGTAGTTTGGATGATCAGTCATTCTGATGTATGTAGTCTATTAGATTGACAGTGTACTTACTATTTTCTGTCCACTATGTTAATAATAAATAATACAAAAATTCGTTCAGTCATATGCTTCCTAACAAGGGAATATAATTTTTATTAGTTTTGGGCATGTATATTTTGCTGAACCCTGGAAACACAATGTTATATAATATAACGCAATGACTATATGATGTAAGTTATTTTCCTAGAAGTAACTTTTAGGGTGCATCACTTAGTTTGGCTTTATCTCGTATAACTTCGGTAACATTTCGTTTTCACTTGGGAAAATTCTAACCGGTTTTGGCTAATATAACCCATAATTTGTTCTTACAGTTGCTGTTGTGTTTGCAAATATATATTTACAATACTTAATTATAAAAAATAATATTAGAATATTCTATAGACTAGAATACTGTTCCAACCCTTTCCTTCCTTATTTATTTCTATATATTTCATCATTGTTTTAATGATTTATCTTGAAAACTTCCAAAGTCCCACAGTATGAAAATATATATATATATATAAAAATACCAACATTTAGTAGTAAATAAATGTAAACAAACAAACCGGTTTAGAATGGTCAGAGTCGAGATGAACGTAATGTCGCCGAGTTTGTACGTCACTTGTCGTCCTCGTCCGTCGGTTCGATTGTGTCTGTCAACATATTGAGAGCTTGTTGCACTGTGTGCGTTGTGTTACAGTCCGGTCGGGTACCGCCGTAAACGCGTTGGACGGGCCCTCGCCTCTTCGTTAATTATTTTTTCTTTCTCTTTCTCTCTGCCCAGATTTAATGTTTACGTTAAGTATTTGCACTCAGAATGGTAATAATAGAGCTGTCATTTGCTTTTATAAGTGTAAGCGTTTCGTACAATCAGCAACTTGTTTGCCACTTTCACAACTCGTCTCTTCCACTGTATTGTGTGCTGTGCTAGCTGCTTTTTGTATCTATGGGTTATCACCATTTATTGAAAGTAAGTAGTTTCATTTGTCTGAGCACGATCTATTGATTCAATAATATTGAACGAAATTGTATAACGCGTACTGAATGCCATTTACGACAATTTTGATAGTGATTTGTGTGATTCACCTATTGTAATGAATAAGGATGTACCAGGTGTATATTTATCAATATTTAATAAATCTAAGTATTGCTTATGTTTAACGTGTTAGTTTTGGGCACTGTAAAGTACATGCACAATGTTATATTGTAAAATAATATGTAATATAGGTATGATTCCAAAGTTAGTTTATTTTTACTTAATAATAGCATTTAAATGTAAAACTAAGAAGTGTATCGATGTTTGATTTTTGTACTGTGGTTACTCTGCAATGGAATACCAAGTCCGTTTGAGTATACCTGTGTTTTTAGTTCCAATTAGTTCGTCTTAGCCACTGCATGATCGGTGAGTTTTCTGTATAGAACAAATCGCAGCTAACATCTCACACAATGACTTGTCATTTTGATTAAAGTAGTGTCTATGAATTAGTGTCGAACAATCCTTAAGACTCGTTGTATACAGTGATACAAACTCTCCTACCAATAGTACAGACTACTAGGTCGAGCGACATTACATTAATTTATTACTGTGATCCAAACGCTTATGTGTACCCATACAGCTAGAATACGCTCAAAGTATCAACGTAATCGACTCGATAATATTTTCTCGATATTTCACTAGAATATTTAAAAAGAATATGCAATGCATAAATGTTAATTTTTGTTGCACGTTGTTTTTTGAGCGACGCTGTTTTTAATGCATGTTTTGTCTGTCTTGCATGCAGGGATTCGGTTTTGTAACATTCGCAAATAGTGGTGATGCGGAGCGAGCACGAGAGCGTCTTCACGGCACCGTGGTTGAGGGCAGAAAGATAGAGGTGTGCATGACTCAATGAATACCATCCGTAGCACTATGTAACTTTAACATCCCGCTCCTACGCCCACCGCCCACCGCAACCTGCGCTCGTCTGCTCTGTAGTTACTGTCATGCTAGCGTGCCGCGCCGCGGTCCCGCATATTAGCACTAAGTATGCCGGCGTCTAATCCACAAACAAACCTTATTTATTTTATCCCTTTACTCTCTAGACGGTCATTTAATATGCCGATCGAAAGAGAGAGTGTCTCACAGAGAAATGTAGAACGAACCGTATCGTCACAATGCCGCAGAGGTAAGATTGCTAAACAAATTTTAGTTCCATTCTATCTATTCATTTTACAATTAAATAGAAGCTCTGAAAAGTGGTCTTGTAGACGAGTCAGTCTGCGCCTAAGGAGAGAGTGAATGTGGTTAAGAGTGGAAAAGTATGCTCACTCTAATATTCTTAAACATCCCCTATTAATGTCAAAAGTAAATCCCAAGTTTCCTTTATTTTATGTTCACATATCAGATGTCTACGCCTAATTATTATTATTGTTTTAAATAATGATCATTGTTTGGTATTTAATAGTTCATTATTAGTTATATTTTTGTTTACCTATCTGTACGACATCTGGTATACAATTGGCTGATTTTCACATTAGGAGTTAATAAAACATACATTTTCGTCTTTTAGAGAAGCAGCTGATTTGGGTTCGAATCTCATAAGTAATTTACATTTACTTTTATATTACTTTTTTAGAGAAGCAGCTGATTTGGGTTCGAATCTCATAAGTAATTTACATTTACTTTTATATTACTCTTTTAGAGAAGCAGCTGATTTGGGTTCGAATCTCATAAGTAATTTACATTTACTTTTATATTACTTTTTTAGAGAAGCAGCTGATTTGGGTTCGAATCTCATAAGTAATTTACATTTACTTTTATATTACTCTTTTAGAGAAGCAGCTGATTTGGGTTCGAATCTCATAATGAATGTACGTTTGCTTTTATATTACTCTTTTAGAGAAGCCGCTGATTTGGGTTCGAATCTCACAAGTAATTTGATTGGCAAGTTTGAATCAAGCGCTTCCTGAATACATCCTTCCAGTTATAATATATTTTAAGTAATAAAAACCTATAAAATAGTAAATTTTATAATGTACAAAATTTATTTAAAATCAGCCAATATTTTTGGTATCAACCCGAGCGTATTTTCATATAGATTTTACTTCAAATCAGGTTAATAATGCGACAGCGAGAGTGCAGACAAAGAAACCTCCAACCGTTCCTAACGGTAAGTAATCCAAAGACCGTTCATGAAGTACATTCAATGAGTTCAATTCAGAGTTCCCAAATTAAGTTATAAATTCACACATTACTATAAATAACAATACCTTATTATATTACACCTGTACAAATATAATGCATCTTGGGATTTTCTCTTTTTAATCCATCCAGTTATTCTGGCTAGAAATGGATCAGTTCCCACTTTGGGTGAGAGAGCTGAACTTGTAACATCGGTGTTGTCCATGTTAATGTACTTATTCCTACATGTGGCTAGTTACGTTGTCTGAATGCTCATAGGTGAATGCTATTTAGAGAATGAGTCCATTGTCAGCTCCGGAGACAGTCTCGCCGACCCGGCACACGCGGTACATTTGAGTCGACAGACATGAACTTCACTCAGTCACAGACAAATATCTGAATGTTACAGAAGGCTGTCTCCGGCGTCGCATTGCCTGGCAAACTTACTCACTGTATTAATAAACGGATGACACCGTCAATTAGACAGCTTGCTAGATAACTTAACACAGTTTTGTACAGCTATTACAAGACACATGAATGTTCATACCTTGACGTTTGCTGGAATGAATGCAACTTCCGTAATGCACTATATTCATAATTTCAATTTTGTAGTAGAGAATGTCTTATAGGTATGTTCTTTGTTTTAGATCTAGCGAAATCCTCCATCTAAATGATGAAGTTTATATGTATAAATGTCATATTTATTTTGTTCCAGTGTGTGTCCAGTGGCCGGAAGGTGAGAACCTTCATTACGATTTTGGTATGATGTTTAATCCATAAACTAAATTAAGCTTTCGCGTTTACATTACTATAACAATCATTCGAGCATGAACCTCCTTCACTTAATGTGGTGGGATTACTTGGTAATTTAGATTCTTGCCCCTATCTGTCGAGTTGAATACAATGAATACGAGCACCCTCTGCGGTGACTGCAGCCCCGCCGCATCAATGCTGGCATGCGAACCCCACGCCCGCTCGGAATCAATAATGTGAGATCAGCCTGATGGCGTTGTGGCTCACGTCACGTCCCACAATTAGCGCGTAGCATATCGAGCGGGCAGTGCGTCGTGTAATGTGGGGTCGTGGAGCGCTGGAGTGCGCGTAGCTCACGCGGTGTGTGCGCAGGGCTGCGGGTGTCGGGCGTGTCGTGGCCGTGGCTGGGCGCCGCGCCGGCCGCCGCGCCCGCGCCGCCGCTCGTGCTGGCGCCGCGCGCCGCCCAGCGCCGCAGGTAACGCATGCCCCCCCACTCCACTGCCGTGTGTTGCATGTAGCGCTGCGCCGCGAGCCGCGAGCCGCGCCGCCGCCGCACGCCCCGCACGCCCCGCACGCCTCGCCCCACGCGCTCTCGCACGCCGTGCTCAACCGCGCCGCCGCCTACGCCTCGCAGATGCACGCCTACGCACCGTGAGTAAACGCACCGCACTGCCCACTCCTCTCCTGCCCGACACTACGAGTCATTGTCGTGTTTAACCGATTGTACCACAGCATTACTACAAAATTGATATAGCCAAAATCTGCTAAATATTAATTAGGTAAATTGATTAGATTGTTATCAGTCTTCAAAACAGAATATTTTAATGTGCACTAATTTGCTAACGATGCCAAATTGTCCTCATTTCCTGAACACAATTCTCAGTTCGAAACAACAACTCAGATCAAACAGATAAACAAAATTAACCAAATGTATGATTCATTACAATGATCAGTAGAGCTTGAAAAGGTAATAATATTGTGCTGATGAGGTATGAGGCGGTACAATCGTTCTGATTTCAGAAATCGCACAACTTTTTAAAGTAAAAAATAGTTTTTCGTCTCTAGTATTCACTCTTAGACTACGTACCTACATTATAATTTGCAACAGAAACAGTTTTAATTAAAAGAAGCTTCGACGGGCAAAATATCGCCGCGCTTGCGAGCTATTTTCGTCGCCGCCGTCGGAAAAGTCACTCCACGTACTAATATATTCCCGTCGGGTACTAATATAATTCCCATCGGGTACAACCTACTTTTCTTTGTTGACACTGCATATGTAGCGAGAGGTGTACACTGATACGATGTACCAAAGATTGTTTCTTTTTTGTAAATTAGTTTGACTGAATCGCAGTGGCGAAGGGTGAAATTTTGACAAAGGGAAGCCGGTCCAAAAAAATAAACACTTAAACACTTACCTACTGCAGGATATCTTGGAGGAGGTCTTCAGATAAGAATAGTATTAAAAGCCCCACCTTCACCATACAAAAAAGGACTGATGATTTGATAACAGTGTCTTTCAAGTATGATAAAAGCGGCAGCAAAAGAAAAAAAAAGCTTTTTTCGACGTGCATCTCCATACCACACATGCATGCTTGTTAGTAAGTACTAAGTTAAGTACCTATTGTTAGGGAATAAGAGTCAAGAAAAAATAAAATAAAAAAATTACAAAAATAATAGTGTTAAAAACCGAACCACACAAACACCGATCCAAAACCAACAAAAATATTAAGCAAAAATAAAGCAAATTATACACAATCACAACGTTATTTATATTGTAATGCAATGCGTCTGTTTTTTTTTTAACAAAATGAGCTAAAATGATGTTATAAAAATTCGGATTACTTTTCATTTTATTAAGCAAATTTTTTTTAATTGACATGATAGCCAAATCGGACAATCTCTGCTCTTTTTGGCAGTTTCGCACATATGTGTGAATGCGTTTTAAAGCAGAAAATGACCGCTCAGCTGAAGCTACTGAAATGGGGAGGGTCAGAATTAAACTGCAAAGAGTCGAAACTTGAGAAAATGCGTCTTTCAAAGACGTATTCTGGAAAAGTAAAAAAAGCTCATAGGTGTCCAATTTATTTAACGACGCTGACGTAAGACTTTAAGTTCATTCAGCAGGTAGTCAGTTGAGCAGCACTCTATATGAATTAAAGCCATAATAACAAACAAAATACACAGTATTTAACCAAATCTGCGATTAAATTACGTTACAGAATCAGTCACAGTTTAAATACCACAAATATTAAAATATAACAAACGAAAAACACGAAAAACGAACACATGTCACATACTAACAATAATTTATTTTCAACCAAACGAAATGGAACACGAAAATATGCCAAAATAAAAAGAATATGACTTGCGAAGGATTTCATTATAACGTTTCTTTGTCTCATTCTAATAGAGGAGAGGAGAGAACTGCAAGCCGGTCGGCATTAGCCTATCTTTTCTCAAAAATTACGGACGGTTAGCGATCATTAGAAAGAGATGTCTGACACGCTCTGTCTCTTTTCGCCTCATAGTAAAACGTTGGCCGAGATAAGCTGTAATTCGTCGAGTTACCTTTAATGTAATTTAGGTACGAAAAATTTAAGCGCTGATTAATTTACGACTATAAAATGAAATGTGATACTTAGGGTATTGCTAAGAATTACTATTGCTATTGTAAATCGCGCAGGCATTTGATTAATAATACTTTGTTAATGAAATAGAATGTAAATACTTTTGTATGAATATGGAACTGATTTTTGAAAGGTAACCCGGTGGGAATCGGCTTGTATGGACTCTTCGCCACTGCTGAATCGAAATATGCGCTGTATTAAACACAACTATTTTCAAGCGAAAAAGAAAGATGCAATATACTCGTAAATTTTTTTACAGTGCTACATCTGCCTAATTTTTTCCCCAACTTGGTTGGGGTTGGCTGTCAGTCTAACCGTCTGCAGCTGAATACCTGTATCCGACCATCTGAATTAGTTAAATATTAACAGTAGAGTTGTTCAAAACGACTATAAAAAAATAGCACGCTATAGACTATAAACTATTAATTTATAGCGCGCTATTAAATGCGCTATGTTATAGCGCGCTATAAATAAGAAAGCACGTGGACGTCCAGCAGGCGCTATAATTCTTGCAACACGCTACATTTCATAGCGTGTTACTTTACATAGCGTTCTTCGATACATAGACCGCATGCTATAACGGAACGCTAAAAAGAGCAATATAGAAAGATATCAATGAACTCTCTTTCATACTTTTCAGGCTTAGAACTGTCTATAATTGGTAAAGGTTATTCTAACATTAATTTTAATAAATCGTAAATCAAATATAGGCGTATTTAAAAGTTCATTGATTGTATATATACAAAAAAAACAACTATTTACATTATACACAGATATATACAGTAGTTCTTCTTTAATTTATATTTTATTTACATTTAAAAACATTAGTTGAACTACTTTTGTAGTAGACAACCGTGTTCCTCGATTACTGATAATATATCCTGATTTCGAAAAAATAAATTTAAAGGACAACTGTCAGTGACAACAATTACAAATAGCAGTCTTGCTGCCGTCTGCAGATTTTTCAAAAAAGTTCCAGATTGGCAAACCACCACCTTTGCGATTAGACATTTTTACATAGAGTACACACTAAATAATATCCACTAGTTCGTTTTGCAACAGAATTATATATTAATATTTACACACACTAATAATACCTTTGCAGCCACTAAATAATCGTCACTAGTTCGTTTTTCAACAGAACTTTATACTAATATTTACACTAACAATTAAGATCGCGCGCGATGAAAATAGCGTGCTCCGACAACAAACATACATTTATAGTCCACAGCGCTCACGCGATTACTGACTGCCCGTATAGCGCATAGCGCCATTCTATAGCACGCTATTTTTTCATAGCGCATAGCGCAGATAGCGGCCAGCGCCCGCGGAGAGCAGGCGCGCGCTGTGCGAGTCGTTAGATCAATTTCATTCATAGCGTAAATAGCGTCATAGCGTCTTAACGTCCACCTACATAGCGTGCGCTATGCGCTATGAAAAAATAGCGTGCTATAGAATGGCGCTATGCGCTATATTAACCACCTCTAATTAACAGCAACGTTTATACAACAGGGCGCAAGTCTCCTCCACGATCCCAGACACCCTAATCCCTACTCCCCGATTCACCTAACTTTGGTATGAGTTATTTTCTGTTTAATATATTAACAGCACATTACGTAAAATTGAGTGTAAATGTGTAACTAACAATAGTCACGTTAATTCTAACTGTAATTTGCGCTAAGCTTATAGATAACTATGTTTAATGCTTATCCCAACGTTGTAATATTGTTGATTAGTAAAGTATCAGTAGATGACGGTTGTCTAGTTTCTTCCTTAATATTTCTCTGCACTAATAGCACTCGAATGAACATTACTGTTCGTTGCACTAAGTAGATTAGACATTATATTAATTACGTACTTTTATTAAATTACAATTTGATATAAATATGAACACAAATTTCAAAGTTTACAAGTATAATGTCCTGTATAATGTTATTTTATTTCGCAGTGTCTATTACGACCCGTTCTTAGCCGCGGCCGCAACGGCTGACTCCAACTACAGACTGCAGGTAAATAAACGCTTTGTTTTTCTCCCTATTGCAATGTCAGTTCCATTATTAATTAATATTTGAGTACCTAATGTTCGAGTGTACTGTAGTCTGCTCTGACAACGTGTCAATAGTGGAGTAGTGAGGGCCCAGGTGGTGACAGTGCGTGTGTTGTTACAGGCCGCGAAGCCGGCAGCCGAGGTAAACGTCACGCCTTTAGAGTTCAGTTTCGCTCGATATGCGACTGTATCTGTATCTCTATCGCTTCCTGATTCATGTTCCACCACGCTAGTATAAGTTTGATATCCATCATGGAGTGAGTGCTGGGATTTTGTTTGCTCCTTTATTATATTCGTATGGTCCTATTGGTTGGTAATCCACCGTAATGCAGGGTGCACATTGTGTTTGTGGTAACCAGACGGACTTGGCACACGCGCGGCCGGTAGGCTCGCGCGGTTTGCTTTCTGTTGAGTTTATCCTTGTTCGTTGGTATTGTGGTGGGTGATTTTAGTTTTAGGCATATGTTGAGGCTGTACGTTGAATCTATCTGATGCTAATCCATGCTGCGAGTAGAACATTGAGCCCACAAATGTAATTGCAATTATTGAGTACACTAACAATCACTGATAATATTATGTAGCTAGATTTAGAATACTTCGACGTGTTGATTTAGTTTGGATCGATTCCGTCACAATTGTTTCTTTAAATGCATGTCCATGTTCATCGACCACATTAACATTATCGTCTGCAATTTAATCTACAAGTCGATAACTGAAATCGATGGTTTGAGCAGAAGATATAACACCACCAATATCATAGAAACGTGTGCCGGGAGTTGCATGTGAATCGATTTTTATGTAAATAAATAGTAATTACAAACATGCACAATCTTTTTCTTGTATGTAGTACCTACTTTCTGCATCGTTCTCGCTTTAAACTTATGGCTACGCAGATCACTATATAATGTGCCATGGAAATCTACGCCATTATGTCGACTGTGGATCTCCCCCATACCGGTAAGATGAAGAGCGACCGCGGAAGCCGTAAGTCTGCAACGGAGACAAAAGGTGATAGTCTTCTTGTCTTTGTGGGCTCACTGTTCAGATGAGAACGTTCGAGTGCAAGTAATCTGTCGTCACGGCGCGCTCTGATGAGTGGTGTGTTCCGCAGGCGGCAGCCGCAGCGGCGGCGGCAGCGGCGCCCCTGCTGAAGTCCCCGCTGACGTCGGCGCAGCACGCGGCGGCGGCAGCGGCGGCCGCCAACTATGGCGCCGCCGCACGTGCTGCCGCCGCCGCCGTCAGCGCCGCGCCCGCGCCCGCGCTCGCGCCGCTCGGGGCCACGTCAGTACCCACGTCCACCTCCAACACTTTGATGTCGCTCATGTAAATACAAAGCTTTAAGGACTTAACTAACATTTCTTCATTTATAACGCTCCATAAGACCATAATCCGACACTAACACGTTTACAAAACTCATACTTTACATTCATGTAAAGGAAACCCTGTCCGATCTATAAGGATAATAAAGGTTGATGAAATGACCAAATATAATACCTATAAAATTTTACGTAATCGAACATAATAACAATACTAATGAATTTTGAAATAATCTTCTTTATTTTTCATGAATCAATTTCAAATTTCCCGAAATTTGGTAATTTTTTAAAAAGTGGTAACACCATTTTGGCGGTATTATTATGAGCGATCCAACCACGTGCCACATGCCCTGCCCCCCGTCGCCCGCACATGTATTAAGATACCTCTTTTTGCTAAATAATATTTATTTCTTTAGGGTTTTTTTTTAAGTTTAGACCGGCTTTGTAGGCATTAGAAGAATCAGTTATCGTTACCTAAGAATACCCTCACGGATCGGACAGGATTTTCTTTACATATTGTGCATACACGAGTGGCTCATTACCAACGACAGGGACAACTGCAGCCGTCGACGACTGCAATTGCCTCTGTCGCTGCCGACGTACCGCTCGTGAAATATATGAGCACTAAGCGTCAAAAATTTATTTTCTTTTTAAAAAAAGATCTTTTCAAATATTCGCTAAGTACAGCTATTGGATGCAATAAATATACATCTTCAAGTCATAAAAAGAAAAATCCCCAATGATCCAATTCCCTTATTTGAAATGTTAACAACCTAATCGCAATCTCATCTCAAAAATGACAAAAGTGTAGAAAAATTAGAGGGGAATAAACTTGGCCTCCAATCACTTTTCAAAGCATTTATTTCAAACAGGCACAGAAAATGCATGCACATGTAAATTACATAATTAATCACCATAAGACAGTACACTATCCTTTAGTTATTGTATGTACAGAGTACTGTATTCTATGTCTAGAACAGTAGACCGTATAGAGATAGAAAAATTGCTTCTAATAGTCTGCTTTGCCCTAATTATTTACTAGTAATATACAATAGACACCATTTTAAGTCATATAACACAAAAACATGTCCGCACGTTACAGGTACGGCAGAGAATACGCAGATCCATACTTAGGCCACGGTATCGGACCGATGTCTGGATACGGGGTAAGATAAATCTTCATTTAATTTGTCGGCTTTATACAGGAAAATCTTGCGCAAATTTTAACCATGAATTTTGATTATACACATGGCACGAAAGTGTCGTCACACAAGTGCTGTACGACATTACACTCACAGACAGGAAAGCCAATGCGCCGATTACGTAGCTTGCCATCTAGTGGCATCGTGGAATATTCTATCCCTAGAGTAGAACGAAACGTCCCATTATACAAAAAAAAAAAAATATTACATATTTCATACATTTTACCCGCACTGGGACCGCATGGTGGAATATGGCCACTTATGGTTGTTTTGAATGTAACTTTGTTAGTTTTAAATGCTTCTTTTTGACTATTTGTGTAACATAACTTTTTTTTTTTTATAACCGATGAAACATTTCTACCCTAAGGAGTATAGATTAATTTGGCGAATTCATGCTTAAAGACTGTGCTCTGGTTACCTTTTCTCGTGTAGTCTCACGAAATACGACATGTACAAATGAAACTAACAGTGATAATATTTAACTTGCAGACTGCAGTGTACAGAAGTGGATACAACAGATTTGCGCCATACTAAAGCCAGTGGATCATAAAACGATAAACTCGAATATTACCTTCGTCACCCACACTTAACATGACAATGAACTCTCTTTGTAAACGTACAAACATAATTCATAAATTTAAGGATCAATACTAAACGCTAGCCGACTACCGTATAAGTTACTAAGCTTGGGTAGCGACTAAGAGTAGCGAGCGAGCGTTGTTGAGTCGTCGAAGCGCACTGCGGTCTGCCGCAGTCGCGCCTTTCACAACTTATGAAATACCAAAGTCATTAAATTTTCTAACAGAAATACTTTATTAAGTTGAACTTTAATATAAATGATTTGTGTACCTAATGCTATACAAGTGCGAGCAGCTAAAGTGAGTGCTTTCGTTCTATTTAGATATACTAAGGATTACTATAATTTTACTAATTACACAGAAGTGGATTCATATTACGATTAGAGTACCGTACTATCTAGTGTAGATGTTACACTTGTATCATTGACAATAGATGAAATGTTTATAATATAATGATATATTTAGTGAGCTTTGCACTTGCATATCATAAAATTTGTAAATACTAAACGGGAAACACATTTTATTGGGTCACAATATTTTTTTTAAATCAAAATTTCCAAAATGTTGTTTCCTGAATACATATTCAGCGATCTTATTCTAAATAATGATATACTCGTTAACTTAAAAGGTAATTCTCCACTCATATTTATTACGTAAGAGTTTTTTCGATTATAAACGCGAGTGAGTTAACGCTAAATCCCTCTAAATCATAAATTTTTGAATCCAATCATTAAAGTAACAAACATCACTATTATTTAGTAGGTAGACATATACACAGAGACAATAGAAATTTCAGAACATCTATTTTGGACTAACAAGTTATTTGGTGCGATATTAATGTGGTGCCATTTGTTTGGTTGTTATTTTTACACATACGTATTATATTTTTTCTAAAGTTACCTTATACCGGATACAATTTACGTCACATAGTTGTAGGCTGTCCCCGAGATGATGTCCGACGGCGCGGTCATTCTATGTTCACAGTCGCGGCCACTTCTTCCGCAGTTAGTGTCTCCTGGCGGTTACACGCGAGTTTGAATATTGATATAACTGTCGTCGGTTGATAGTACTAACATTGTGCCGTTTTGATTCGTATATTATGCTTGAAGCTTACCTTGTCGTTAGTCCCCGTTCCTTTCGTCAGTCCCGTGTTTTGGCGTGTGTCCACGCGCTTCTTGTGCGGATTCTAATCTCTGACCTTGGGAGTGTTTACTAGAGGTCCTGTTAGTTGTAAATCGAATAATCGGTTGCTAGTTTATAAATAAGCTAATGTTTTACAGAATATAATGTAGGCGAAACGCTTTAGCAGTAGTCTATAAGGGAAGAAGGGAACTCCGTCGAGTTCTTACATATCATTGAGATTTTCTCCTTGTATGTAGTTATGTTTAATCAATAATTCTATTGTCTTTTAACGATGTCTTATTTTTACAGTGCTATTTTAATATTTTTGTCTGGCGTACGGACTTTCATTTTATAGAACAAACACGCATACGGGTCCAACCCTTTTAGAAGTTGTAAATTTTAGATCTAGCATTTGCATTAGGATTTTAAAGTATTGTAACATCTATGAATTCGCTCAACGTTTATACCAAAGCACAAAAACCCATCGATTCATACGTATTCGGAGAAGTGTTGCATGACATTAACCTCTTTTCAATAGATTTAATAGTCTTTCAGTAAGAAAAACTTACGAAATCTATAAGTCGTGGTGTAGATATATAACTAGAACAAAACAACAGACTTTAATTTTTTACTTCATTTTGTTAAAAGTTTTCATTACTTACACATAAGTAATTTTTTTCTAAGGACATATCTACATGTTTGCCATCTAGCGTAATTTAATCTTAACGTAGTTCAATGACTATATACATAAATATATAGATCTGAATTGATTAATTCATAGTTGATTGTCAATCTTCTCATGTTGTTGTAAATTCCTAAGGAATATGGTACACATTGTGCTACAGATGTGTCTGTATGAGAGGTTGCGTCGACGTCGACGTATTAGAGCTTTGTCCGTTTATTTTTCAAACCTTTACGTAGCAAGTAGAGATAATGTACCGAATACGTTGGGACCGATGCAGGCGCGTCGTCCTGTCCGCACGACGCGATCGCTCACGACGCTCACTTATCGACAGGCTCGTGGGCGGGGCGTCCGGGACGGGCGCTCGTCGCGACTCGGTGTCGTCTGATGATGATAGCTTTAATTAATTAAAGGTGTTAAGGTGATGTTGTCACCCAGTCGTGTCATCTTGAAACCAGAATTAGATTAACTAACTCAGTTTGTAGCATTTCCATGACATTATCATTGTCTGTCTTGCAGAATTCTAGTCTTCGCGCACAATCGTTTTAATGAATTAATAGTAAAGGTGCTTACTCGTAAAGGTTTCATGTGATATTTACGGAATTAGTTGTCGTCTCGATTCTTATCCTATTTTCTTTCCGCACGATGTGTAATAAGCGGTTCGTGTCATATTTTCCTTTTACTGATTATTACTCTCACCTTTTAGTGCCACTGGCTTTATATAATAAGTTATATTTACTTTTATCGTACGTTATTGTAGTCTCGTTGCAGCTTCGAACAATATTTTGTGCTTTACTGCTGAATACTCATGCGTGAATGCGTTATTTTAAGTAATTCTTAGGTTTGTAGGAATTGTCTGATTAATGCAAGATTTTGTATCTGAGTACAGAAAAAAGTACATGTGATTCTATTTGATTTTATTGTTTAGTTTTAGTATTTTTTATCAATTAAAGTCACAAATATCTGTGACTTGTGTATTTTTTAATCATAAAGTTTTATACAAGTTAACAGGACCTGTTTTGGAATAATTATATGAATTACAAACATGGTGTTTGTGTCTACTCGTCACTGTATAATTTAATCAACTTGTGACCAAAACTTGTCTTGTTTGCTTTATTCTAAAAGATACATAATTTTTGATTATGTTATTTTAAGTCTTTTATGTATGATTTTAATGATAATGTAATAAATCACAAAAGCAAAATACCTAAGTTTTGTATAAAATTACATAATATAAGCCAAATTGTTGTTACTTGGAGAAAAAATCAGAATTTAAATTACATATCTGACAAAATGGTTAGTGTGCTACAATAAGATTGAAAAAAAAATAACATCAAGAACAATGTATTATAAATATTATAATCATAAAATTAAGGATATGTATTTTGTAACGCGATTTGTTTCTCAGTTTTTATGAGATGTTAAATTAAAATTTCATACTACTCTCTTGTTTTATGCTGTGCACAAATTATACGATCGACGGCTTCGATACTGTATTCATTAGATCTAAAGCGAATTGTTATATTGTGCATAATAATAAATCATATCAGTAGTGGTGTTAGCTAGTTACGACGTTGGCTAACGGCACTAAAGGCAACTACCGCCACAGAGCCGGCCCGCGCGTCCTGCGCTCCGCCAGCGAGCGGCGCCGGCTGCTGTCCATTGTATATAGTGTTACCGGCGGGTCTTCCGCCTCATGTTGTGCGTGTAACCTGTATCCGAGGTTTCATATTGTTAATGTAGCCAGAGTTAATAAGTATCACTTGTTCGTCAATTGCACTTGTCAAAGCTGTTCCGTTGGTGTTGTACATTATTCAGATATTAGTGGGGTAATAACTGCTCCCGAGTTTTAAACATTAAAGTCGTAGACGTGTCATGACACTCATTGTAACGCACGACATCGTCACATATCACGTCTATGGCTTTAGGTTTCGATTAACCCGTACATACTTAGATGTTGTAACGCATACTGATTGGGAAATTAATAAATCGCTTGACTAGTTTGTAGCTTGTTACATTATCACCAAAAAATATATGAAAATAACTGAGTTTCACTCTCAAATTCTTGTAAAAATATTACGGATGATAAAATAAAAATATCTATATGAATGTTTATACATTGTACCATCTTAGATAGATTTTAGTAAAATGACTTGTTGGTGAAGTTTCTAATAATATTTTAAGCAATCAGTATGCATTACAGTTGCAAAGTGGGCCGTGCCCAGCGTGCACACTGTCGCAGCCGGCCAGTATTTGAAATATTATAACAATACCGTGCTCAATTCCTGTATCTGTACATTGTAAGTATAATGTTGACAAAATATTTTTGAGGTTTAATGTAAACTACAATAGATTTGTTACATACTGAATGTCTTCCGTTTGGCACATTTTATAGATACCTACTTTGCACATTTTATTAATGCACGGATTTACATAAAGAATACTAGTTCAATATGATTTTACCTAGATTTTTCAAGCCAAGTGCACAGCGAGCCCCCATATACGATTTGTGATACCTAAAGTAAATTAATAATACGAATTTTTCTTTTTTGTGTGGCAATTTTTAATGGATTGCGAAGCTGATTTTCTCTTTTAAATTGTAAATATTTTTTTTTTCTAATGGAAAATATTGAATGAAGTGAATCATTTTAAAGCCTTTGGCATTGTGTACTCATTTACGTTATAAATAAATTATAGTATAAAACAATCGTGTTTTATTTTCCGCGTCAGCTTTATTAATTCTCGTACTGAATTACCAAATATTTGCTTTACAAAATAGCAGATTTAATTGATCTTTTGTGAATACTGATTGGGTGACAATCGTATTATGTCGATAAGATTGCAAGGCCCTCTGATAACACAGTAGGTAATGATTCTTTAGTGTGAAATAATTAAAACAATCGGAATGGTGAGATTATCTGGTAAGAGCGATAAGGACTGCCGTTGCGTCGTTCAAGCAGTGTCGACCCGGCGCGAGCGCACCTCAGTAGTTCGCGACTCTGCTATGCAGTGCTGTGTGTAATGCAATTTAATTCCTTACAATAAAATTAATTCATAATGGTGTTGTGTCCGCCGTTCAGATGGGCTTCCCGATCGAGGTACAAGTTTACTGTACCTGTTGAAAATCCTGATATTCGCCGTGAAACGATCTTTGTAAGTATAACAAAAGAAATTAAATATTTAACCGTTTTCAAAAAAGGAGGAGGTTCTCAATTAGATTATTGTTTTATGTTTGTTACCTCATAACTTTCGACTGGTTAAACTGAGTGGGATGATTTTTTTTTTTGTTTGAAAAGCTGGTACCTACTTTCCGTGTGATCCTATTTCTTTTCTAAAAAGTAAAAAAATATATATACACGCTGTAATTTTAATGGTTGTTTTCCCGCGGCAGAACGATTTGCTTTAAGGAGTACTTTCGATGAATAGAGTAAAAGACAAAAATAAAAATGTTTGTGTTATAAAATAATAATAAAAAAAAATCATCAACTCGAAAAAGTGAGAAAAGTTAGTTACGCTAGATACAACTTGTAGGTACTACCCGTACTACTCGGAATGTACATGAAACGGCCTCAGAGGAAAGGAATGCATTTAATGTTCAAACCATAATAAGCTCCCGCGCGTAGTTATACGGCATAAAACAGCTTGTAGGCAGCAATTCAAAAATTCACCGCCATACCGAAAAAAGAAAAAAATGTTCAAACAAAAAGAATCTGTCATGTGTGTTAATACGGTATAAAATAGCTTAAATGTACCAATACAAAAACTACCGCTCCAACTATCATTCAAAAAAACTAGCGTTCAAAGACGATGCCGCTTTATAAATGTTCAAAGTAAAATAAGCTCTCGACTGTGGTAATACGACATAAAGTAGTCTGCGTGCAAAAATTACAAACAATTATCTTCGATAATAATTTTATTTTCGTGTTCAGTAAATTGCAGTTAAAAAGTATTTATGATGGTCCTAAGCCCGTAAAAGTATGAATGGATAATAGTAGAAGCACGCGGGTCAATGGCCCCACGCCATTCGGCTGTAGATATCAAGAGGTTACTACTAGTTCGTGCTCACTTTCGAGTTTTTTTTATCACTCTGTTAAATCTGCCATTTCATGTTTCTAAGGTTTTATTTATTGAAGAAACGATTGTATTACTAAGACAAAACCGTTTCGCTGCGGGAAAACAACCATTTAAATTCCACGCTGTATATACAACGTGTAACATAAAGGGTATATACATAACAAAGGCATGGCATCTTTACATGATATCAAACGATATTGGAAGGGTTTTTTAATTCTATCTCTTTATGTTAAGAAGTTATGAGGAAAAACACCGCCTGTGATAGGCTACTATCATACTAGTCGCACAGAGATATTGAAGACATTTATCGGATTTTGGCAAGTAACGTGACGGGTAACGAGTAGTTATTAACATATGTAGTGTGCTGCCACGTTTGTTATGATTTTATTTTAAGAAACGCACGAAACCGAAAATTTGGTACCAATTTTTTGAGTATTTTATTTTAAGTTGAAACCCTTCCGATATCATTTGATATCATCTAAAGATGCCATGCCCTTGGTATGTATATACCCTTTTTGTTACACGTTGTATATAATTTCTCATTTCGGAAGTCGCATAAAAAGAAAATACAAATGACTTCTCTCGCTCTGGCCGAAACGGAAGGGGGTGTGTTAGGCTTACTAAATCCCACCCGTGTTCCTTCATTTGCCTATGCCAGAGGCCCTGGTATTATTACAATATAAAGTTTTAACAATTCGAAAGATAATGTTATAGTACATTACCATATTAGTGCGTAATGATGATTATAACATGCGAGGCGGAATTTCAGCCCGAGCTGAAGGCGAGGGTGTAATTGAGCCGAGCATGTTATAACCAATACGCACGTATATCGTACGACGTTTTTTAACACACTTGCGAGGAAACAGAAAAAAACAGTATTTTATATTTTGTTCATTTTAAATAAACTCAATCTGTGAATGCACACTGTTGCTTTCCCGCCATTAGTATTATTATTTGCCATTTCAAATATGGAACAGCGCGCAGCGCGAGTCGTGCGGCGGCGATCAGTTCCATATTTACTTGAAATGGAAAATAATGCTGTTACGGAATTTGTATGGACTATAACTTAACTATTTGCTTTGATAACACACGCGTTTGTTATGGCCCGCTTTACATATTTAAAACCGGTGGAATTACATCAGCTTTACGAGCAAGGGTGTTAAAAAAATCATAACGATGCTAAAACAGTTTTCACTTCAAAAAATCTGCCGCAACGTATGACCGGCTTCACTCAAACACACACACACAACCACTTCAGATTTGACTTAAGACTGATTTACACGGTGCAATTTAATTGCATAGGGCATACAATAAAACTGATGCAGCAAATAACTTGTAACGTCTAAATGGTGTTTAGAACTTTTATTGTTGCTTCAATTTAATTGAAGCCATAGGCAATTAAATTGTATCGTGTAAATCAGGCTTTAGATATAGTAAACGGGTAGCATTAGACCTGTAGTAAAATGTAAAGCTTTCCACTGACCACCCCTTGATATTTTTTTTTATATGGCATCTTGTAGTTGACCATAAGAGGCCGTGACTACTTAACCGGACTTTCTTGATTATTTTGGGTTTTTAAGATAGACATTAAGTAAATTATTTACTGTTTACGGGGCTGTATCACGTAAACAGTAAATAATTTATTTAAGTAATAAAAAGCTGCATAACTTCAGAAGATAGTTCAAATGATTTGATTTAAGTAGGTAGGTATATATACCTAATAGTTGGTGTGTAAGGTGATAATAATAAATCCATAATTAATCTTACTGCATATAACAAAACACAGTATACTTACATATATTGTACTTTTATTACTAAGTGTACCCTACAGGAAAATAACACGATTTTTAGAAGACAACGATTTTTTACAAAGCTGGGAAAAGAAATAAATACAACCTACTTCCTCTGAAGAGGACAGAGGACTGCTTTACTCTCATTCAACGTAACTTAGACAATTAGATTAATGTTACCTGTTATTTCCTAATTGACTGGTCATAATTATGGATCGTAGTGTCTACCAATACCTGCCAGTGCCAGTAAACGCACTAAACTCCAGAGGCATGCTAAGGACTACATTACTATGAGCTGTGCGAGCGCGCAGCCAGTGCGTGTATACGTGCGTGTTGAGTCATGTCTCAACATTCTAAAGATAACACACACTAATGAACTGTCGTCGCACTACGCGAAATAAAATTATATTTCTGTGGCACCAAAATGCAACAGAAATATTAACCTTTTGAACGCCCATCTATATAATACGCGATGTGTCCTCCTGCGCCACACTACAAATGTATAACGTATGTATAGTAAAACGTAGGGATGGGATTAGTGTCCTATCGACAAATAATATTATACATATAAAATAATGTTTATTCACCAATTTACGAAGCTAAATAAAAACTGTAATAGTAATTTCATATTTTATTTTATTTCATAAAAAAAACAATATGAAAACCTGGATATATTCCCCACAATAAAGAAAAGAATTTTAAATTTATTAGACGTGTGTTCTACAAGGCACATCCCTATTTGTCTCCAAATGTAATCCTTCTACTTCATATCAAGTAGGTAGTTGGCGCAATGGCGCTCGAGGCACGTCAAAATCCTTTCTGTTCTAGGGATGTCTAGATTTCTATGGTATATATTTTATATTCACTGTGGTCGAGTTACACGTGCATAAACTCAACCGATTCCTGCATAATTTATTTCGTTTACTTACAACAAATACAATTAATAGAAGCTAAATACGTGGTTTTCTACGTTTTAAAAAATAAAATAAAATGGAGGGTAAGTGTCTGTTTTACACAAGACCTTTTTTTAATGGTGTCGCTAAATACTCGCAATTATTTTTCTGGTTTGTAGAAACTAATAGAAAACTGAAGAAAATTCCTGAAACGGAAGTTGACGACTTAACGGAATGTCAAGACGACGAACTATTTCAAAATTCTGATTCAGACTTGAACAACTCGCAATAATTCGTCATATTCACAGTCACAATTTTCTTTATAAGGACACGTGCGCCAACTCAAGATGTAAACATTGCACTACACTAAAATGCACAAGGTCACTATGACCTTGAAACCCGTCCGCTTATGACGTCACCGATTTCCTTCTATACACGTCGGTGGCGCGTACGGACCGCTAACTAACTAACTTTGTAGGGATGGGTTTTTCAAACGGGGTTTCACTATCGACAATGATTAGAAAACCTATTAATTCTTGATTAAGGTGAATAAAACCTAGTTTAAAGTGTACAATATCTATAAAATATTATATATTTACGTCATTTTCTTGCAATAATAGTATTTATGATCATTTCGACGAGATGAAATATAGCGAGGTCTTCGTCGTGTCCCATCACTAGCTTACTTGATATCAAGTAATTGGCGCTGGGGGCATTAAAATATTTTCTGGCGTTTTTGTTTCTATTGAAAAGTAAACAAATAAGAACTTATTATGCGTGAAAAAGTTAAAAATATGGTTGATAACAGGGCAAATTTCCATAAAAACAAAATAAAAGGTCTTGTAAAAGTCGTAAATTTATTTTATACTGTGATTACTTCTAATCAAGTAGTGGCGCTGAGGGCACGAAAATCTCGAACTTGTATAGAAGTGATTGGCGTTCAAAAGGTTAACTGGTCGCCGAAGGTTGACCTGCGTTCTTACCATTGCATTATTAGCGTTCTCGTAAATGTATCATGTGGTGTTAGCTGCTTAGGTTAAGTACCTAATGGGTCCACGTCCACGATCAATGAGTTCAAATCTTAATTACAATGTGTGACTGTTTTTTTTTTCTTTGAAACTAAAATAATATTTTCATCCCACCATCTCGGAAAGAGTATTTTTAATCTTCAATATCTGACTGGAAAAGCCGTTTTTATTCTCTAGAGGATAAAGTAAATTGAATTTAGAACATCGTGTGCACTAAGTTTGTAAATTAAAAAAATACATTAAACCTATTTACTGTTACCTCTATGGTGCCGAATATATCATACAACTTTTTTTTAATTTGTTAAAAACTCACACTCGGAACCTTCTTGGTGTTATTTTTTCAATTTTCTTTGTACGCGGTTCTTTACGCGGCATTTTTTCACGTCATTGTTAAATCTTATATTAAAAAAAAGAAACTTGAAAACAAGTGAAAAACTAAAATGAGTGATTCTAGCGACGAGGAAGTTTGTTTGACGCCAACAGAATTGACTGAAACTGTTAATAATGCGCAAATGAGCTTTCTACCTCAACAATCACGCGAGAAGTATTTAAACAGTACGATATGTTCAACACGTGGCGACTAGCAAAAGGAGCCAAAACTTTCTCAGAAAACGTTTTGCTGGCATATTTTATAGAATTATCCGAGAACAAGAAAGCAAGCACTCTATGGAGTACGTATTCGATGCTAAAAGCAACAATAAAGACGAAAAAAGACATACATATCGATACCTATCCTAAATTAGTAGCATTTTTAAAAAGAGCCTCATCTGGTCATCATCCAAAAAATCGAAGGTTTTCACAGTATCTGATATTGAAAAGTTTCTTAACGAAGCACCCGATTCCGTATATTTGGCGGCAAAAGTAAGTCAGTTGCACATTCAGTATCTACTTAAGTACATATATTAATCTCAATTAAATAGTATACTTAGTAATTGTTGATAGGCATAATTATGCGTTCATATAAATTTTATTCATTTATCTACTACAATACTCTTTACATTGCAGGTTGTTCTTATTATTAGAATAAACGGAGCATGTCGAACTAATGAACTAACACAACTTAATGTCAAAAACATTGAGAAACATTCAGATGACTTACTATTAATTAATTTACTTAGGTAAATTAATCGCGGTAATTAATGGCGGTCTCTTTTTGTCTTTGTATTAGTACAAAGACAAAAAGAGACCGCAACTTTGTCATTCGCAAGGAATACGTAACGATTGTTGAGAAATATCAAGCCTTACGGCCGCCTAACACTCCAATCAATCGTTTTTTTCTACAGTATCGCAATGGAAAGTGTGTTAGACAGCCTATGGGTACTAATAAAATTGGCAGTATCCCACGAGAAATAGCAACATTTCTTGAACTTCCAGAACCCCTGTTGTACACGGTCATTGTTTCCGACGAACTTCAGCCACACTTTTGGCTGATTCCGGAGCTGATCTCCTGTCCCTTAAGCGCCACGGAGGCTGGAAGACCAATGCAGTTGTAGAGGGATACATAGAGGATTCCATCAAAAATAAGTCTAAAATATGTGAAGGCATCGTAGGAGCCATTACACTGAAAGAGCCTCAATCGGAAACTTGGACTGGCCCTTCTACATCAAAAATAAGCCGTTATGAAACACCTAACCATCTCCCTCTCTCTCCAACATTCACGCCAAGGGAATCCGATGAATCGGTACAGCTATTAAGTATGACAGACAGTTTACCGAAAAACAGTACACAAGTGACTAACACCAATATTACAGTACCAAACAAAAATATTACACTCAATTTAAATAACTTTAACGTTACTTTAAAATTTTCTTAATTATACTTTAGTATTATTTTATTATAATTTAAAGATTATTCTGTAATACTTACCTGTCATAATGTAGTAATTAATACCTAAACTGAAATAAAAGTGTACCTATCTTGTGATTGTAAACATTTTTTTATTGCATTTAGTCATTTCCTCGCTGAGGTGGAATGAAAAATTACGTGTTGCACTCGAGTGCAAAGATTTTTCACCTCGTGTCCTTTTGATTCCCTCGCTAACGCTCAGGATTCTAATTTTGAATCACTCGCTGCGCTCGTGATTCAATTTTAGAATCCTTCGCTTGCTCGGTCATCAAAATTGAACACGCGGTTAAAAAGCAACTTTGCACTCTTGTATAACAAATAACTATTGTATTTCAATCAAAAACTTGTTAGGTTTATTAATGTTTTCATGCTTAGTATTATTTATTTATAAACAGAGATATATTAGTTGTTGCATTATTAGTTTATTACTCAGTTGTTTATTTATTATATATTTAATTTATTTTATTGGCGTTGGAAAATTAAAAAGTCACAGTAAATGATAAGAAAATTGTTCATTTATTCATAAAATTAACAAACTTTTATGGGAATTGTGAATTCACATTCTTGCTTAGATATAAGAAGTTTACATTTATGTAGCAGAATATTGAGCGGGACAAATGCTATTCGAGCTAACTCGGGTAAATGTAGTGCATGACATCGACAAATACGGTAGCACTGTCGACGCATGGAGGAATAAAAGCCAATTCTCCAGGGACTGCTGCACTGGAGATAGCACTTTGGCAATATAAGTATACAATATTAAGTAAAACATATATTAGGCATAACTTTATTATCACGCCTAATAAAGTTAATTATGAACAACTACTTACAATCACTTGTCGACGTATCATTATGGTACATCATGCATACTAATATTATAAATGCGAAAGTAACTCTGTCTGTCTGTCTGTTACGCTTTCCCGCTTAAACCTCTCAACCGATTTTTATTACATTTGGTACAGAAAATCTTTAGACCCTGAGAAAGGACATAGGCTACCTTTTATTGAAAAGTTCCTGAGGGAAATCTATAAAACGCGATATAACCGAATTCCACACGGCCGAAGGACATAAGTCAAATTAAACGGCAAGCTTACGTAACAGCAAGTTTTATGAGATTGCCTATGGACTTCTGGTCGACAACGTAACTATAATAACTTTAGATAGGTACTAGCGCGTATTGATACCAACGCGCAACGGTTAGAACAAAGGAGTTACAAGTAAAAAAAATGTAAAAATATCTTCGTTATCGGAATGCCATCTTAAATAACTAAAAATCAAACTAAATGTTTGATAAAATAATGAGATAAGTTATTCGAATCACCGCAGATAGCAATCATAAAAAATAATGAGGGATTATGTCTTTATCAACTTTTTGACTTGTTTATTGTAAGTACTTAATTGAAAAATTAAATGTCATAAGTAAAATTATTCAATACTGTACCGCCTCTTGCTGCTGTATCAATTCAGAACTTTAATAATCATAACGCTAAGACCCTCCAAAATCGCGAATTCCTAGAAACCGACGTGGGGATGCATCGAGATGTTTTCGCGGTTGACAAAGGCCTCACTCCGCTCTCCTTGGCTAAACATTACTTTTTTTTATGATTGCATGGAGGTATGGCAGAGCAAAAAGCTTCACAGGCGCTTTTTCCGAGCCCTACACGGGCCTGCTGTAGATTGACAAGCGTCCGTAGCCTGGCTACGTTTTGCTGACCTATTCGGGGAAACCGAAGGTTTTGTCTGTGGAGTTATGAATAAAGGTATGATGACGAATAATTACCGAAGATTTATTGTAAAAGACGGCACAGTTGAAATCTGTCGGGTATCTCACCGGCCGAAGGATCAATAAGACATATTATCTTCGTGTGTTCTCGACTAGCTAACGGGGAGTACCTACTCGCAAAGACAACCTCGTAGCCAGGGTAATTAATCAGCAACTTGCTCTCATATACCTAAAACCTTGTGGAATCGGAGGTGCCGTACTATATACCTATAGGTATATGGCCGACCCAGTTCTCGAAAATGGCGATATCAAATTGTACCGGGATCGATCCATCATCATTGACAGGACTATTGTTGCCAATAAGCCTGATATAGTGATGGTGGATCGATCAGAGCGGCGTGCAATGATTGTTGACATAACCATCCCGCATGATGAGAACCTCGTGAAAGCCGAGAAATATAAACAAATCAAGTATTTTAACTAGGCTCGTGAGGCTGTCGACATGTGGGATATGGATTCAGCAATAATTGTACCGATAGTCGCCACAGCCAATGGCTTAATAGCCAAGAGCCTCGGCCAACATCTCAGGAGGCTTTCGTTAGGCAGCTGGATCAAGGGGATGATTCAGAAAGCGGTATTTCTGGACACAGCTCGCATTGTCAGGAGGTTCCTCTCTCTGGAGCCCTGACCGCCGGTAGCTTTGGATCATGTTCCGGATACCGGTGGGTTACTATTTTTTATATTTTTAAAGGATCAATAATCATATTTATTATGACAAACACATGATTCATACATAAGAGCAGATGTACATACAATATCATCATCATCATCATCAACCTTTATATCGTCCCACTGCTGAGCACAGATCTCCTCTCATACAGAGAAGAATTGATTTAACTTAGAAAAGTTACATTGGTACTTGCCTGATCTGGAATCGAACCTGCACAATCATACTTGAGAGGCTGGTGTTTTAACCACTAGGCCACCACGACTAATATGAAATAACTACACGAATCTAGGTACTATATACTTAAACATCATGTGACCCTGTCTCCTAAACTAGGTAATTAAAGGTGGTTGGGCCATAGAGGAAAGCTGGTAATGTACAAAAGTATAACAACGGCCAAGTATTTCGCGTAAGGGAGAATAATAATGTATGTGTGCTGGTGTACCTATACGTGTCTATGAGTGTCGTTATGAGAGGGAGTGCAAGTATGAGTTGTGAGTATAGGAGAGTGTGCGTACTTATAAAGATGCTTGTGGGCAAGAGAGTGTGTGTGCAGGGAAAAGGCATATTGGGAGATAAATGAACTTGTGTTGAGCATGAACCGGGAAGGGTATAGGTTATTGGGATTATTTCGTTAATGATGTAAGTAAGGAGTGAGTAGTCTTATTGTAGTTGCCATTTCGTCAGTTTATTTTTAGTTTTTGGGAGTTGAGACCCATTATTTTTAATTGTTTATTATTCTATACATATAGGAACAAGGAATGTAGAACTAATGTCGAGGGAAAGTGGTTCTGTGCTGAGTGCTAAGTAAGACTGGAGTGCGTTTGGGTCGGTCCGGGGGTGGAAGGGACTTATGTATCTCATTATTGCCTTGAACATAAACAGCTGCCGTACGGTTAGCACTTTACAGTCTGCATAGAGGTCAGACTGCAGATGTTGGATATCTAAAAGGTTTTTTGTCATTACTTTTAGTATAGCTCTCTCCGCTCTTTCTATTCTAAAGGGTTTTAGCTGCTCCACCACAAGCAGTACCAGTATAGATTGGCACTATTGGCAGATAGAGTAGTAAATCATCTTCAGCGTAGTACTGTCAGCAGAATCTCTGAGGGACTTGAAAATGTTTATTAGACACCTGGTCCCTGAGGTAAGGATGTTAAAATGCACCTCGTTAATTGATTAAATGGGATCACCTTTCAATTCTAACAACTCGGTGGAACTTGTCTGCGGTTTACATCTGTTTGTAATAGTGAAAATTATCCCTCGGGAACATGCTACCGAAACGAAAATTAGTTTATAAAGCTAATGCAAACAAGGCTGCTCTTGTGCCTTTCGTGTGCGAAAAGTTTAAGTAATGTTATTATATATCAAATAAATCCTCAATAGATTTTCTAGATTATTTAAACCTCAGACTGACGTCTGGGAGGACCTCTTATCCGAATGGCAAAGTAGGTGGGATAATTGCATCAAGGGCCACCTCCATCTGTTCTTTCCATCCGTTGGCGATCGGCTGGCTAAGACATGGCTGGAGGTTGACCACTGCGTTGCTCAATTTCTCACAGGTCATGGCAACTTTAAAAGTAAACTGTATTCTTTTAAACTTGTTCCTTCGCCTTTGTGTCAGTGTTCTACATCGAACTGTGAATTTGAACAGTCCGCACATCACATCTTGTGGGAGTGTATTCTTTGGCAGAATTAACGCAATATTATTTTGGATAGTGTACAAGTTACATCCGGAGTTGTTTATTATACGGACCTTGTAGAAACTAGAACTAATTTCCGTGCGTTCAGGCGCTTTTCCCATACCTATTATTGGAATCAATTGTAACAGCACATACCTACTTAGGACCCATATTCCGTGGTGCTTGGCAATCTGGGCTTCTCCCAGTTGCAATAATGTCCGTTTGTGCCGATTGGCCTAGTTCTGTTCTGTCTCCTGCTTATTATGGAGGGAAGTGGAAAAAATATCTTTTTTCTTACTCCTCCGCTATTCTTTTCTGATTAATTTCGTTGCGGGACCCAAGACTGTTAAATCGTTTCTCCGGGACTCGTCGAGCTTCATTGCTCGGCGTTTTTCTGGCGGTCTCCACTGTCGATTCTGGCTTTCAGGAGTTGCAGTGGGTTGGGAAAAGTGTGGCGGGTTTTGTCCCATAAAAAAAAAATGTTATTATACGACACTTCACATTGGTTGGTTATCTGTCAGTGTAAGTCCTGTCAACACCGGTCCAGCCGTTTCGAAGGTTAGCCGGAACAAATCGGTTGATAAGTTATAGGATAGATATTTTCATACGCCTTTAGTAAAATCATTGTCCTGTACAAACATTATACGCCTTAAATTACTGGTACATGACAAGGAGAGACTATAACAATGAAAATTTAGCAAAAATAAAAAATTACATTAGCAATCTTTCTTTTTCGGAAACTTACGAAACAATTAATCCTAATATTGCTTATGACAAATTCATCGACATATTCCAAATAATATAAAAGTTATGCTTTCCAAAAAGACTTATTAATATTGACTTAATAAAAAAACTAAAATGGTTGTTTCATGGAATAAAAATGTGTAGTCGAAAAAAAAATTAAATGTAGTTTAAAAAACTAAAAAAACATGCTTTTATAGAATATCGAACTAAAAAATTAAAAATAATTTTAAAATTGAATTTATGACAATAGTATATAAACAATACTAGTATATGTAGATGAGAAAAAAGCGTGAGGCGCGTTGTGCCATAATTTTTGTCACGCTTTTTTCTCATTTAAACTAGTATTGTTTATATACTATTGTCAGAAACTAAATCTAAATTTAAATCTAAACTAAATACTTTGCCTGCACAATTTAATGTAAGGTAAGGTTGAATAAATTTTGAAAATTTGAATTCTTGGCTCGCTTTCAAATAATCAGTTCCGTTCTAGTTGTTACTGATATTCCAACATATCAAAATCTAAGGCTCTGTTTTTCTCAAACATTAAACCATGCACGACTCAGAAATTAACATTCCTACTTATCATATGGAAACCGACGCTATCTGTTACCATCTGTGATAATTATTTGGAGTTGCAGCGTCACAAAAAATGGTAAAGTTTTTCAGAATCACTTACAGTTAGATGTACAAATAAAATCTTAGCATTTGCCGGAATAAAACTTTTTTTTTTCGGCGTGGCCGGGAGTATAACCCACGATCGCTGAATCCGAACGCTGATGTCACTGAAGACGCGCGCCTTAGACCGCTCGCGGCTCGACCAACGAACTTATTGAAAACGGTGGGACATTTTACAGTAATGAGCCGCTCACTCGTAGTCCAAAGAGTTGGAGACGGATAAACAAACAAACAAACAAGCAAGCAAGCAAACATACAAGTGAAGCTAATAAAAAGCATGTAAAAAAAAACTATGGCAGCTTAGCTTAAACCCAAATAGTCAAAATAAAACTTGTTTTAAAAGCTACTTTAAATTGTATAAAAAGATAATAATAGGTACACTTGACACAAAGGTACAAATATGATGGTATTTTCAAATTGTGTAATTCTATTATTTTGCACGTCATATACATAGTTAGGGTTGCCAACTAAACTGTTTTGAACAGTATTATACTGTTTTTCACTAAATTATACTTTTTACTAATGAACAAAAATAAAGTACAAAAAATACTGTTTTTC